>ML681994.1:30919819-30967254 GCA_007922195.1 Podocnemis expansa | reverse complement strand
ACCCACCCCCGCTCCCGGCAGCACGCCCCCCTGCTCCTGCTCGCCCCCCCTCCCAGCCCCCTCAGACTTACCTCGGGGCTGGACTCGAGGCAGGCCCAGCCCTAACTCCTGGGCCAGAGAAGCTCTACGGAGCATGCCCAGAATTTCTGGGCATGCTCCGTTAGAGCTTTTCCGGGTGGGAGTTTTCAAAACTCCCTGCTCCACAGGCGCTCCCTCGAAGCAGTCTGGCTGCCGGCAGTGCGCTGCTGGCTGCCTTCCCTGCGCTGGCGGCTGCAGCGGGGTGCGCTGCAGTGCGCCAGCGCAGCTTAGAGGGAACATTGGTGCCCACTACTTGGTGCCTTGAATGTTACTGCTATTAAGATAACTGCGGTTACCTTGGTTTTTCTTGTCTTCTGTGTTTTAAATAAAAGTGTAAAATACTTGTGTGTTGTAGCCAAGTTGAAAAGGGGCAGCCGTGTTAGTCTAGTTCAGTAAAACACAAAGCATTTGATGAAGTGAGATTTTGTCCCACAAAAGCTTGTGCGTTATAGATGCTAGACATTACATCATTATCTTGAAACTGTTGCTTTTTTCTGTGTTTGGTAGCTTCATTTTAGACTTGAAAATAGTGCTGAGGAAGCTGATACTCACGAGAGTTACTTAACTAAACTTTTGTATTGTAATTCAGCCATTTTGACTAATTTGTGTTATTGAAATTGTCACTCCCCAAGTTAAGTATTTTAGGTACTTGCTCTAGGTGAGACGTCTTTCTAGATATATTACTGTAGCTGATGCTTAAAGTAGTGCATTTGAAACTGGTAAGAAAAGAGCTATTTCTAAAGAACAAAGCCTGTCCTAGATTTTAGACTTCATTGTGTACATGAAGGTTTATAAAAATATACAAGCAATGTTAACAGACATTAATTTAATTTATGAAAACAGTCTGCATGCTGAAATATACAGCTGGCTCATTATCCCTTTCCTCTGCTGAATTAGTCAATGGTTTAATTTCATGCAGTGCCAAGTTGGAAAAGAGCGGGTTTGACCATGTGTAGCGGGCCTATTTGTAAATCCCTACTCTTCTGTTAATGATTTGTATGTTGGTTTGTTAGATATTTTTGTTATCCTACCTTACTGACTTTTCTTGTCTTTTGAGTACAATTACCACATGGAACTGGCGCCTCTAGCAGAGAATGCTTCCTCCGGTTTAATTAGAAGCAAAGTCATTCATTCTTCCACTTCTCTGCAGAGAGACACTTCTTCAAACTTAAGAATAGATAAAGAATTTGGACATGTAAGGGGATTATGAACAGGAGCTTGTTTAGCTGATACATCCAGCGTCATCAGGTTTTTAACACATCAATAAAGACATTGTGCTAGAGGGTTAATACCAGAGAAGCAAGCTGATCATTTTGATTTCATTGTCCAAGCTAAATGAAATACAAAAACAGTTAATATAAATGACAAAAAATACATTAGACTTAACTTATATTAAACAGATTTGAGGAAACACTTAAGTATTCATTTTGTATTTAATCCCCATATCACAGACTTGTTTTACCTTAATCCTTTGCCCACCATGCCCATTCTGTACCCTGCAATTACATGTTGCACGTCCTAGAGCAGTTAATTGTTTCTCTGCTTTTGAGCCAAGGCAAGTAAGTAGGGAGTCTTACATGCTTTCCTTCCACGGTTAGATTCCAATGGAGTGCAGCTAAATAGGTACCAATATAGCTCTTATGATATTGCTATGTTAGTAAAGGGTAAAATTTGGGGGGGGGGGGTTAGTGAGCACTGACACCCTGTTGATCCCAGGGGGTAGAACGCTCAGCACCTTGCATGACTGGCCCAATTTAATTGAAGAGGCATTTTAGAAATGAGGCACTTCAAAGGAATTGGAATATGATGTTCATGCCTGTCTGAGTGAAATTTTTAGTAAAAGAAAAAGCAATATCAGGAAACCAAATACTGTACATTTTTACTTTGGAATCTGGCAGCTTGGGGTCTGTCATCCTTTTGCATGTGGAGCAGGGTCTTAGGAGACTCTAGATACGGGTATCTTTTTATTTTAGGCTGTCCAATGATACATGATGTTTTTCCATATGTATCAGGTAGGCAACTCCTTTTCCTTAGCTTGTTTAAGTTGAATATAAGCCAGTCATTGGCTGACACAGTTGTAACTTGTACAGCATCTGTTTTTCTATAATAAAAAGTAAATATCTGTAACTTCTTTTCATTCAGCCCTCCAACCAAGCTTTTAACACTCTACTATTAAATACAAAATTATTTTGAAGTAAATGTCTACCTTGTTCCTTGATCTCTCTGCTCCTGTTCAGAAGCTGGTTGAACAGGAAATTAACTGTGAACGTTTAGTTTAAATACTGACAACAGACTCCTGTGTTATCGTGGTTCTGTATCATGAAGTTCAGTTGCCTCAGATTAAATGTATTTGCCAAAACTTAACTCTTCATATCAAAATAATTAAGGCCTTTATCCTGCAAATGCTTATATGCATGACTAATTTTACAAATGTAGGTAGTCTCATTGAAGAGGCCACAGGGGCTACTTGTGAGCTTAAAGTTAAACGTTTATGGGATTGGGACCAAAGGGCTATTTGCTTTCTTTCTACAACGTTTTCTCCAATCAGCAGAAGTGGAGTGGAATGAAGCATTCAGAAAAACAAAACAAAACAGCAACACTCTGAAAGGGATTATGAATATAACAGTTGATTATAAATCTAGGAGGTATTGTCACCCAGGGGTGTGGAGGCTTTTTTTTGTGTTTTTGTTTTTAAACAATACTGAAACCCACAATTCTCATCTCTAAAAATGACTACCTTAAAATCACTTACCTGCAAATGTATGTTTACTACTTTTTCATTGAAACAGCTATCATTTTTGGCTTAATCCTAGTAACCTCACTCTTAAATATTAATGCCCCCTGCTTATTTCTATCACTTCTTTTTCATAATTGTGAAAGCATCTGCTGCATTACCCCAAAATATCCTCTATGCCATTTAGAAAGTACAGTGGTACTTTTAGAGTGGAAAAAAAACAAGGAGTACTGTGGCACTTAAAGACTAACAAATTTATTTATTGCATGAGCTTTTGTGGGAGAAAATCCCACTTCGTCAGACGCTTTGAAGATGGGGGAACTTACAGAATGGGAGGAAATAAATGCAGGGGAGTGTAAGTCATGGAAACAGGTCACACTGTGACAGCAAATCAAAATAGTTGTAGAGATTCAAACGCGGGGGAACAGCATATAGAGGAAGATGAGGTCAAATCACCTGTTGTAATGAGGGAAAAATCCAGTGTCACTATTAAGTCTGGAGGCAATGCAACCAAATTTGCAAATTCTATCTCAGCAGCTTCTCTTTGAAGCCTTGATCTAGCATTCATCTGTCTGAGCACAGCAATTAGGAAATCACTAATGGAGTGATGAAGAAGATTGAAATGCTGACCCACTGGTTTTAGAATGCTGTGATTTCTGATGTCAGATTTGTGCCCATTTATTCTTTTGCTCAGAGACTGTCCTGTTTGTCCAATATATAAAGCAGAGGGGCATTTCTTGCACATGGTGGTGTAAATCACATTGGTGAATGAGCAGGTAAATGAGCCTTTGATGGAGTAGCTGGTTTTAATAGGTCCTGTAATAGTGTCTTTTGTGCAGATAGTGCAAATGTGGGCAAAGTTGACAGTGTGGTTTGTTGCAGGGATATGTTCCTGCTTCAATGGTTCTGTTAGGTCTGTTGTTGCTGGTAAGCTGCTGTTTAAGGTTGGGGGGCTGTCTGTTAGGTGAGGAGAGGTCTGACTCCTAAGGCTTGAGAGAGTGAGGGAATAGGCTGTAGATCCTGAGGATGGGCTGTAGAGGTCCGACTTGGGGGTTGTAGGTGGTAACCAGTGGCGTTCTGTTGTTTGTCTTTCTTGGGTGTCTCTTGTAGTAGTTGACTTCAGGGTACCTGCCTTGCTCTATCAGTCTGTTCTTCACCTCCACAGGTGGGTACTGTAGTTTTAAGAATGCTGGGTAGAGATTCTGAAGGTGTCTGTCTCCGTCTGAGGGATCAGAACAAATGCGGTTATATCTTAGGGCTTGTATGTAGACAATGGATCGTATGGTGTGTTTGGGATGAAAGCTCAAGGGATCTAGGTAACTTATGTGTCCATCCCTAATTTGAACTGTAATGTCCAGAAAGTGGATCGCCTATGTGGAGTGTTCTAGGCTAAGTTTAATAGTGGAAGGGAACTTGTTGAAATCTCTGTGGAAATCTTCTAGGACATCCTTACTGTGGTTCCAGATGATGCAGACATCATCAGTGTAGCATAAGTAGAGTAGGAGCACTTTGGGATGAGACATGAGGAAATGGTGTTCAAAGTCAGCCATAAAAATGTTGGGATATTGTGGGGCCATGCAGGTACCCATAGGAGTGTTGCTGACTTGAAGGTATAAATTATCCTCAAATCTGAAATGGTTGTGGGCGAGTACAAAGTCACAGAGTTCAGCCACAAGGTGTGCTGTGGCATCATCTGGGATGGTTCTTCTAATAGCTTGTAATCCATCTTTATGTAGGATGTTGGTGTAAAGACCTTCTACGTCCATAGTGGCTAGGGGGGTGTTTTCTGGAAGCTCACCAATGGATTGGAAGTGATAGTTTGAATCAATGTAGATGTATTTAACTTGGGGGGGGGGGATGCCTAAATGTACTGAACCATCTCATGAGGCAAGTTGCTAATGACATAGTTATTGTAAGAATAACAGATACATGACCAATAAGGTTATAAATTTAATAGTATGTTTGAACACTCTTAAATAATCCCTGGTGCAGTGTTTTTAAAGTTTTTCACTTTAGTCTGATCAAGAAATGAATAATCCTCTATCCATACTCTCTCTTGTCAATGAAGTTGTAGGCTGTCTTGATTTAGAGTTCGTTCAGTATACGTTGACTGTTAAAACAATTAATCTCTCCTTGTTTGGTTTACCTCATTTATGAACATGTCTTCTTCCCTACTTGTATATGTCTCTCCATGTTTCAGTAGAATTTTCTTTCCACCTTCCTCCTACATTGCACCCAGCAACAAAAATATATTTATATTCATGGCCTGAGCTTTTGGACAGGAGTGTTTTCTTGGTGTAGCTGACTGAAGTTGTTTGTAATTAACTACCCCAATTAAGCGAGGAAATAATCATAATATATAGTACAGGTGAAATTGAACTTTATTCTTAACTAGACTCCTGCATCTCTTAAATTACTTTAACTTGTAGAAGCATTAATGATAAAGCAAAGCATAAAAAAAGCAGCTCTTCTGCTTTCCTCACAGCAGCTGATGGACTCACTAACACTTACATCAGAACAGCAAGTGTTAGTAACACCAGCAGTTATTTCAGGCAAAACACTGAATTTTGAGCTTCTGTCTTGGCAGGTACAGTGGTAGGGAGGACTCATTTTTAAAATGTCTGCAGTTTAAGTGTACATATATTCTGTCAATGATTAGAGATCTTAAGCAGGTTTTCTCTTTTAAGAAAAAATAAGCTTTACTCCTCCCTTTTAAAACTGTATTTCCCGTAGCTGGCTTGGTGTTCCATGTTTTTAATAATAGGAACTCATGTAAACTAACCATTTTCAGTACCTTCCGTTAACAGAAATTTAAATAATTGTGATTTTTTCCCCCCTTTGTTTGTAGGCAAACGTGATAGTGTACAGTTGAGACAATGGAGACCGTGCTGAATAAATTGAAGAGCACTGTTACAAAGGTAACTGCTGATGTCACCAGTGCGGTAATGGGAAATCCTGTTACCAGGGAATTTGATGTTGGTCGACATATTGCCAGTGGTGGCAATGGGCTTGCTTGGAAGATCTTTAATGGAACTAAAAAGTCAACAAAACAGGTGAGATTTCAGGTGATGGCCTGGGATTATGAGTATTCCAAATCTTACTTAAAGAACGTTAACAATTATGTCTTCTGTAAGGAAAGGTTTGGAAGGACATTTTGTTGGGTAAACTGATTCTTCTACTACAAAATGTGAAATCAAATGAAGACAGGAAAAGTATCTGAATGGTAATGATTTATAGTTCCCAGCTGCTTATTTAATCATAACTGACTGGCACAATATAGTTGCTGCTCAATAGATATGCAGAGATTGAGCAGCAAGAAATATTAGGTCTGAGGTATGTTGACCAAAAGTATGTAGAGAGGAGCCTTGTATTCTAACTGTGTTCACCATATGTATTTCAGGGCATTGCTGTTAACCTTTCATTCCCATGAACACTAAATTCACTGTTACATTTTTTTAAAATGCATATTTTGTTCATTAAAATTTTCTGGATACCTGGATACTTAATTTTAACTATCACAATGATTGTGAAATGATACACCTGAAATCTAAAGTAGATTTTTCTCACAATATGCCATCAGAAGACCAGCCACAGGGTCCCCTAAAATTTAGGCTTCACAGCACAATTTCTTTGTACAGTATAGTCTCTTAGGCTTGGAAGTGCAGCAGAATTTTTAGCATGCAGTGTAAGAGGTGATAAATCATGTCTTTTAGTTAAACCAGATGATCAGTAGTGATGTCACTCTAGACAGTGGAATTACTTGCTACAAGAGAAGGAAATAGAGGAAACAGACATCATAGGGCAATTTGGGAAAAGGTGCTCAATCTATTATAGGAAATAAACAAAGCTATAACAAAAGCGGGAGAAATGGTGGTAGAACTAGTTGAATGATTCTTGGTGAATGTATCGTTTGATTGTCCTGCTGTCCAAATAACTTTAGACAAAAAATTTTGTGATCTTCAACCAATTCTCTAGCCATTCAAGTTGCATTCATAAATATATTAGATGTATATGTAGGAAAAATATTCATTCAGTATATTCCTGTTGTTAAACTCTTTTTAGTAGATGGTGTAAAAATAGTAAACAAAGTATTAATTGACAGTTTTCAGTTATAATGCTTAATAAAAAGGATAACTGTTCTGTTTCTTTAAATTGCAATGGCTGCAGCCATAGGAGCGAGGGCTAAGGCACCAGGGGCATCTTTCATTTGATTACGAAGCTTTAGATTCCATTCTGGAATGCATTGGGTAAATTTTTCAATTGTTGATTGGGTCTTCTGACAGAGAATGCAGGATTTGGCTCCAAATGTGGTAAAGCAAATCCTGGCTAATGTTTCTGCAAACTATTTTTTTCACTGTTATGCCTAAAAGTGCACTACCAGTTCCATTTTACAAAGAGTCTGCATTTTATTATGTGACGATTTGTTGTATTTGACATGCTTCTGTGATTATCATTAGTTGCGTTTTGCCCAGTCATCATCTCTGCATTCAGTCTGATGCTGCAGAATAAAACTAATTAGTGTGGCAAGTACTGTCTTTGTAAAAGGGCTTCCAGCAATTATGTAAATACAAGAATTATTTCTTGAAGGATGACTTTTGCCAGATATTTTGAGGAGTTATACTCACTGATACTTATTCCAAATATTACTTAGATATACAACAAAGTGCAGGATGTATTGTAGTTGTTATATTGCACGGTATCTGTTCATTAGAACTATTATATTCTGTTTCTCTGCCAGCTCATCCTTCTGGCAACATGTGAGCGACTGTCTGTCATTTGTGCCAATGATATCACTAACTTCCCCCAAATAGTACGTGAATATCCTGTGTTTCAAATAGTGCTGACAAAAATATTGGAGATACTAGCATTCCTTCATTTCTACCACAAAAGGTATTGAGTATTCAAATATAGATTCTTTGGCCTTCTGTCAGGTGGCCTATTGATGAGGTCTTGGCTACAGATTCACTCATGTAGTTTAAAACCCTTTGCATGGAAATCCATGGCAGCACTCTGAGGCTTTATGTGGAAGAAGCAGAACCGATCTTAAGGGTATGTCTACCTTGACAGTGGCAAATCTGATGCCATTGGATCATCTTTTTCCCCCCAGATCACCAGAGCAGTCAGTAAAGACATGCAAATTGATCTAATAAAACCACCCCCTCAAGCGGCATAGCACTGCATTGGTGCAGCACAGTGAAGACAGTCCACTAGAGGAAGCTGTGAAGACAACAGGAGTTATTCAGATTACTTTGTGTAGTTTGCATAACTCCTGTCAACTGCTGCCAAGTTTTACGAGTGGTGGAGACTGGGATATAGTCTGTTATTTCCTCGATAAGTACAGGTGAGGTATGTTGTAGAAGTAGGTGAAATAGGGTTATGCTTTGAACTGTGTTGGCCTACCTCAGCTCTCAGTTTGTCAGATTTTCAGTCACCACGGAGCGCTCTTAAAAACCTCATGACTAGTGTCTGGACGGTGAGTGTTCTTAGAAGTGATCTTGTGGCACCTGGATTACGAGGATGTTTGTATTTTAGTGCTTGAATATCTAGTTTTTGCTTGCTTGTTGTTTCATTTACACAAATGTGTAATATAATGTATGTATGCATGTCCAAATATTTATGTACATTGAGTCTTCCTGTATGGCTTGTGTGCATGTGCGTGCGTAACCCTCTCACCGCTGAGCAGAATCCTCTGGCTCGGCAGTTCACAACTGCTGTGTCATGACACTTCAGTGTGTTGAGTGTGTTGCCTTGAGACAAACCACCACTGAAACACCCCCATTGCCTAGCTGCCAAAGCCTTTCCAACAGCTAGGGTTTTCTTCTGGCTATGGGTTACCTCCTCAGGGACCCATGGAAGGTGGCAGCAGGGAAGGCTCTGGGAATCTTCCTTCAGCAACAACCTAAGGGTCAGTCCTGATGAATCCCCTTGCCACAGTGGAAAGTCTTGGTAGTCTTGGTGGAAAGTCTTCTGTGGTGGTCAGTTTTGCCAAATCAGCTTGTGAATTGCATGCTTTTTTAAAGTTAAAATGTGGTTCACAGAAGCCTCTATGCCCCTAACCCTGCATTCTCCACTTGACAGACTGGGTTGGGGATCTCGGAGTTTCTACCCTGTGGCAGGATGGTGAGGCTAGAGTGGAGCTTCTCAGCCCTTTGTGTGTTGCAACACAGTCCAGAGCTCACCCAATTGTGCATGATACCCCCCCTCCCCCTGCCAACAAGCTTTTATAAATAAGGGGGAGTTTGGGGGACAGGGGAATTGAATGTTATAATGTGATTAAAGATTATCATGTGCATGCAAGCGTAGGGGGAATTAGATAACATTTGGTATTCACAGGCAATCTTACTTCTGGCATTTCCTATTTTCAAATGCTTGACTTTGCAATATATATATTTAGTTTTGTGTGTACTTTCCAACTTGTATTTAAAAAAAAAACAACCCAGAAATCTGAAAGAACAAATTCAGTCATGCAGAATCATATTGACACTTGTGGGTTATTAGCAGGGTTGGGGCCTTTATCTCCACCATACAGGTTTCTGGCACTTGAGCAAATGGAGTACTTGATAGCAGTAGTCAGTGGTCATTCCCTGTATGGAAGCTCCTAGCGGAGGATGAGGTACTTTGCCTTTTGGTTCGTAGCTGTAAGGGATTGGTGAGACTTGGGTTCCATTTCAGGCTTTGAGGGATGGGTGCATTCACTAGTGGACACATGTTCTTCCCTTTTGCCTCAAGTATGATCTCTTTGCCCCATCCTTTCCAATCTGTCCATGTCCTACTCCTCCCACCCCAGATTCCTCTTCTGTCACTCATTTTTTTCACTGAGCCATTTCCACTTTCCACAAGCTTCTAATCCCCATGGTAGTTGTCTTGCCCCATTAGTCCCTTATTTCACCACTCTGGACTCTTCCCAGGTCCAGTCTCATTGACCATCCAGTCCAAATTTTTCCCTCTTCCCAGTTCTGTCTGATCTCTCTCTTCAATCCTAGTCCCCAGTGAGTTTCTCCCTTGTCAAATTCCTGATCTCATCTGACTTCCAGTCCTACTTTTCCACCCAGGCTCCTCATCCACTCTTAGCATCCATCCACACATCCCTCTGTCCTAGTTTACTCACCCAGCCAGTTTAAGTTCCCTTAGCAAGGTTGTAGTCTCAGTTCAACCCCCTGACCTCCATCCTTCCAACCTAGTCCACAGGTCCTGTTCTTGTTATCTCTGCATCTGAATTGCCTAGCTTCCTCCTCCACATGACCTGATCCCAGTAAGAAGGTCATTGAAGGCACAGAAGCAAGAGGCTTCCTGCTCTCAGTCATGGTGCTTGCACTTGGAACTGAGCTTGCATCCCTCCTTGCCTGCAGCAGCCTTGAGTTACGGTTAGAAGGAGAATTGTATGTTCTTATCCTGGTTACTTGATACATTTGACACACAATTCTAAATTTTCTTCTTTTAGTAGCTTCTGATCACCTATGGGGTTTTACTAATATATCTGTGCAAAGGGGTGAGAAGTGTGTTCTAGAGATCTGTGATTCAGAAAAATAGTCGTCTTGTGTTTCCTCATCTCTAGTAGAATATCTGGTGAGACTGACTTTTCTTTAGTCATGGTACCAGTGCTGACACATTGTCTTAAAAAATCAGTTTCCATTATGAAATTTAAAGAATTGGACAAAAAGTAGTCATTTGAGTAATTAATAAAAACAAATATAGCACTTTCATGTGCACCCAAACATGAACAAAGCAGTGTTCCTGTGCAAGCTGCAATTAATGTAATTATATATCATTCTGGGTAACAGAGGGGTTAGATTAAAAGCAAATTGTCATGCAATTTGATCCATGAGGTTTTGCATGTATAAAAGAAACTCTTATGGGGACAATTGAACAGTTTCAATTTTCTTTAGAAGATCTATATAAACATTGCATTTTCTTGTTTAATGGTAGCAGTTTTCAGGTGCTCATAATGGCAGAGTGTTGAGATGAATTTACTCTATCTCAATCATGCTAGATGAAAGAGAAGATAGAAAAGTCTCTCTCTCCTAAAATAATCAGTGTTGTTTGTTCTTTAGTTCGGTGGATTGTTTGCAAATACATAAATTGAACTTTTACTTTGATATGGGAAGTAAGGAAGCAAAGGCTCTGGGTTAATTATCACTTGCCTTTTAATTGCTGAATACATCGTAGCTGGAAGCAAGAATCAGGGCTTGTGATATCACAAGAAAAATTTGTCATAGTGTATTCCCAGTATTATTTCCCCATAATATTCTTAGCAAAAATCCTGATTTATCAAACTTATTTGTTTACTATGATGTATCAAATTAGGTAGTCCTCTGCCGGAATTAATTTTTAACAGATATTCAACAAAACCACCTGAATCAGTAGAACTTTCATTTTCTCTTCTTCTGAGCAGTTGGTTTTTTTTTTTTTCTTTTTTTTTTTTTTTTTAATAAAAGTTGAGTAAAATAAAACACTGAGAAAAATACTATTTGGAGAAGAACTTATTCTTTCCATTTTCTACAATATGCTGAACACAAAATTCAGGAGTCACTCAATTACA
This sequence comes from Podocnemis expansa, assembly GCA_007922195.1. Taxonomy (NCBI): domain Eukaryota; kingdom Metazoa; phylum Chordata; order Testudines; family Podocnemididae; genus Podocnemis; species Podocnemis expansa. Next base: position 30,955,903 of record ML681994.1, on the reverse strand, counting down.
ACAAAGCACCATTCAAACAAATAACATATATTTTCCAAATTTATAAAGTACTCATACCTGAACTGACTTTGAGATGGTGAATATCCAAATCTCTCATTTGTTTAAAATCAGGCTGTCTTGAGATGTACTACTTACTCATTGCACAAATTATGCTGGCACATTAACACAAGTTTGTGGTAATATTCAGTGCATTTTTTATAAAATATGCAGCAGTATTGTATTGACTCATGAAAAATATATTCTTGAATTGATATAAAAATCATGTTGATTTTAATTGAAAAGTTAGGATAGCATTTGGCTGTGGCTGTGTAATGAACTACTTTCTTCTTTGGATCTTATAGTAATTTTATAGTGTGGCTTTGGTAACACTGACTAAATTTTATTGCTTAATTTTAGGAAGTTGCTGTTTTCGTCTTTGATAAAAAGTTAATAGACAAGTATCAGAAATTTGAAAAGGATCAGATTGTTGATTGTTTAAAACGAGGAGTTCAACAGCTAACAAGGCTTCGACACCCTCGACTACTTACTGTCCAACATCCATTAGAAGAATCCAGGTACCTTTTAGAAAAATAAGTACAGTATGATGACTTTTTTTGGCCTAGAGGTCCGGAGCATTTCAAAGAACTTGCAGACGTAATAAAAGATATAGACTTCACAATTAAAGAAAATAATAAAAGTAGGACAAATTTTGGGTCCATTCATATGAACAGTGTCCCCACTAGGAAATATTTACAGTTTGAATGCTCTGTGTCGTTGAGAGTCCCAAAGAACTTCAAGCATTAGAAGATGATTTTCTGCTTATTGCAGTCTGTCTTAATATATGGAAATTCTTACAACCACCCAGACATGTTCCCATGTTTTCAGTGTTACCTAGAATGTCTCTCTGATATTATTCTCAGAGCTTTTGACAGTACAACATGTCACTGACTTCACCTGTTAGAATATTTAATAAAAATAAAACATTGTTCTGCTCCTTTTGACAGTCACTTGAAGGGCTAAGCTAGGGTAACTGCTAAAACAATGAGCTTTTCTTCATTTTGATTTGCAGTAGAACCTCAGAGTTAGGAACACTTCAGGAATGGAGGTTGTGACTCTAAAATGTTTGTAACACTGAACAAAATGTTATGGTTGTCATTGTAGAGGTATACAACTAACTGAATATTGAAATAATGCAGCTTTGAAACTTTGATGTGAAGAAGAAAATCCTGAAAGTTTTCCTACCTTGCATCTTTTTTAAACTTTCCTTTTTTTACTAGTTTATATTTAATACAGTACTATACTGTACAGTATTTGCTCTTTTTTTTGGTTTCTGCTGTTTGATCACATACTTTAGTTTCAGATGAAGTATATGGTAACTGGTCAACTCAGTTTTTGGTGTTCATAATTTTTGTTGTTTTGGATTCTACTTTTGTGAAAAACTTATTAATGATGCGTTGCAGAGATTTGACTTGGGGGCTGTAAGTAATGACTAGTGGTTTTTTGTTGTTTTCCTTCTAGGGCTTTTTGTCAATATGTTTCCTTACTTCCCCGGATGGGTATTGCTGTTTTTAAGAATGCTTGATAGAGACCTGAAGGTGTTGCTCTCTGTCTGAGAGCAAATGCAGTTACAAGCCATTAGGAATGCTATCCCAGATGATGTGACAGCATATCTTGTGGCTGAACTTTGTGACTTCGTACCCACCCAGAGCCATTTCAGATTTGAAGATGATTTGTCTTCAAGTCAGCAGCACTGCTATGGAAACCCGCATAGCCCCACAATACACACACATTTTTATGGTTGACTTAGAACAATGCTTCCTCAGCTCTTGTGCACAAGTACCATTCCTTTACTTATGCTATTTATGACATCTTCATTGTCTGAACCCATGGAAGGGAGGCCATTGAAGAATTCTGCCGGGATTTCAACAGTTTCCACTCCATGATCAAACTGTGCCGAGGCCAGTCCACAGAGGCGATTAACTTTCTGGACACTACTGTAAAAATAAGTGGTGGACACACAAACAACACTGTACCGGAAACCTGCTGAATGCTACAATTACTTACACCTCTCAAGGTTTCATCCAGGACTCACCACATGATCCATTGTCTACAGCCAAGCCATAAGATATAACCACATTTGCTCTGATCCCTCAGACAGTAAAACTACAGTACTCACCTAGATAAGTAAGGAAACATATTGACAGAGCCAGATGGGTACTCAGAAGTCAATTGCTACAGGAGAAGCCCATGAAAGAGAACAACAGAACGTCAATGATCACCGCCTTACTTACCCCAAGTCAAACCTGTGCAAGACATCAAGGATCTGTAGCCTATACTGTACTTCAAGATAATCCCTCACTTTCTCTCAAGCATAGGGCAGCAGACCTCTCTTTACTTACAGACAGCTCCCCAACCTTAAACAGATACCAGCAACTTCAGACCCTGCGACAGGAACATATCCTTGCAACAAACCCCACTGCCAACTCTGCCCACCTATCTACACTAATGACACCATCATAGGATCTAATCAAACCAGCTTACTCCATCAGGGGCTCATCCACCAATCTAATATATGCAGTCTTATGCTGATGATGCTCCTCAGCCTTATACATTGAACAAAGTGAAATGTCTGTGCAAAAGAATAAATCAAAACAAATATAACATCAGAAGTGGCAACATTCAAAAACCAGTAGGAAAAGACTTCAGTCTCCCTGGCCACTCTGTGATGAACTTATCCGTGGCTGTCCCTAAACTAAACAGGTTTATTCTAGGTCAAGGCGTCAAAGGGAGACTTCAAAATTATAATTTATATGCAAATTTGATACCATTAACTTGGGTCTGAATAGAGAGATTTCTTGGTTTTCTCATTAGAAACAATGGCTGTGACCTCCCTCGGCCTCCATATCATTTCATTCAGTTTGAATCAATGCAGCCTGTTTGTTGCAGAAGTAATCGGACCTGATCCAATGATTACACTTACCTCTCTACATTTATTCCTCCTCTCTAAACTTTTTTGATATCCAAGCAGCTGATGGAGTGGGATGTCTGCCATGAAAGCTCATGCAATAAAGACATTTGTTAGTCTTTAAAAGTGCCATAGGACTCCTTGTTTGTTTTTGCTGAACTAAACTAACATAGCTACCTCCTTTGGATCTTCTTTGCTTTTTTTTTTTTTTTGGTTAGGAATTAAAGATTGACTGACTTTGCCATCCCGTGTTCTGGTCTGTCTTAGTGGGTCAATATGAAATTGAGTTTCTATAGCGGTGATTGTTATATATATATATTTAAATAAAAGTTGCAGGGTCAGGAATAGTCCACTTGCATCGGCTTAAGTGGAAGCCTGACTAACACCAAGGTTGAGTGTCTTCATTCTGGTTTACTGACTCTTGTATATTCTGCTTTATGATTCTTGCTTCACAAAGACAGTAGTAAGGAAAACTTAAGCTATGACTCTCAGACTTTGAGGGTGAGGAACTGACGATTTTCATGCGGCGTCAGTTTTGTTTCTGCAACCTTATTGTACTTCAGGGAACAATTTCATTGGCTTGATATATACAGTCTAAGTTTTGTTCTACTGCACAATAATCTCTGTATTTTGAATGACTCAGCAAAAGTTAGTTTATTTCTTTTCTTGAATGAAACTTCATTATCCTGAATAATGTATTCTGACTGGTTTTCTTAGGTCCCAATTTTCCTTGCCGAAGTGGAATCATTTGTTCTTATTTTTTCATACAACAGACGCAAGCACTACCAACTAACCAAGGCTTTTCCCTGTAGACTCTAGAGCAAATCAAGACTTAACCCACAGCTCTTAAATTACTAAGACTGTTCCAGGGGTCTTAAGAACAGTTTGCCTATGCTGTTTGAAGTCTATGCTGTGAGATGAGGTGGGCAGCAAACTTTGAGATCAATATGGAGAACTGAGTCACCATGATCCCCTGCTCTTTGACAGTAGAAGGGATTGTGCTTGCATATATATACAGGTGCACACCTCTTGTAGCCACTGAGAGGAGACAGGGAAGAGGTGAAATAAAGAGTTGTTTCAACATTGTCACAGAGATACAATGTCATGTATTGAGAGGCTAGGGCATGAAGTTTACAGCATAGTGTTAGGGGAGAAATGGACTCAGAGCAAATGGAATTGGGAACATTGTGAGGGATGAAGGGAGACAGTAAGGAAGACAGTCACTGTGATTGCATCATCATTTTGATGACATTCACAGGCACCTTATCATAAGAATTCTATGTACTTCATAATACAGTGGGGACCTGTTAACACGTGGGTGTCGGGGGACAAGCCCCCGCGACTGCATGTTAAACGGACCGTGCGCAAACAGGACCACAGCAAATAAATAAATCAGAGTGCAGCACTAATAAGGCTCAATCTACCTGTTTCCGCACCCAGGCCAACTTCCCCTTTTAGCTAGCGTGCCGGACTCCTTAAGTTGCTACTCACTTCATGCGTTTCTGTGCCCAGGCCAACTTCCGCCTTAGGCACCGCACGTTAGTGAGTCCCGCGCGTTAAGTTGATGGGTTCAGGGGACGTGGCCAGAGTGTGTGGTAACTGGATCCGCGTGCAAACGGGTCGCATGTTAACGGGTCCCCACTGTACCACTAAATAGTCAATCATTGCTTCATCAATTGTTGATCAGCACATACTCCCCACTTTGCTAATTCTTTTATTTTTAGTTATTTTCTTGCATTTCTCAATGAAGTAGACTCTAGTTTGGTCCTGGCTTTGGTCTCATGGGCTTTGATCCTAATGTTCTGGTTTATGACTGACCCGTGGAAACAAATGCTGCTTTATTCAGAATCTAATCAGTCCTGTACCCAACTAAAATCCTGATCCTGCAACTTGTACTTAAGTAATCTTTATGCCCATTATAATAACTGTAATGTTGGTTCAGTACTGGGAAAATATTGGTATTCTTTGGAAAGCACTGTGCACGTTTTTAGTACTATATACAAGGTAATAAATACCTTACTCTGACAAACACCTTCTGACTTCAGATGGGCTTCCAAGACATCTTGTTATAGAAATAAAGTATTTGAGATGCTGTTCTTTGAAAGCTGACTTACAGTATGGTTCAACAAAACAAATGAGTCTGATGGCACTTTAAAAAAAATTATTTATCACTTGAGCTTTCATGGAAGAAAATCCCACTTCATTAGATGCTTTGAAGATATGTTCCCCCATCTTCAAAACATAAGACAAAGTGGGATTTTCTCCCGCAAAAGCTCAAATGATGGATAAATTGGTTATTCTTTAAAAGTGTCACCAGACACCTTGCTTATTTTGGTGGACTAGACTAACATGGCTACTCCTTTGGAGTATGGTTCAAGTAACATTTATTATTTTGGTGGTATATAATGTGAAGGATATTTTCTGTGATTCAAAATCATGACCCAGAGCTTTTATTAAATTTATATACTGGATATATTGAGTACCTTTTCTCGTTCTAGAGATTGTCTGGCATTTTGTACTGAACCAGTCTTTGCAAGTTTAGCTAATGTTCTTGGCAACTGGGACAATCTACCATCTCCTTTACCATCTGACATTAAGGAATACAAACTTTATGATGTGGAAACCAAATATGGTTTGCTTCAGGTATGTTAATGCTTCTGTCTTATATATATTTTTTCCCTTGGCATGTCTAATATTGGTTTACAAACTTAAGCCCTGATCCTGGTAACAGTTATGCACTTGTTCACATATGAGTAATCACGGATAAAGATAGGCACGTGTGTAACAGTTTGTAGGCATGAGTACTTACTTACACCTAGTCTGACTTTTATATATGTTAAGTATGTGGGTTATGAATCTTGGAATTATCTGAAAACATAAGACATTTCTGTCACATTCAGGATTGAGAGATTTTTAAGAAGTCACATCTGACACAAGTGCGTTCACTTCCATTGAAGTCTTTTGGTTTTAAATCCAGTAATATTAGTATTTAATTTTTTATTTACTTATAGGCTTTTTTTAGAGTGATATCACCATAGTATCTGCGCACCTTATCTTGCAGATGTATAGATGTGCTGATATCATGCATTAATGATTTTATCCTTAGAACAGTTCCATGGGGAACTATTATCATTTTCTCTTACGTAGGGAACTGAGACACAAAGAAGTTAAATTTAATAACTTGCTCAAGAAATCTGTGGTGATTCTGAGTATAGAAGACAGGTAGCACAAATCGAGGTCTGTTCTATGTCTTTACCACAGTACTCTCTTTTCCTCTTACCATCCTCGGCAAATTTGGCCTATTTTAGTTCTTCTTGAGATAAGTTTAGTTTAAATCCATCTCCTAGAAGAGAACGGCAAAGTGGGGGGCAGAACCTGTATTAGTTTCATACATACATTTATAGTGATGCTGCTTCAGGGGTTGTTGTCAGTGCCATTTCATATCATATATAAAAATAGAAAGTCATCTATGGGCCATAACTTTGGCCGCTAATCTGAAGACCACTGATTGTGATCATTTAAAATTAAGTTATAGTTGAGAAAGGTAAGAGATGAACTGAAAAAAGACTATGGCGCAAATGGCAATTGTGTAGGGCAGGGCCCAGCTTTACATATTACTGTATGGCAAGTCTTAGCTTTGAAAGAGCACTAGCTATGAGGAGAGAACAAGACTGCAATGCTTTGAATGCTCCTTATAGACAGAGTGGAGGAAAAGGATGAACACTTGATGGAATGCTGTGGGTTGCTACAGTTTCTGTCCAGTCTCACTAGAAATTTTGGAATTGGACACTTCACAGTTAATTTCAAAAGGATAGCCGTGTTAGTCTAGTCCAGTAAAAAAACAACAAGGAGTTGTGTGGCACTTTAAGACTAACAGATTTATTTTTTGCATGAGCTTTGGTGGGAGAAGATCCCACTTCCTCAGTTGTCCTCCCTTTTATCCTCTGTTTTTTAATGAAGAGTGATGCTTGTTCCTGTTTTTTAGAACCTTAGCATTGTGGTCTCTCACCCTTATTTAAATAACTTTGACATTTTTTGGTAAATTTAAACTTGCCTTTTTCTTTTCCCCTACTCATACTACTTGCACTTGCATAATCCAGTCAGTGTTGTGTCTTCAAGTGACACAACCAATCACCCAAGCTGTTAGCAGAGGGAACAGTATGTGTGTAGATACCCAGGACGCCTTCTGTCTGTGAGCACTCTCCTTCTGTGTGTCCCTCCCCTTGCAAATGAGCAGTGGTATAGGGATCACTAGGTCTTCATCCTCTCGTGTTTTTTTTTTTGTTTGTTTTTTTTTTAGAAAGCTGCCTCCAGCCACTCTATTTGTTTATCTCCTTTCACCCTGCCTTGTATGAAAAGAAGTAAAATAGCTGCTCAGTCCTCCCTACTCCTTAAAAATTAGTTATGCATATATTACTTTGTTTTCCACCTTCCCTTCTGGTAAAGTACCAACACCTATGCTGCTCTGTATCTAAATCTGTTGCTTCCCAGTCCCATTCAGCCTGTTCATCTGGTGAACATTCTAGTCCTGGCAAGTATGTTTTTCAAGCCCTGTGATGCTTACTAAAGCTACTTTAATGCCATGAGCATGTTCTCCATTTAAATTTTGTTTGCTTGATATGCATTTTTCAGTAATCATAATCTGAAATTTTTTCTTTTCTGATAGAGTGGCTTAGTTTCTTAGTTAACACAAGCCATTTGAACATGAGAAGTCAGACTTTGCTGTGATAAATGACATGTAATAAATGATGTAGTTGTTTTGCATGTGTTTTGAAAGAATATTTGCAAACAATTTAAAATAATCTTTCTGTGTTAACAGGTAGCCGAAGGTTTGTCATTTCTGCACAACAGTGTGAAAATGGTTCATGGAAACATTAGTCCTGAAAATATAATTTTGAATAAAAGCGGAGCATGGAAAATTACGGGATTTGATTTTTGTATTCAGTCAACAAATCCATCTGAACAAGAGGTAATAAGGCTTTATTTTTGTCTGCTTTTTACTTTAAATGCAGGCAGAGTCTGAACCAGGCTAAATGACCTGCTATTTCTACCACTGTATCACTTACTTATTCCTGTGTACCTCTCTTATATAATAGATGGGAGGTTGTTTGGCAAGATGGGTCATCAGCCTTTTACCTTTGGATGTCTGAGTTTAAATTCTGCCTTGGACCACAACTGATAATGAGTTTGAGTTCCTTAAACTGGGGGCTATGGGATCAGGAGGCTTTGGTTTCTAGTTCCAGCATAATGGTCAGTGAAAAATTCCTTGTACTCTGAAAATGAGTTAGGTTGCATAGTTGTTGCAGAAACACTAAAGACTTGATAGCTGTTTGTTGTTCAAAAGAAAGTTAAAGATGGACTAACAGGACCGAATAGTGCAGTGAATTAGCAATGGGATGTGGAGTTTGTCTGTGCAGAGTACAGTGTATACGTCTACTGGTATGGCAGTACAGGAGGAGACCATCTTTTACCCAGTGAAACTTTTTTGATGTAGAACATCACCAACCAGTCTTGGCATCAAGATAAAACAATAACAACCCAATGCACAGTGCTGCTCTCCTGTCACACTGTGCAGTGCTTCTGGGATTGCTGACAACCCTTCTCCAGAAATAGTTCATTTCCTAAAGTAAAATGAGAGATCATATTTCTGTGTCTGTTTATTCAAAGATTAATTTGTGCCTAAATATGTAAACTACACTTTGAATTTTTTAATCAAGTTTTATAAGTCTAAATCATCTGGGTGTGATATTTGCCATAGTGAGAGCATATGCATTTAGGTTACATAGCCACATTGTCTATTTTCTTCTCTGTGCGCCTGTTAGTTCGCTCATGGTGATTTGCTGCTTAGTGAGTCATTTCCATTGAAAATTTTCAACCACTGTATTTTTTCCACTGTGTTTCTTGCAGCTGAAGTTCCCTTGTAAAGAGTGGGACCCAAACTTGCCATCCTTGTCTCTTCCAAATCCTGAGTATTTGGCACCAGAATACATCCTTTCTGTGAGCTGCGAGACAGCCAGTGACATGTACTCTCTAGGAGCTGTTATGTATGCAGTGTTTAATAAAGGGAAACCTATTTTTGAGGTCAACAAGCAAGATATTTATAAAAGTTTCAGTAGACAACTGGATCAGGTATCTACTGTACATAACAATATGTTATGAATTTGATTACTGCTTTTTAAATGTCTCGCTGTTTAAAACAGTTAGTACTTAAAAAACAAAAGGCTATTTCAAGAGCACAGCATCAAGAGCTACAATATAAAGATTATGTTTCAGAGGAGTGGTCATGTTAGTCTAGTTCAGCAAAATGAACAAGGAGTCCTGTGGCACCTTTAAAGACTAACAAGTTTGTGTCTGTGGGAGAAATTCCACTTTGTCAGGTGTTTGACAGTGGAAAACTTACAGTATAGGAGGGAAAAATAAACCCAGTGAAGTATGAGTGACAGGTTCAAGTCAGACTATTTCAGCAAATCAAACAAGCAGTTTAAATTCAAACAGTGTGGAACAACCTATAAGAAGGTTCAGTGCTTGAGAGAAGTGAAAATCACTTTTTATCAAGAGGGAGCCAGCTCAAGGTCCCAACCTTCTTAAAGTTGTTCCACACGTTTTGAATCTAAACTGTTTGTTTGTTTGTTTTTTGCTGGAATAGTCTGACCTGAACCCCTGTCACTCACACTTCACTAGACTTTTTTTCCCCCTCCCATACTGTTTTTTCCATTTTCAAGCATCTGGTGAAGTGGGGCTTCTCCCCCAAAAGCTCATGTGATAAATAATTTTGTTAGTCTTTTTAAAAGTACCACAGGACTGCTTGTTTCTTTCAATATAAAGGTAGTTACAATAACAGTTCACATTGTGCATGTTACCTCTTAAAAACGAGTCTTAACAAAATATGAGTCTTAACAAAATACTTGGAATAAACTATAGTGCTGACATTTTACCTGGGACTCCTTGTGGCTCTGTATGCTGCTTGTCGCAGTAGCGCGATGTTTCATTCTGAGTAAACCCAACAGGATAATCCAGGTCAATAAACAACTGTGTAAGCCATGTGAGAGTTGTCATTTAAAATAAAAAGTAATGAAATCACACACAGGTGAGAAATTGTGGATGACCTTTTCAATCCCAATAGTTGAATTGGAGAGATGGCCTTCCTCACTTTCCTTCAGAGAAAAAGAGATTAATTTTTCCTTTGCTACTGCTTCCATATGGAGGAAGAGACAAGATGCTCATTTACACTCATTTCCCTTAGTAATTTAATGCTACATTGTGACACGTAGATCACAATGCACCATCAGGAAGTGATTGTTCAGTTGCTGTTGACAGCTGCATTTGATGATTTTAAGAAGACAGGGAGCCATATAGTAAAGTTCCACAGCTCTATGTAATTAATAAACTCAAATTTTAAACCAGTGCCAGAATGAAATGTCACTGTAGGAATGTCCAAAGCTGAAGTTTGTGGTCACGTTTATAAATGTTACATTTTATAAATTTTTTGTTGTTATAATAGAACTAAAAAACCATCAGAAGGATTGTCTTAAAATAATGTGTGCAGAATATTCTGTATTCATAGTTCATGTGCTTGAATTATTTATGCAGCTGAGTCGCTTAAGCACAACTTCACTTCAGAGTATACCAGAGGACGTACGTGAACATGTAAAGCTGCTATTAAATGTAGCTCCTGCAGTCAGACCAGATGCAGACCAAATGACAAAGGTGAGTGCCTAGGAAGTAACTGTGCTGTAAGAGACAGGGCTAGTAATGTGATTTGCAAAAATGAACAATATATACCTGTTTTTTAGTGGTGGTTCTTTTCACCTGAAATTTTAAAATGTTTTTTGGAATCATTGTGGTTGGTTGTTTGCTGTTGGTTGTCCTTAGAGTTACTACTGTTTTCTTTTGTTCTGTAACTATTGCTTTGTATAAGGTCCCAGGAATGGTAGTTGAGATTGGGTAGTCTGTTGGGCTACCTCCTAATATAGAAGTAATGAGTGTACTTGTTGATAAAATTGCTCTTCCATTATAACTTGTATTCATTCTTGAAACATTTTCTAATGTATAATACAGTTATCTTCCATGTGATCTCTCTAATTTGGATTACTTTATATCAGCCAGATGTTACCTGTTTCCTTTTAAAAACTAAGCTAAAAGAGTTAGTTTATCTGTTAGTACTATTCTACATATTGTGTAAAAATGTACTTTTCTATTGGTTAGATGTAGACAAACTATAATAGTTAGTTGATATAGTGCATTTGAGAAGGTAAATTAGATGATTATTTTACATGTGTTACATGTATAATAGTATTGGTGGTGGTTTCCATCAAAGATCACACTTCTTTATCCTTTATTTTTAGATACCATTCTTTGATGATGTGGGGGCAATGACACTCCAATATTTTGATTCCTTATTCCAAAGGGATAATCTTCAGAAATCACAGTTTTTTAAAGGGCTACCAAAGGTTCTACCAAAACTACCTAAGGTTTGTTTTCCTTTAGATTCATTATAAATGTGAAGATATCATTTGTAGATATCTTCTAATGTTCTTAAGCAAAAAGTATTGGCTTCTGTGGATCTCCATTCCAGAATGGACTGCAGTAGAATGGATGACAATAGTAGGGAAGAAGAAGAGGTGTGACAAACTTGTTTTATGTTGGAATACTCTACATCCACTGATATTCTTGGAAATAAGAAGAAAAATGCCCACCTTGACTCATGGTAGAGAAATTTGACTTGAAGAGTTTGCTTACTACTTCCTCCTCTTCTTATAACTGGGTTCATTCCACTTGGAATAGAAGAGTTCTGTCTCTCTCCCCTGCTCCCTTTTCCCTTTGCTTTACAGCCTCCTCCTTTAAGGGCTCTGTGAAAAACTCCACAATTTCTGGTGCAGTAAGAGTGACTGAATGCTTTATAAAGTCAATAAGTGCTTCTCAACTGCTGATAAGTGCAACGCTTTCTTTCCCCAGGAGACATGACTTATTGTGCTTTTAGCACTCTCAGGCATCTTGGAAGATCAAAAACTGTCAATCCAAATTTATTCTCCTGTATACTAGTGCAGATGGCTATTATAAGATGGCTCCTCTTCCATTTTTATTAACCTCTTGCATTTTGTAGTCCCAAAGCAAATCAGAAGAAAAAAATATTTACCAGATAATAGAGTAATAGAATGTGTGACTGATGTGATTAGATGCCTTCATCTTTTTCTTTTTTGAACTATGTAGTGTAAATACTGTTTCAGGAAGATCTGATGCTGAGCAATGTCTCTTTTTTTTTTTTTTTTTGAATATTTTTCTCTTTTTTAAAACCTAGCAATATTTTTCCTTCATTGATTTTGTGACAGTTTCCAAAAGTTTTGAAAGAGAAGGCAGAAAGACCTAGGGAAGCTATTGAGTAAGGGTTTTTTTCCTCACTTCCATAGGTTATAATACATCAGTGTTAAATATATCTCACTGAATAAACTTTCTAGAAGGATCGCTATCAGTGGCCAATTATTGTTTATTGGTACTAGATGTGGCTGCAGGACTTGTGCAAGCAAAAGTCAAACCAAAGGGTTTGAGGTGTTTGGCTGTGGGAAGGAAGGTTTTTTCCTCTCCTCATATTGAGGTTATAGACTTTATATCTAGTGAGTCATGGTATTTTAAAAATTAATTTTATGCTAATAACTCTATCTAATCTTTAGGAAGATGCTATAGTGTGTGGCTTCCTTAATTTGTATGCATGATTTTAAATTCCTATATGCAGCCTCTTCAGTGTAATTAATAACTTTTAAAATCAGGTGCTTGAGGGTCCACTAACGCAAACTAGGTCTTAAATACATAAAGGAAAGAAAGCACAGTAGAATGATGTACATAAAATTTGAATGCACTCTTAAAGTAAGGCTCAGGACTGACTTGGTTGCATTTGTCTTTTATTGTATAAACTTGACTTTTTAAAAAGAAAATCTTTGCTGAACTAAAATTAGAAAATAGTATTTTATTGCACTGCAAAGCACCATCTCTTTGTCTTTCTCTCTCAGCGTGTTATAGTGCAGCGAATTTTGCCTTGCTTGACCTCAGAGTTCGTGAACCCTGATATGGTACCTTTTGTTTTGCCTAATGTTCTGTTGATTGCTGAGGAGTGCACCAAAGACGAGTACATCAAGCTAATTCTGCCTGATCTTGGTCCTGTTTTTAAACAACAAGAACCAATCCAGGTACATTAATACTGTTTAAAATTAAATCTCATTTTTCCCTTCACGGTTTTTCCTAAAGAGATTCTAATCAATCTTCTGTTTAGTTTCTTGTTCCAGTCTCTGTAGCTGTGCAGCAAGATCAGTCTTGTGAGAAACAAGGTGTTTGTCCCCTGAAATGCACAAAACCCTTTGCTTATGCTATGAAAAAAACAAGCCATGAGCAAAATAGGTTTAACCATCGTAAGTGGCACTAAGCACAGTGCTGTTGCCAAGAGAAGCTTTCCCAGTGACATAGATATCATTGCACATTGAGATTTGTTTTATTATATTGATGGAAGAGCCCTCTTTCTTCAACACTGTGTGGTTAGACAGGCAATCTTGCAGTGGCACAGAGGCACAAGTACAACTGCTGCTGTAAGCTTGCTAGTGTAGATGTCTGTAAGTGTGGGTGACTTTTTTTTTTTTTTTCCTGGTATTGACAACCTCAAAGAGGGAGCATAAGAATGTAGGGAAAAGTTGTGGTGGTTTTTGCCCCCTCAAGAGTTTTCAGCTGTTCACGGACAATAGGAAATTGGAGATTAGTAATAGACTGGGGAAAGACCCCTTGTGGAGTTTCTTCTCTGTATTTGGAGAATGCATTGTGATATGCTGAGTGATGGTAAAAATATTTTCCCACTGTGATGTGAGTAAAAGTAAATAGACAGTGCACTCCTGTGAGGTAGAAAAGGGAATTATCTTGTCAGCAGTATGCTTAGGATGATTCTGTCAGTTTTAGTTTGTGATTACTAGACATCCTGTAATTTAGGCCTTGACAAAGCTGCTGCATTCCTAGGGGCCAGCCAAAAAAATCTAGGTGTGCGGCAATGTTCCCTCTAAAGTCCTAATGCAGCTGAGCAACTTATGTGGCTCGCTGCCCTGACACCCCCCCCCGCCCCTGCGGGCCTGATCCTGTCCACCACGCCAGCCCAATCCTACCTCCCCAGCTCTCTTGGTCACTGCCTCAGTTGGCCTGATCCGGCTCCCATACCTCCCAACCGGTCAGACTCCGTCTTCTCTCCCTCACCCCCTTACCCAGCTGCTTCTCCTGCTGGAGGAGCTCTCTTTGAGCATGCTCAGTGAGAGCTTAGTCCAAGCAGGAGTTTTAAAAACTCCCAGCTTGGAGCTGCTTTCAGCCAGGACTGCAGCTGCTGGCCGTGCGCAGCCGGCAGCGTTCCCTGCGTCGGGCAGCGGTGGGGGCTGCACAGCCACAAAGGTTAGAGGGAACATAGGTGTGTGGCAGTGAAGGCCCCTCACACTGCCAAAAGGCAGCCGCTGCCATGTCTTTTGGCTGTGGTGCAGAGCATGCAGGCTCCTGCTGCCAAAAGACTGCCACGGTTGTCAGTACGTTCAGTGATGGGAGCATGACATGCTAAAGACCCTTACTTCAGAAAAAATTGGCCACCAATGATGCTTTCAGCAACGGGGGAGGAGGGAGACAGAGATGGTAGAGCTGAAAATGTCATTGTAACTGGCTCTTTTTTTTAAGGTACCAGGGGGTGTTCACCTCCCTGACTTCTGCAGCACTGCTGGGAGCCAGCAGCTAAATCCTGGGTGCCATGGTGACCTGGCAAACAGGATTTGTCGAGCCCTGCTGTAAATACAACTCCATTCAATAAAAGGGAGCTCTCCTCCTAAACTTTGCTTCAGTGCTAGCTACTGCTAATGGGTAATTAAGGGCCAAAGTACTCACTGGAAGGAATAATTAGAACTCTCATTTCAGGATTCCTGAAATACAGAACAGAAAATTATTGCTGCAGTATAGCAGATAAACAATTATGGTTTCCTCAGCATACTAGAGTTGACTCAAACTTTGTTTTAGTAGGTTTGAGTTATTTTAGTTTTACTTTTTTTGAAAAGTTGAAAAACTTTTTACTAAAGAAAAGCTAAATAAAACCCTTGATTACTATTTGTATTGAGGTAGATCCGTGAGTCCCTGTTCATGGTTGGTGGTTGATGCCCATACACATTGAAAGGAGGATGTCTGCTCCAAAGATCTTGTCTCAGGACTCTCTGGAGTACAGAAAGCCTTTAAGCAATGAAACTTACACATATATTTTTCAAGGGGGGGGAAGAACCAAAATGTAGATGATCCAAGAGAGCAGTTCCTAAAGAAAGGGTTAACCTCTAAGTAGTCTCAGATGCAATGTTCACTAATTAATTTAAGCAGATATTTTTTAGCAGTACATTTGAGTACATGCAGTGAAGTTTTATGTTGTGCTTGAATGGTATGTCTCTTGCAGGATAGTGTTATTTCATCAGATGTTAAAGTAATTTAATTTATTCCTCTTCTTCCCTAAGTGATTAAAAATGGCTTTGAATAAACTTGAATATATGATATTCTGTTACATAATAGAGCTAAAGACAAACACAGGTGGTATAAAAATAAAACAGTCCCAAAATATAAGTGCAGTTATTTTAGTTTAGATCCAAAGGGGCAGCTGAGTTAGTCTAATTCAGTAAAAAACAAACAAACAAGGAGTCCTGAGGCACTGAAAGACTAACAAATATGCAATAAATACAACATGCAAAAAAATGCAATAAATATATTTGTTAGTCTTTCAGTGCCATAGGACTCCTTGTGTGTGGTGTGTTTTTTGTTTTGTTTTGTTTTTAGTTATGGGGTGCCAAAGGACTTATGGTGAATCTAAATGATTAGTTCAATGGACCCCAAATTGTGTGGAAAGTGAGGGGTGTGGGAGAACATTCAGGGTCATGGCAGGGTTTGGGTCAGTCCCCAGGTGGGGTGGACTGTGCGTATTACCCAACACAGCTCTGCCCCATCCCTAGCTTGCCCCTCGTTTCTGAGCCCATGCTGTGCTCCAAGGCTGTAGCTTAGGCTGCTGTGAGACATGGCTGGATAATGGGGGACACTGACCCAAACCATTGAGGGATCACTGGATTAGGTAGTAGAGTGTAACTGTCTGATGGTGTATGTCAAATGTCCAAGCAGACTTTTCCTTAACCCTTTCTGCCTTTTGAAAATCTGTTGTACTTACCAAATAACTGGTTTCACTCAACTTTTGTTCATGGCAGTGTATGGTTTTTTTTTTTTAAATACAATACTGCAACTGGCTGGTAGAGAACCACCTTGACATTGTATTATTCCAGTTTTAAGGGTTTAAAAAAAAAAAAAGTGCATGAATCAAGTGCTGTAGAGAATGTACCCCTTTGGAACATGTAGTATTGTTGTGAGCTTAGAAGAGGTAAGATGACTGCTAACAAGTTATTGCCTCAGAAGGAGCACATGGTATACTCTGTAAAAGTTTAACATTCAAAAATTGATGTGATTGTGCCCAACAACATCTGCCACTGTTGTACTGAATGTAGGAATATTGCACCAGAGTTGAGGTCTGGCTTGCTATGGCATGTATATATAGCCTTGAATATTTGCAGTAAGAAACCTTTTGTTTCTTTCAGATTGCAGTTAGTAGGGATCTTTTATTCTTGCTGCATGAGGCAAGTTAAGGTTGATGTTGGCATGTTAGCAAGCTCTTGTAATTTTTCAATTTAATGGATCTTCTGGCTTCTTTGTATTTTTAGTAATCTTGCTTTGAAGTGCTTGGTTTTGTTCATTTTTAAAAGAAGGAATTTAGTTATCTTTTGAAGTATTTTATTTGGAGAATTACTTTTATATCAAGTTTGGTTTCACTTTAGGAATAAATCTCGTGTGTGCTAATATTGTCACTGTAATGCTGAGCTCCTCAGTAAGGTCCAGGTTGTACCTTCTGAGGACCAGGTACAACTCCAGTTGAAGTAAATGGGAATTGCACATAGGCATCTAAGAGCAGAACTTGTCCCAAGGTTTCTTTGGAACCCTTATGAGTTGCATAATGGTATGTATGTCAGCAGATTATTAAACTTCAGCTATAGAAACAATGAACTATTTTGGAATCGGAAGACAGAGTTCACAAGCCTTATGATTTTTTAAAAAGGTCAATATAAAGCGTTTGTTCTAGTTTTTATTTGCTGTTTCAAAAATGCAATAACATGTCCAAGTGTCTTTTTGTCTTCCATGCCTTCAGGCTAGCAACATGGTGAGTGTAAATACTACTGACTCTGTTTATAAGAAAACTTTTGCAATTTTTGAAGATTATATTGTAATAAGAAACTCCAAATTGAAAGTGTAATTTTACATGATGAAAATTTGTGGCATTCATAAAATTTTGTCTCGTTTTATAGATTTTGTTGATTTTCTTGCAAAAAATGGACTTGCTTCTAACCAAAACACCACCAGATGAAATTAAGAATAGTGTTCTTCCAATGGTTTATAGAGCCTTAGAAGCACCTTCAATTCAGATTCAGGTGTAGTACTATAATTTTCATTATTAGCATTTAAAACTTTCCTTTTTGCTGTGAAAGGATACAGTCAAATTATATATAGCCTGCAACTTTACTTTCCTTAGAAGAGGACATTAAAATTTGTATAACATGCATGAAGGATTATGCATTAATTCCAGAGTATATTGTTGGACTCCCTACCTGACCAGACAGAGCTCAGTTTATAAAACCTGGCTGTTTGCCTGATCATTCCAACTGTTGATTATTTTCTAGTTAGTGAAAAATTTTGTCAAGCAGAGGGACAGTTCTTGTTTAAGCCTATTTCCTAAATTAGTATTTTATCTGCCTTTTATTATTTTATTGTGTTTTGAAACATTCACATTTTTTAATTTACTCTTTTTATGAACCACCAAACTCCAGTTGTCCAGAAGCCTCCACAAAATAATTGGGTAATACAGGGTTTCAGTAAATGGTGGCTTTACCCTTGCAAAGCCTAGGAATTTTGGGGAACAATAACTGACCATTGGTTTACCTAGAATTTTGGATGCTGGGGTTTAGTAAATCAGTTAACCAGATTTATACCTTAGGTTAGTCTTACTATTCATAGTTTAGTCTGAGAAGTTACTCTAATTGGGCACTACTTTACTGCTGAAACATCTTTTGCAATAGTCAGGTGGCATTTTAGGTGCTATCATAAGCTGTTGATGTGAATTGATTTTTCATGTAACAAATCAAGTGAAAGTATACATTTTAATTCTTTGCTCTTTCTAAAGGGGTAGCTGTGTTTAGTTTAGCTCAGCAAAATAAGCAAGGAGTCCTGTGGCACCTAAGGACTAACAAATTTATTTATCAGACGAGTTTTCATGGGAGAAAATCCCACTGTCAGATGCTTTGAAGATGGGGGAGCTTAAAGAATCGGAGGATATGTTTGAATCTTAACAGATGCTTTGATTTGCTGTAACAGTACGACCTGATCCCACGACTTGCACTCCCCTGCATTTTTTTCCTCCTATTCTGTAAGTTCCCCCATCTTCAATGAGTCTGACAAAGTGGGATTTTCTCCCACAAAAGTTCATACAATAAATAAATTTTAGTCTTTAATTGCCATAGGACTCTTTGCTTATTTTGCTCTTCATGTAATTAGAAATAGCTTTGTATAAAATGCTACTTTGTGAAAATGTAAGACATCTTTGTGATCCAAATATTTTGTAGGGATGATACTAATGTAACTCTTTTCAAGGCATTTTTCCAAGTATGAATCCTTAAATTATGCTTTTTCAGTAGTGTAGTTTTCATTAATATGTTATGTAATAATGGTTAATGAATGTTGTATCAATAAGTATGAAAGTATTTTTTTTTTAGTAAAATTAGGCTACTTTAAGTTCTAGCTTCTTTTAAATCCGTTAGGGATCAGTTCCTGAATAGGATAGAGAACATTTTAAACTGTTTTAGCTCTTACAGCATATATTACTGATTATATAAAAGTGAATTCTTTTAAAATCATGATTATTTATTTACAGGAACTTTGCCTTAACATAATTCCTACGTTTGCCAACCTAATAGACTATCCATCAATGAAAAATGCATTAATACCAAGAATTAAGAATGCATGTTTGCAAACTTCCTCTCTTGCTGTAAGTAGACTACTGTTCTTGATCTCTCCTACCCCAAAACATTAAAATAATGCTCGAATAATTTTGACTTTTCTGTTTTAATTATCATCAAAATTCTGTCTTAGTTATGTGATTCTTGCTTTCCAGCAGCAGCAACTACTCTAATACTGTGCATTCACTTCAGGTTTTTCAGTATTGCTCATTGTTCAGTAATCAATATGCAATCACTTGTACTTCAATGATGCAGAACTTCTTTTTGTTCTTCTTCTTCCTCAAAAAAAAAACAAAAAAACAAAACAGATCTATTTTAAAAAAAATACTTACTTTGTTATATGAAAACTTTTTTAACTGATGCAAAAAGTAATTGTCTAATACTCCTTGATGTGAATTATATACACTTTACTTTCTTAGATTTCTCCCTCCCACCCCGATTTGAGATATGAACTGTCAAAAATGTGAATTGGCATGATTAGGTATTCATGTATTCAAAGTGGAGTCTGTTTGATAAAATAATAAGCCATTCAGTTAAACCGATTTCACACACACTTTCTGAGCTGTCTCCTTTGATTCTCTGAATCAAGTGGAAAAAGTTTTCAGAATGAATTTCCAAAATCTAGTGATTTAAAAAACTAAATATGGACTTAAGATGTTAACTTTCAGACACCCATTTAAAAAAAATCTTGTCTTTATTAGTGCTTATTTGAGCCTTATTTATGATCAGAAAAGGTATTTGAAACAAAGCAGCAATGTTTAAATCACCTCAACAGCCATGGCACATTTCTTATTCTCTGAGAAAATCCAAGACATAAACTCTGTGTAGGCAGGAGGCCTGCAGAATATTGCAAATTCCTCCTGTTCCTACATGATGAGTTGCACCACTTATTAATTGATGGCCTTGTATCACTCAAAGTGGCATCTGCTTAATTTAGTCAACATAATTTAGTCACTGAAAAAAATATCACAAGGGAATGCTGAATTTTATCATACTTCATCTAGTGCAGTGGTTCTCAACCACTGTATCAGGACACACTACTCTGTTGCCACACAGTGGTTAGTGTGTCACAGAAAGCCAGGAAGATGGCTGGATTTGGCCTGGGGGGTGGGCTGGTGTGTCCTGTAGGATCGCGATATGCAACCAAGCGTGCTGTGACTTGCAGAAGGTTGAGAACCACTGGTCTAGTGCAGTGGTTTTCAAACTTAGGGTCAGAACCTAGTACTGGGTCACAGACCCTCAGGCACTGGGTTGCAGCATATTCTGCTGCCCCCAACAAAAGACTGGAATGCATTGCTCAAAGACGTATTCATTAGGTTGCAAGCATCAATGATTTTTTTTCAACTGGGTCTCTGGAAAAAAGGGGTTTGAAAACCACTGGTCTAGTGCGTGGTACCACGTACAGTTTAATTCTCAAACATGTTCTGTTGGGGAACTATATCAGACATCAGTCAGTAAACTACTGAATAATATAGTCTGTATTTTCTAACTCTAAATTTTTGATAATATAGAAGAGCTAGTATTGGAATTCATCTCTTGCAAAGTGAGATGTTTGCCTCCTTAGGGAAAAAAAGACACATTGAAAAGTTTAATGCTAGAAATTTAAATTCATCAAAATGTGTTTTGTAGAGGATATTCACTCCACAGAATAGGTAAATATTTAAAACAAAGACCTGGTAGTAATGGGGGATTTCACCTACGCCTTGACTGGAAAAGTAATAAGGCAAACCACAAAATTACCAATAAGTTCTCAGAATGCGTTAGGGTCAAGTTTTTTGTTTCAGAAAATAGAGGAAGTAATGAGGGGGACAGCCATTTCAGACTTGATTTTAACCAGCAGGGAAGGAATTAGGTGTGACTCTGAAGGTGAGAGGCAATTTCCGTTCAAATCAGGGGCATAGGAGTGGGCAGGCCTGGCTGGGCACAAGCCCAGTGTCTTTGAAAGCACACCAACCCCATCACAGCCACTCCTCAGTGTCTGAGGTTCCAGGCAGCTTTTGGCTGCTTGCCTGAACATCCTGCTTCCAGATGCTTCAGTTTCTAGGTAGCAAAATAAAGCTACCTAGCAGTCAAAGTCTGCAGCTTTTCTAAACTACTTGCATCTGGTCATGTGACTAGAAGCAGGAAGTGTTCCAGGCTTACCTGAGTGACTTACAGGCCCAGCCAGAAAATCAAGTCTTGCCGTGTCCCTGGTACAAATGATATGACAGAACTCAAAATTCTAAGGAAGAAAAGGAGTAAGAACAATAGAATTCAAAAAAGGAAACTTTTACAAACTGAGAGAACTGGTTGGGATACAGGAGTTCATGGGAATTAGCGTTTTCTGAGGGAGACTTTGTGAAAGAGACAAACCGTAAATTATCCCAATGCAAAACAAAAATGGGAAGAATAGTAAGAGGCCAATATGGCTCAGTCAGAGGCTCTTTGTTGACTTGAATATAAAAATGGAATTCCACAAAAAATTTAATGTGGATGGATTTATAAGGAGTAGTACAAAAGAATAGTAAATTAATGTTGGAATAGAATCACAAAGGTCACACAAAATGAGTTGCCCTAGCAAGAGATTTAAAAGGCAGTAAGAAGATCTTTAAATGCTTTAGGAGCAAGAGAAAAATGAAGGAAAATGTAAATCCTTTACTTAACAGGGAAGAAAAGCTAATAACTGATGACATCAAGATGACTAAGTTGTTTAATACCTATCTTAATGGTGATGGAATACTCAAGGCAATTAATATTAACAAGAAGGAAGGAACACAACCCAGAAGTGGAAATGAATAGATTAAAGAATAGTTAGATAAGTTAGATGTGTTCAAGTCAGTAGGGCTGACCTGGTAGGGGGAGGAAAAGCAATAGATGTGAGATATCTTGATTTTTAGTAAGGCTTTTGATACAGTCTTAAATGACAATTGCATACTTGGGAAATATTGTCTAGATGAAACTACTGTAGGGTAGATGTATAACTATTTGTAAGACCATGCTCAACTATTCACTGTCAAAGTGAGAGGGTATATCTAGTGGAGTACCGTTGAGGACGGTCCTGGGTCCCAGTGTTGTTCACTATTTTCATTAATGATTTGAATAATGGAGTGGGGAGTTTGTTTATAAAATCTACCATTGACAAATTGGAGAATACGTCAGAAATTTCTAAAATGAATCTCAATAGAGACACGTGCAAAGTATTTCACTTAGGAAGGAAACATCAAGTGCACAACTACAAAATAGGAAATATTTTTTTATGCAGTAGGACTGCTGGAAAGGATCTTAAGGTTATAGTGTATTACAAATTGAATATGAATCCTCACTGTGGTACAGCTATGAAAATAGCTAATATTTTGGGATATATTAACAGGAGTGTTGTAATATATTGGAGGTAACTGTTCTGCTATACTTGACACAGTTGAGGCCTCAGCTGGAGTACTGTATACAGTTCTGGGCACCACACTTTAGGAAGGGTTTGGACAAATTGTTGACAGTTCAGTGGAGAACAAACAAAGTGGTAAAAGATTTAGAAAACCTGACCTATAAGGAAAGCTTATTTAAAAAAAAAACAAAAACAAAAAAAACACACACTGGGCATGTTTAGGCTTCAGAAAAAGACTGCAGGAGGAACCTAATAAGTCTTCAAACATGTTCAGGGTTGTTACAAAGAGGACGGTGATCAGTGGTTTTCCATGTTTACTAAACACGGGACAAAAATGATGGGCATAATTTGCATTGGGTGATTTAGGCCTGATGTTAGAAAAACTTAAGAATATTTAAGTGGTGGAATAGGGTTCTAAGGAGAGTTGTGGAGTCACTGTCAGTGATGCTTTTAAGAACAGTTTGGACAGATACCTCTAAGTATGATCTAAGTTAACTTTGTCTTGGTTTAGCTCAGGGGTCTGGACTCAATGACTTCTCCAGGTCCTTTCCAGCTGTATGTTTCTGCAATTGTATAGTTTAAAAGATGTCAATTTTGTTCGATTATTTTAGCCTTCATCGTGACATGCTTTTGATGAAATAATAGTTTATTTTTGTATTCACTCTGTTTTTATAAAGAAGACTTAATTTGTGTATTTTAAAATGTTTATTTTTAGTCAATAGGATAGAGACATTGCTTAATTTCTGTTATATATTTAACAGGTCCGTGTAAACTCCTTAGTGTGCTTAGGAAAGATTTTGGAATATTTGGATAAGTGGTTTGTACTTGATGACATTCTGCCCTTTCTACAACAAATTCCATCCAAGGAACCTGCAGTACTTATGGGAATATTAGGTAATGAATGTTTAGTTTCACGTTGTTGTTGTTGTTGTAATCTCTATATGGTATATTGGTAGTGCTATATGTGTTGCTTAGTTAATAATCTGTGTAAACTCTAACTGTTCCTGACTTCTCAGAGATTTCCTTTCTTTTACAGATTTTGTTCCCCATGCTTGTCTCTTGTCCATTAGCTGTGTTTGTAGTCTATGGGCTTAGTTCAGTCATAAATATCCTCCACATCTGTTGATACATGAACCCTTCTATGGGTTCTTTTGGTCTTCAGAGCTGCAGATACTATCTGAATCTCCCTGAGACCACTACAGATCTCTGCCATCTCTTGGGTACTGTTCAGCAGTTGAATCATAAAATCTGGCTTTTCAAATACCTTTTCTGTCTAGTGAAGAGTCTCCGGTCACTGATTAGTTTCATTTCTCTTAAGCATTTTTTTTTGTGTTGTTTTGTTGGTTTTTTTGTTTGTTTTAGGACACTAATGGGCTGGAGTCTCTGATCCACCATGTTTAGTTTGTGACACTTGAGTTGCACAAATTGAGCTGAAAGTGTCCTATTAACCAAGGTTGTCAGAATCCATAACTCTGCTAACTTGACCAGTTTTATTCAGGAGGTGTCAGGAATAAATCAGAGGACACTCCATCTGGCACATAATTTGTTACAAATAAAGAGGTTTCCCCTCAAAGCTCCTTCTTTGAGTCTCAGGCGCACACACTCCTATTGGCAATACTTTGAGCACACCAGACATAGTTACCCAAAGTCTTAGATGGTTTTGGATGGGCTTCTTGGGGCCTTCCTTCCGCTCAGCTGCTAGGGAGAAGACATCAGTCTCTGCTTGAATAAAAGTTTCCTCACACTTCTCCAAAGTGTATTCTTTTATAGCTAACTAAGACAAAGCACATACTCATAGTGACCATCTAGTGCAGTGGTTCTCAACGTTTTGCAGGTCATGGCATACTTGGCATTGTGTCACGACCCTATAGAACATGCTAGCCCACCACCCCTCAGGCCAAATCCAGCCATCTCCCCCTCTCTCTGCAACACATGTACCACTCTGTCGTGACACAGTAGTTCAGAACCACTGCTGTAGTGGGTCACCTGTTCTCCTAGCTTTCAGCAAATTGCTCATTATTCTATTTTGGCGGAACATTTTTAGTCATAACAATAAAATGTGAGTCAGGGCACTCAAAATCAAGGTTGGCTATTTACACACTTCCTTCTATTCTTATAGTACATTTACTCTCTGTCCTATCTTCCCATTCTGATTAGCAAAAATCAATCATGAGCTTGTTGGCCTTGCCCGTGAGAGCCCTAACAATTATTCCCAATTATATGGTATTTGACTTTCAGCTGATGGCTGAACACACAAAATGGCTACATTTTTGTAAAGATTAATTCTCTTGTTGCAGTCCCAGGACAATTTCTCCATACAGAGGGGAGTCTCTCTTAACCTGGGTGGCTGTATCACTTTCCTTGCCAAGGTTACACTTATCCATTGTATGCAAGGAGAGGGAATGGGCAAAACTGAGGCATACAGTCAGGTTCAGCTGTGACTGATCTTTACCAGCATAAGAGTTTACATCAGCTTGCTGATGATGAAGTAGTAATCTTCTCCATGTTAACATCTGATCTGCACTGTGCCCAAGTTCTGTTCAGACCCAGTGAAAATTAAAGCCCAAATTTTGCAGTGGTGTGGAGAAATAATTTGTGCAGACCCTTTGGATTGTGTAGTCTTGCCTCTTGATTAATACTGGCCTAAAGTTCTAGAAGGAGCACCTCCAAAAAGCAGGCACAGAGCAACACTTCTACAGCTACCAAGGGTGTGACTTGAACTCTCAGTACATGGGTGTTACTTGGTTTCAGCAGCCAGAAATAACTCAAGCTCCCCTAGTTACTCCTTTCCTTCATTCTGAATTGTAGGAAATGTTCTCTTTTTGTAGCCACATTACACTGGCATTCCGTACTTCACTTTGTCACCTTTGTTTTTTCTAGTTTTGAACTTGGTTGCAAATGAATCAATATCTTCATGTGTAAATTTTTCCCTGGTACTTTTGAGTCCTGTGATCAGTTTTAGTATCACTACGTACAGCATGTGTAGTTTTCTTCTCACTCATTCCCAATATTAACTACTAAACTACAGATCTTGCTATTTTAATGTTATATTTCAGGTATTTACAAATGTACGTTTACGCATAAGAAGTTGGGAATTACCAAAGAACAACTTGCTGGGAAAGTATTGCCCCATCTGATTCCTCTCAGTATTGAGAACAATCTTAATCTCAATCAGGTATGAACCCAGCTGATCTAGAAGTAGAGAGAAACTATTTTGTTAGGGAACTCTGTTAATTTTGTGTTAATACATTTCAGCGTGACTCTGATACATGTTTCCAGTGATACTGTTAGAATTGATAGGCTTAAAGAACAGTGTTTCTTCTTTGTCACTGCCATATCCATTCCCATAAAGGCATGCATTTGGCCATGTGCATGGTCTCCGGAAACTTTTCTTTGCTGTTAGCATTGCACGCAGGACCAGTGTCAGCGCCCCCTGCAATCCGACGTGCATGTTGTGGTATATGTGCAGGACTCCCTGGTGAGAGCTACCCCCCTGACGCTGGACAGTTTCCA
Organism: Podocnemis expansa; assembly: GCA_007922195.1. Classification (NCBI taxonomy): domain Eukaryota; kingdom Metazoa; phylum Chordata; order Testudines; family Podocnemididae; genus Podocnemis; species Podocnemis expansa. Next base: position 30,930,003 of record ML681994.1, on the reverse strand, counting down.
GATGGCAGTGTTGCCTGTTCCATCAATACAAGAGATGCTCAAGGTGGCTTGAGTCTTGTTGGCCTTGCCTATGCCTACGCTTCCACAACAAGAGAACATAGGACTGGGCTCTCCAGCATGCAGAATCTTCTTCCAGCACCAGAGAGATCAGCACCCTCAGCTGCCTCTTCCATTGAGGCTGAGCTGGCACCAGCAGCTCCCCATCCCCACTGTCAACCCACTTCTTGGCACTCTTCATCTTCCTCAGAACCAACTGATCTTGGACACCATTCTCCTCATCATCCAGTGTCTGAGTTCAGCACCACCATAGTTCATCTTCACTGGCACCATCCCCACCAAAGAGGACCCACTGCAAGTCTCAGTCACCATGTGGAGACTGTGCGGAGGGAGGAGGAGAAAGGAGAAGCAAGCAGTGTCATAAGTCTTTGGTGCTGAGGCAGCGAGGTGGGGATTGCAGCTCATCATTGGCTTGATTAGGCGTGATCTGGCACCAGGCCTGACACTGCAGCTCCTCTTCAGTCTCTTGAGAGAGGGTGCTCTGTTAAGAGGCTTAAGCATTGCATCAATAAAGCACTTAGATTACCCTTGGTCACCTCATCAAGTAGTTGGGTGTTGCAACCCTGCAGGAAGGGTCAATCTAAGCACAAGGACTGTGAAATTGTCAGGCCCTGTGTTACCAAACCAGCAACTTCATGGCTGGCCAGTGCAATGGCCATACTGGGCACTATGGGCTTTTCCCTCAGGAACTGATCCCCTTTCCCATGTTTCAGGGACCCAAATGATTGCAAAAGAACCCACTATCATGCTCTCTGCTTCTGAGGAAGACTCAGATCCAGGGTAAGATCTTCATCTGCCCCAATATCAGCACTCCACTCAGGACCACAGCCAGATACTCCACCTGAGGACCCTGCACCTGACGGCCTAGAAACTGCATGGCTGACAGAGGAGGAATGAGCCTGTTCAGCCCAGGTCCAACGAATTTCAGCTTGGTAGCAGAAAACCTTCCACTCAAGTGACATATTGGGCCAAGTGGAAGCGCTTTACAGTCTGGGCTCAGATCCAAGGTCTCACTCTGGGAGCCTCACCTATGCAGGCTATTCTAGAGCACCTTATGCACCTGAAATTGCAGGGACTAGCCCTAGCTTCTCTAAAGGTGCACCGGGCAGCCATTTTGGCCTTCCACCAGTCCTTCAGGGGAGTAACACCTGTCTCCCATCAAATGACAGCCAGATTCCTAAAAGGGGTGAAACGAATCTACCCCCAGATCTGCAGCCCTGTACCCCAGTGGGATCTGAATCTAGTACTTGATAAAGTAACTGGGCCTCGCTTCAAGCCCATGGATTCATGCCCTCTACTCTCTACTGGTGTTATCATGGAAGATGTCCTTCCTAGTGGTTGTCACCTAGGCCAGATAAGCATCTGAAGGGAGCTGGTGTCAGAACCCCCGACACAGTCTTTTACAAAGGTAAGATTTAATGGAGGCCACATCTGGCCTTCCTATCTAAAGTAGTATCTTTTCATATTAACTAAGAGATGTTTCTTCCAGTCTCTCCTTCCTAAACCTCGCACAGTAGGGGAGCAATGGAAATGGTGTACCTTAGACATCAGAAGAGCTGTCATCTTATACATCGAACAGACAAGGCCGTTCTGGGGACTGACCCAACTCTGTCACCATCGCAGACTGGGTGAGGGGCCAGCCGGTGTCTGCCCAACGGATATCATCGTGGATCACCGCCTGCATCAGGGCCTGCTACCAACAAGCTAATGTGCCTCTGGTTGGACTGGTAGCAGCACACTCAACCAGAGCACAAGCCTCATCTGCAGCCTTTCTTGCCCAGGTGCCAGTCCAGGAGATCTGCAGAATAGCCACCTAGTCGTCTGTTCTTACTTTAATGTCCCACTATGGCATCGTACAGCAGGTGAGGGATGATGTAGTCTTCGGTAGAGTGGTACTACAGACAGGCAGACTGTAACTCCGCCCACTTTCCAGTGTAAGGCTTGTAATTCACTTATGTGGAAATGGATATGAGCAGTGACTTGAAGAAAATAGCTGTTACTTACCAGTAATAACTTTTTAGAGATGTGCTGCTCGTATCCATTCCGCACCCTCCCTCTATCCCCACTTTTCAGAGTTAATGGAAAGAAGAGACTGGGGGGGCCATAGCCAGCAATGCCTGATATACAGTGGCATGTGCATGGGACTCCAGGGGGCATCAACATTCGCCCTATGGGCTATTCTAAGGGCAAAAAAACTTCCAGTGACCAAGCATGCAGGTGCATGCTCACCTATATGGGAATGTATCTGAGCAGCACATCTCAACGAATGGCTATTACTGGTAAGTAACTGCCCTTTCCTGGTTAGTAGTTCTAAATTATATTGTGAATATAATGTTTTCATCTTTAAACCTGCTGTGTCCATTAGTTATCATTAGATCTTCAGTTTTCCTCACTTTTTTAACTTAAATTAAAGCTTCTTCTAGAAAACTCTCACTATTTGCCAATATAATCTAATTCAGCATGGTAACAGAAATATTCACCTTCAAAGGTAACAAATTGTTGGACTTATAAAATGAAAACTGTCAGGATCTTAGAAGATAAGGCAATATACCACATTTACTGTGAATATTAAAAAGAATTATAATATAAAAAGCAGGTCATATACTTATTTTTAACAATCATTTCTGCACTTAACTGTTACCCACTCATGCAAACATGCACTCACAGACAAAGGATCCTGCAGATGGAATACAGTTACCAGCCTCAGTTGCTCTTGCTGGTGTTCACCAATGTTCCCCTCCAAGCTGATGATGTGGCTGAGCAAGTAATGGTGTTTGCTGAGCAGCAGTTAGTGAGGCATGGCACCAGGTGGGCAACAGTTTTTTGGTTCCAGAAGCTTCAGCGTACCTAAGTACCTTAATTCAAAAGAAATGCATAGATGATGTCTCTTCTTTCAAACTTTTTTGTAAATTAATAAAACTACAATATTTCTGTTTAACATTTTTATTAAACAAATGTTAGACAATATTTGCTGCCTATCTAGCCTCTGCCATCACCTACACCACAGTTTTTGTTGCCTGTCTTTGTCTCACTTCCAGAATACATATACAGTCGAGGTCAACCTCAAATCCAGCAGTTAGATATGATTTGATGCGCGTTACGATGTCTAGATGAGAAACTTCCAACCTGTTAGAAGGCATGCTCCATAAGTAGAGTGAACTTAATTAACTGTTTGTCTCTTTCATCACAGCCCTTTTCATAGAATTTGGCACAATTATGTAACAAGCCACATAAGAAATATATAAGCATCCAGGGATCTTGTGAACTCTGAGCTCAAACTTATTGATGGGATCTTTTAATAAAATGCATATGCTGTAAACCGCAATGTGGGTGACTTTTTTTTCTGAGCTAATATTACACAGTGCTAAGTGCTCCTACAGGCTGCTGCTGGAGATGCTGTTTTTCAGATTAATTTTCTCCATAACTCCCCCCTCACCCACTACCGGCTTCTCCAGTCTCCTGAGTTTGCCAGACCCCTTCTCTGTTCCTAACTCCTGGCCTACCCCGCAGCACAGTCCCCCAAATCCAGTTCTGCCTCTGCCCATCGCTGATGTCTTTGTACTGCCTTTCCCTCCATCAGAACTTTTACTGCTCAATTTCCAAAGGGATAGCCATGTTAGTCTAGTCCAGCAAAAAAAACCAAGGAGTTGTGTGGCACTTTAAGAAGAACAGATTTATTTTTTGCATGAGCTTTCGTGGGAGAGAACCCCACTTCGAAGCATCTGAGGAAGTGGGGTTTTCTCCCACGAAAGCTCGTGCAAAAAATAAATCTGTTCGTCTTAAAGTGCCACACGACTCCTTGTGGGTTTTTTTTTCTTTTTACTGCTCAGACAGTCGATTTTTTTTTTTTTTTTTTAGCCATAAAAATCTCCCCCCTCTTTTGGAGCCAAACAGTGACTATAAAAATTTTTCACACTACACTGAAATGCTTTGTTCTGTGATAAAGAGACAATCTAATGGGACAGAATTAATTGCTACTGCCTGACCTGTTCTCCCTCCCTGTAACCCCCACCGCACCCCGATATAGGCTTCCCCGCAGCGTGGTCCCCTAAGTCTGCCTCTGCCTGACCCCTTCTTTCCTCCCTAACTCACCTACTTAACAGTGTTGCCTCTAAGGATTGGGATGTCATGAGCAAAAATTTTAGTTTGTGAGCAGAAATTTTGCCTTATGGTAACTTGTGAATACAATTTTACAGTTACGCATTATCCATTTTTACTAAAACTACAATTGTGTACTGTACAGAATAGTTTCAAAGGGGCAGCCATATTAGTCTAGTTCAGCAAAAGAAGCAAGGAGTCCTGTCTCACTTAAAGACTAACAGGTTTATTTATTGCATGAGCTTTTGGGGGAGAAAATCCCACTTCATCAGATGCTTGGAAGATGGGGGAGCTTACAGAATGAGAGGAGAATAAATGCAAGGAAGTGCAAGACATGGGATCAGGTCATACAGTAACAGCAAATCAAAGTATTTGTTAAGATTCAGACACTGGGAAACAGCACAAAGAGGAGGGTGAACTCAAATCACCTGTTGTAATGGGAAAAGAAGCCATGGTCATGATTTAATCCTGCTTTCACACAATCTAATCTGCATGGCAATTCTAATTCAGATGTTTCTCTTTGAAGTCTTGATGTCCCATTGACTTTCTTGAGCATAGTCATTAACAAGTTGTCTATAGAGTGATTAGAAAGATGGAAGTGCTTAGCACCTGGTTTTTGCGTATTGTGACTTCTGATGTCTGTTTTGTGGACGTTTATTCTTTTGTGCAGAAATTGTCCTGTTTGTCCAATGTATAAGGTGTGGGGGCATTTCTGGCACATGGTAACGTATCATATTAGTGGATGAGCAGGTGAATGAGCCCTTGATGGAGTAGCTGGCTTGATTGTCAATGGGACATCAAAACTTCAAAGAGAAACAGCTGAATTAGAATTGACATGCAGATTAGATTGTGTGAAAGCAGGATTAAATTGTGACTGTGGCTTCTTTTCCCATTATAACAGGTAATTTGACTTTACTCTCCTCTATGTGCTGTTTCCCAGTGTTTGAATCTTAACAACTGCTCTGATTTGCTGTTTCAGTATGATCTGATCCCATGTCTTACACTCCATTGCATTTATTTTCATCCCATTCTGTAAATTCCCGCATCTTCAAAGCATCTGATGAAGTGGGATTTTCTCCCACGAAAACTCATGCGATAAATAAATGTTAGTATTTAAGTGTCACAGGGCTCCTTGCTTCTTTTATACAAAATAGGCCTATGTTTTAAAATGTTATATTAAAATGACTATTTTTAAATGTTTATTGTAAATTGAATTAATTGGGTTTGATTAATTGAATGTGCGTGAATTTTTAATTGAAATTTAGTTTTTAGAAAGCTTTTTAATTAAAATAATTTTAAAAGGTTTTTTAAAAACTGAAAGAAGAAAAGAGAGGAGGATGAGAAAGGAAGCAAGAGGAGGGAAATGAGAAAGTAAACAAGAAAGAGAAAAAGAAGGAAGGGATGTGAGAACAGAAAGAGAAAAGAGAGGAAAGAAGAAAGAAAAGAGAAGGAAGGAAATGAAAGAAAAATAACCAAGAATGATGGAAGGAAGAGAAAAGAAGAAAGAAAGCAGGCAGCAGGCTCCACCTCCTGCCCAGTAATGTGCCTGCCAGTGCTGCCGAGGCCACCTGGAAGTACTGCTCTGCTCAGCTAGGCACCTGAGATCCAAGTGGCCAGTGGGCCAGGAGGCACTATCACTGCTCAAAGCCCCATGGCAAGCGTTGTCTCTGAGCCTTATCCTCTCACAGCAGCCAGTCTGTGTCTCTCTCTTTCTCCAGTCCAGTGCTGCTGTGAGAGGCTCAGGCATGGAGACAGCACTCGCCATGGGCCTTTGGGCAGTGATAGCACCTCCTCGCCAGCCAGCCCCTTGGATCTCAGCTGCCAAGCCCTGCTCCTGTGCACTACCAGTGTGCTGGAACTGAAAAAGTCGTGCATATGCACCTTGGAGCAGTGCTGCTTACCTTTTTCCCCCTTACCTGGCCAGTCAGCCGATGCTACGTGATTGTCTTCTGCTCCTGCCCTGAGCATGCATCTAAAGCATTTTCAGGGCTAGAGATTTTAAACTCTACTAGCCCCAGCCTAGCTCTGGGAGGAGTGTGTCCAGGGCCAGGTAGGGTCCATGGCTGCCAGGCCTGTGTTGGGATCAGTGTTGCCTGCATGGGTGGGCACTGGCTGCTGTGCCACTGTCCACCCACACAGCCTACAGGGAACATTGGTGTGCTCCTGGAGGATGTTTGCAGAACCAAAAAAACCCAAAGTAATATAGTCGCACACACTGTCCCCTCTAAGCTGCGCACGTGTGTGCGCGCACACAGGTCATGAAACCTGCGCACACAACGAAATAAAGTGCGCACAAAAAAAAATTCAATAGTGCTAACATTGGTGCTCATAAAGAAATGTTTTTGCTCATACAAAGAAATTGCCTGCGCACACAGTCTACGAGTAATTAGAGGGAACATCTCACCCATCTTCTTATGCCTTTTAGTCCATAGATCTTACCGTGTCTTGCTGCCACAGGAGATCAGTGAATTACAGACATAACTTGCATCTTGTATTTAATTGGACTTCAACTGGACTTTTGTTCCTTTCTTTCTTGGGTGGACTATTATTACTTTTCCAGGGGGTTTGTCTCTGTTCTTCTTTATTCTTCAGCCATTAAGGTGGTGCCAGCAGTTTGCATCAGGGCAGGTTGGTGTCTGGCCTAATATCATGACACACAGTCACAATCACACATCTTGTTCACACATTCAGGTGAATTGCACACAATTAAATCTAAATGAAGTTTTGTCAAACATCATTGAGCATACAAGTACAAGATTCAAAATGGAGTTACAAAGTTGAAATGGAGTTTAATCAGATGTAAGAGTTATGGTTCTTGGTTACGATGGCATTATAATGGTTATTTTGGTTACAATCTAGAAGTATTAAAAAGGTATCTCTTAGTAAACAGAACTCATGGCGATTTGAAGAATGACAGCCAACCTATCCACTGATGATTTTTTTTTTTTTTTTTTTTGGTCAGCAAAAGTAGGAGTCTCTTTATCAATGACTGCGATTTCTATGAATGAAAACTATTTTCTTCTTAAAATCTCATTTATAAAATTTGGTATGCAAGCTCTAATAACATTCTTCAATCCAGCTCATTTATAATAATGATGACATAAGACATACATCAAATAATAAGACCTAAGATGTTCTTCAGAACTACAAAACTGTCATTTGAGGGACTTGATGTAATTAATTAGAAGCTTGAGAGCACATGGTTCCAAATAACTAACAGACCTAAGTTTACTTTCTGGCATTTTAGAGCAGTTCTGACTTTCTAGCCAAAATGTCAATGTTCAAAAAAGTAAGATAGTGTTTCAAACTGTGGAACTAAAAATAGAGGAATTGAAATCAGCATGTTATTTCCCTGACCCATACTTCTTCCACTAATCTGTTGATTTACATGATAGACCAAAAGTGCTGCTGGCCTGGGAAAAGACCCAGGCTTGGCTCACTGGGACTTAGGCTCGAGACATGTAAGCGCACCGCCACCACTGCAGGCAGCCCAGCAGCAGACCTGGTGCTCGGGCACTGGGACTCAGGGGGCTCGAGCCTCATAAGTCCAGAGCCAGCAACACCCCTGTGAAAGACAATTATTTAATCAAGAGACTGACTGACTTCACCTGCCTGAGTTTGCAGAAGAATGTAAACAATATGGAAAAATTAAAATTTAAACAAGATAAACTTTATAAGACAGAATGGAAGTTTAATGTTAGTAAATATATGATACCATTCAATGCCATAAAATAGTCACCAGAATCCAAAAGGGTTCCAGAGGTGGTAATATAATGTCTTCTAAATGTCCTGTTTTTGTAATTAACCACCTAATGTTACTACAATACAACTCAAAAGCTGAAATATATTCTTAATGTGTCCTCTCTCAGCTTCATTTACAAATACTGTCATTCATTTAGTAAAGCAAATATATTGCTGTAAAAAACTTAAGGAAAAGTGAATTCTTAAAAGGAAGTTTTTAGATAGTACATTGACTGACACCTGTCCTTTTTCCTGGTGCTGGCCGAGAGACCCTTGCTGTGACTACTTGTTGTGATGTATTTCAGGTTCAGCACCACGTTACTCTGCTCAGAGTAGGGTGCCCATGCAATGTAGCAAAAACAGAAATTTAACAGACTTTAAGAAACTTACTGTATCTGCATAGCGAATACAGGCTTTATAAACACACTGAGCAATTATTTGAAGTTTTGTATAACTGGATTTCTAGCAACAAATAATGTTAGTGCACAATGCATCTTTTTATAATTGACCATCAGAATACAAAATCTTAACTTTTCATTAATTTCCTTTTATAGTTCAATTCATTCATTTCTGTCATAAAAGATATGCTTAGTAGATTGGAGGCCGAGCATAAGACCAAACTTGAACAGCTTCATATTATGCAAGAACAGCAAAAGTAAGTGGTGGTTGTAACGAATTTCAATTCTATCTGTATGAGCAAATGTAAACCACCTCGAGCTGTAGCAAGATATTACCATGTTATAATTAGATTATTGGTAAGACTGCTCATTTGTGAAACTTACCTCCTCCGTTTCCACTGTCCTGGGAAAAATTAGAGTTCTCTAGTAAGGGCTTATATTGTCACTAAGATTTCATTACTTTTCATAAATATAATGTTGTATGCCAACCATATTTATCATTATTTAGTATAACTATATATTGAAACAATTGGTTTTCAGTAGTTTTTGAGTACTGAAAAATTTACGTTGGAGAAAATTTGAGTCATTTAAAAGCAAAACTTACTCAGGAGTCTAGGGATATTGTACAGGATTTAGTAGGGTTTCATATCTTTAGCTTAACTAGACGTGTATCAACTCCATTTATGAGAGAAACAGAGTACTTGAAATTGGTGTTAAAAAGCTCACTACAGTTTAAAATACTGTCTTTTCTAATCTGTCTCATTCATGCACACATACACTAAAAAGAGCAGTGCTATGATAAGAAAAGTTGTTTTTTCTTCTGTGTTAACTCTCAGAATTATGAATTTTGTGGAATTGGGATTATGGCTGTGACTAGAAGTTCTCTCTGTAATATTTGTATTCTGTACTACAGATCTTTGGATATAACTAATCAAATGAATGTGCCTGAAGAGACAAAATCTAACAGTACAGGTAAACAGGTAAGAGGCAACATTTTGTATTGGTTTCACAAAGAGGCATCAAATTTGAAATCATCTTTGCACTATTGGTGTGTTTTAATATTAACTTACAAAATTTAAATTAATTCATGGCCAAATCTTTTTGAATTTGAATAGATTGACAAGGTGTTTAACAGTGCCAGAAATGACATTCCAGCTAGTGGATCAGATAGTACAGAGAATGGGCTGTCCTCAAAGCAGAAAAAGGTGAGCTCCTTTTCTGAAGGTGTTTGTTATGCAGATGCCTTGTATGCAAGGCAAAAGTGTTGGAAGCCAAAGGACTGTGGTGTTGCAAGAAATACAAATGTAAACATCTGTCGGTGCTAATGCTTGAAGAGAGTAACTGTTGTGTTTTGATCAGCTCACTTCTTTGGATATTCACATTGAGAGTACTGAGAAATGTTTAAATTCTTTATGTTCCTTAGTCTCTTTGAAACACTTCTATTGAAAACTGACATTGTGCATGACACCAGCAGTATATACGTAGCAATATTATCAATTAGTTTTTTTCCTACCTCACCACCAAAACTTAATGGTAAAATATAGGTAGTTGATTTACATTTTGTATTACAGTACCTCAAGCAATCTTAATATAAGGTAACAAAAGGAAATAGCAAAACAAGCAAGAAGTTTTTGTGGGGGGAAAAGCCACACTTCCTCAGATGCTTTGAAGATGGGGGAACTTACAGAATGCGAGGAAAATAAGTTCAGAGAAGTGTAAGTCATGGGATCAAGTCACACTATAACAGCAAATCAAAGCAGTTAATCTTCAAGCAGTGGACAGCAGCACATAGAGGAGGGTGAGATCAAATCAGTTTCCAAAGGGATAGCCGTGTTAGTCTAGTCCAGTAAAAAAAACAACAAGCAGTTGTGTGGCACTTTAAGACTAACA
>ML681994.1:30842984-30919419 GCA_007922195.1 Podocnemis expansa | reverse complement strand
CTGAGGAAGTGGGGTCTTCTCCCACGAAAGCTCATGCAAAAAATAAATCTGTTAGTCTTAAAGTGCCACACAACTGCTTGTTGTTTCTTTACTGAGATCAAATCACCTGCTGTAATGGGAAAGGAATCTGTAGTCACGATTTAATCTTGCTTTTGCACTGTCAAATTTGCATATCAGTTACAATTCTGCAGTTTCTCTTTGAAGTCTTGATGTGTTATCCATTTGCTTGATCACAGCTATTAACAAATTGACAGTGATTAGGAATTGATATGCAAAATTGACTGCCTGAAACCAGAATTAAATCATGAATATGGATTGAGTTCACCCTCCTCTTTATGGTGTTCCCCAGTGTTTGAATCTTAGCAATAGCTTTGGGTTGCTATTAGTGTGACCTGATCCCATAAGTTATACTTGCCTGTATTTATTTTCCTCCCATTCTGTAAGTTCCCCCATCTTCAAAACATCTGATGAAGTGGGATTTTCTCCCCTGAAATCTCATGCGATAAATAAATTATTAGTCTTTAAGTGCCATAGGACTCCTTGCTTGTTTTCCTGGAGTAGACTAAGAAGGCTACCCTTTCGGAAAAAGGGAACAGAGAACAAAACAAAATGCTGTGATAGAAGGAGGGGCTAATGTAAAAAATTGAGATGTCAGCGAGGATATAGAAAAGCTAAGCAAGGCAAAAAATTAAAGGAACCAAACTGCTTGTTTTTAGAGTTGGTATTCCACCTGAGACATAACAGAAAATGTTAAAATGGCAGAGGAACTAAATGACTTCTTTGTTTCGATCTTTACTGAGAATAATGATGGTGACCAGATGCCTGACATTGGGGAGGACAGAAAAAAACGGGATAAGATAGGAAGCTAAAATAGGGAAAGAACAAGTTCAGAATTAGCTGGACAAGTTAAATGTCTCAAATCACCAGGGCCTGATGATATGCACCGTAGCATGCTCAAGGAGCTGACTGAGGAGATGTCTGAACCATTGGCTGTTATCTCTGAAAAATCATGGAAGACTGAAGAGGTCCGAGAGGAATGGAAAAGAGCAAATAGAGTGCTAGTCTATAAAAAAGAGAATAAAGACAACCCAGGGGAATTACAGACCAGTCAGCTTAACCTCTGTACAAGGAAAAATAATGGAGCAAATAATTAAGGAATTAGCAAGCATCTAGAAGAGGTTAAGGTGCTAAGTGATAGTCAGTGTTGATTTGTGAAGAACAAATTGGGTCAATCCAATCCAATAGCTTTCTGTGGTGGGGTAACAAGCCTTGCGGGTAAAGGGGAAGCAATAGATGTGGTGTATCTAGACTTTAGTAAGGCTTTTAATACAGTCTTGCATCACTTTCTCATTGGCAAACTTGGAAAGTACAGTATTGTAAGATGGTTGATAAATTGGTTGGATGACTGCTCCCACAGAGTAGTTATCAATATTCACAGTTATCCTGGAAGGGTGGGGTACCACAAGGATTGGTTCTGGGTCTGGTTCTGTTCAATATTTTCACCAGTGATTTAGATGATGGCATGGAGAGTACACTTATTAAGTTTGCCAATCATACCAAAGTGGGAGGGGTTGCAAGTGTTCTGGAGGGTAGGACCACAATTCAAAATGATCAGGACTGGGGGAAATGGTCTGAGGTAAACAGAGTGACAAGTGTGCGACGTACTCCCCTTCGGAAAGAACAATCTATCGCACATACACAAAATGGAAAATGACTGCCTAGGAAGGAGTACTGCAGAAAGGGATGTGGCGTCATAGTAGACCACAAGCTAAAGATGAGTCAACAGTGTAACGCTGTTGCAGAAATAGCAAACGCCATTCTGGGATGTATTAACAGGAGTATTGTAAGAAAGACATGAGAAGTAATTCTTCTTCTCTACTCCACCCTGATTAGGCCTCAGCTGGAGTACTGTGTCCAGTTCTGGGTGCCTCATTCAGGAAAGATGTGGACAAATGAGAGAGTCCAGAGAAGAGCAACAGGAATGATCAGAGGTCTAGAACACTTGAGTCATGAGGGAAGATTGAAAGAGTTAGGTTTGTTTAGTCTGGAGAAGAGGAGACAGAACAGTTTTCAAGTATGTAAGAGGTTGTCATGGGCAGGAGGGAGAAAAATTGTTCTCTTTAGCTGCCAATGATAGGACAAGAAGCAATGGGCTTAAATCACAACAAGGGAGGTTCAGCCGAGACATTAGGGAAAAGATTACTAATAGTCAGGGTGATTGTGAACTGGAATAAGTTGCCAAGGCAGGTTGTGGAATCTCCATCATTGGAAGTGTTTGAGTAGGTTAAATAAGCACGTGGTGTGAATAATTTAAGAGAGCATGTTGTCCTGCCATGAGAGCCCGGGACTGGACTTGACCTCTCATGGTCCCTTCCAGATTTTATGAGGTTCTTTTAGCTACTGAATAGATTAATTTTTCTAGTTATATTAGTAAGCAAAAGAAATTCAGAAATATAATCTTCCCTCTTCCTAATATTCTGAACCTTTTCCTACATTTGAAATAGGTTGTAAAGATTAGCTTCCTGTTATGAACAAAAATTAAATTTAAACCCTGAAAATTTTCTTCAGCAATTCTCAAAATATAAATACATAACCTTTTTGAAAAAAGAGGTACCTAAAATATATAAAAATATTGGTATTAATATGTTTCCAGTGTTGTTGTAGAGTACTTTTTCAGATCCTTGTAAAGAAATCAGAGTGCCTGGGCTAACTGTCAATTTGTATTTAGCTTAGATGCTCAGATTTTTTTCCTTAGACCTGTAGAAAGCTCTGTGTAGTTGAAAAATGTGTGCCTTCCATTAACTGAAGCTGGTCCAGTTTAAATACTGCCTTTCCTACCTTGTCTGTTATATTAATGAGACACTGATCAGCCTCAAAAGGCAATCCACAGTTACAAACTTAATTTTACGGTAAGTTGGTAATTTAGGTTTTGTTAGACTATACACACGTTATTCTCAAAAAGCACCAATTACTTCAAGAAACACCAATTACAGCTACTTCACAAAAAAAAAATTTTGTAACATAAAAAACACTAACTGAAATTGTTTTTTGAGATAAAATACCTAAAATGTGTTAATTTTTTAAAACTCAGCGAATTATGGTTCATAGGCAAGGTGGTTGTTTTGTAATTAAATTGTCATTTTTTTGTGCTCAGAGAAATTATGTGGACTGTTAGTTTAAAGATATCCTTAACAGTTCATTTCCTTACTTTATAATTACTCGTGTTTTCTCAAATGTGATAAGTTTTTGTTACTTAGAAACATTTCTAGTTTTGAAATGGGTATCTGTTTTTGGAGTAAGACTTATGTTTCACTAAATAGCAATATTATTTAGATTTAGCATATCAGTTAGATAGCTGGTAAGAAGACTCAAACTATCCAAAGTCAATGCTAATGCTCAGTGCCTTCTTTGTGAATGTACGCAGGGGTACTGTGTACCAGCACCTTTTTTTGCCAGCCCCTCTGCCCAACTGGGGGGTGGGATCAGCAGGGCAAAGGAGAGAAGCAGCTCCTTATTTCTTAAAACAATCAATCAAACAAAAAGCACTGCTACTGCTACTGTTCAATGCTAATGCTAAAACGTGTTTTAAAGGTATCACTTACGCTTGAAGAGAAGCAGAAGTTAGCAAAAGAACAAGAACAGGCACAGAAACTGAAAAATCAGCAACCGCTTATGCCTCAATCGCTTACAGTCATGCCTCCAATCAAACAGGTAGGAAATCGCTTCCATGGCAGCTTCATTGCTACCACCTTGCAAGTAGTGTGTATGTTCTAAAAATGATCATTTTCTATGTCTTGTCGTCTTGGTTTACTTTCATCATCCGTTTCAGTATTGTTGACACTAGAGAGTCATAGCTAAACAGTAGCAAACTGTTCTGCCCAGTGCATCAATAGGAATATTAATATTTGTGTATTTTATAGTACTGTTTAATGGCAATGGTGTGATCTGGAGCCCCATTGTTCTAGATAGAGTACAAGCTTACAGGAAGACAATCTCTGCCCCAAAGGGCTTGCAATCTAAGTAGAGAAAGTCAAAGGGAGGGAGGGGGACAAAAATGCAGCACATATGCAAAATGAGCAGAGTACTGGTTGGGATGCTATGTTAATTACATCTTTTAAAAAGTGGGGGGGGGGCGTTAGCAAGTGTGATAGAATAGGAAAAGGGATCGGTGGGTGGGAGGTAATTTAGGATGTGGGATCAAAAAAGTGAATAGGAAAGAGGGGAAGACCAGAGGGCAAAGAGCATATGTAGAGCAAGGCTCTCATCAGAGAGTTCTGGTGAAGATGAGGAGATTGAGTTAATAGTCACGCAGTGAAGGAAAGAATGCTGGAGTTCAACCTAAGAAATCAAAACCTAGTGATATCATTGACGTCCTGAGGGATTGTCAAAGCACAGTCTAGCACAAACATCTGATTCCTGAGTGTTTATATATTACCTCTTGGAGTTCATGGACCTCGTGCTTGAGTCCTATTCTCAGCCAAGGTTTAGGGAATCTGTCCGAGGGGTGCTGTTTCTTCCCTTTTCAGCTCACATGACTCCAGAAAGTGTCTCTTACTGATGTCTGGTGATGTACAACAGAGGAAAAAATCCAGCTTGAGTTTTAGGAACAAGAAGAGCTTGCAGTGTTGATATTTATTTGTGGCTGTCGATGGTAGATAAATACAAACCAAAGAGATTTTCTGGGTATCAACATGTTTTGAAGATTATTGTAGCAACCTTTTCTTCACTTTGGTGGGATAGTCAGAACATGATTTACATTTTAATGCAAATGTTTTATGAACATTAATGTTCTTAAGTTTGATAAGGCTCATTACAGTAATTTCATTTAAATGTAGCTTGCCCTCTTCTGTGAGATAAATTTAAGCACTGTTCAAAGTATAGCTGGTTGAAAATGGTTTAGTGAAAAGCTTGAGGCAGGGGAGAGGACAGACAACTTGTTTCTTTTAACTTTTTTCCTAAAATAGGGGAGGAAGGAGTGTTGAGGGGGTCAAATGAGTGGAAGAAGACACTTCTCTTCCATCCCTCCCCCATAACTTCTTCCTGAGGGCAAGTGGGAAGAGGAAAGGGGATTACAAGTGGGGGGGGGGGCAGATAACTTTTTTCCTGCCCTTTGTAGGAAAACGAAAAATAAAATGAAAATTAAAATTTTCCTGTGAGAGATATATTGTTGTTGAAATCCTTTCTATGCAGCACTGAACTAAAATGGACTCTTTTTACATCTTTTGATCTGCTTTGATTAGTGAATGTCTCCCATATTTACAAAGATGGGCACTCTTGTACCCATGCTTAAAGACCACAGAACTATGTCTTGGGTATCCTTCATATTTGCAATCTGCAAGCAACTTCTGTGGTTTCAGAGCAGTATACATGCTGTTGCTGCCTAATATATTTTGAAAAAGACAAAATATCTGTCCTCAGAGAGGAGCTATCAACTTAAGCAAGAGTTGTGCATATACCTGAGTGCTAAACTTAAACATCTATATTTAGAAAACTTAATTTAAATATAGAATAATGATCTGCTGAACATATGCTTAGAGCATATTTTCAAAACACCAGAAGATTCCAGTGTACTTATCTGATAGTGATATGTTTTCAAACACCTGAGTACCAAAAAAAACCCCAAAATCACAAAGTTATCTATGTATAAGGTAAGACAAACAAGGAATAGAATTAATTTTGGCTTCTGAAAATTGTTGTTTTGAAGAATGCAACCTGTCTCTTAACTGCAGAAGCAATGCAATAATATGTTGCTAGTGTGTTGGTAAGCAGAAAAAAATGTAACTACAATTGTATGTTTTGCAGACAAAAGACTTGACAGATACCTTGCTAGATAACATGGCATCTTTGACCAGCCATTCCATCAGCAAGCCTCAAGTCGTTTCTTCAACTAGCTTCTCTTCTGTCCCATCTATGGGTGTTGGAATGGGACTTTTATCACCTGCTGACAGCACAAAGAGAAATGTAACAAATGGACTGAATACTAATATGGCGTTTCAGACTTCTGGATTCAGCCTTGGGGCTGGTACCACAAACCAGAATTTCTTCAGTAGTTCAAGTGCAACTGGAATGGCCAAGATGAACATGGTACCAACTGCCAACGTGCCAAATTACAGCCCTATGAGTGCCACCTCTGGAGTGTCTCAGTCAACACAGCACAATAGACCCCCAGATATGTCTGCTTTAGATAGTCTTTTTGGGCCTCAAAAACCCAAAGTTAGTATGAATCAGTTGTCACAACAGAAATCAAACCAATGGCTTACTCAGTTTGTACCCCCTCAAGGTTCCCCAGGTGCAAGCAGTTCTATTTTGGGACCACAGATGACCATTCTAGGACAGCCTGGCTTTGGTATGCAGGGTAATCCTTTCTTTAACCCTCAGAACTTTGCACAGCCAGCAAACACCATGACAAACAGCAGTTCAGCTAGCAATGACTTAAAAGATCTTTTTGGGTAAAATACCTTGTTCTCTTTTCAAAGATTGGTACAATTTGAATGATGAGTAAGCTGATTAACATCTTTCTATGAATAGTTTAAAAAAAAAAAAAAGACAACTTGGGAAGATATTCCAGCTTGCAAAATAAAGACTTGCAGAGGAAAAACACTTTTTTGTTTTCAGGCTGATCTGGTAATGCAATAGAATCTCCTAACTGTCAAATCTTATGCGATGAATAGTAGTGGCTCTTTTCCCAACTTCAGGGTTTTAAATCAGTCAGTCTGCCTATATCCATTCATAAAAGCAGATTCTAAATATTTTATAACTGTTCAGCAATTTATTCTGAAGAGCTTTTGGATTTGTGTGTAATTTTACTCCTTAAATTGAACAAAAGATATTAGGTTGTAACATGCTAATTTATTTTGTTTAGTGCTCTAAGTCTCTGTTCAAGTGTGTGTTTAATTTCTTATATGGGATTGATTTGTGTAACCTAAATTTGGTATGACCCTGAGTTAACTGTTCTGCTGCATACAGTTGTCTGTCTTGTTAGCCATGTTGAATGAAAAGGTCTCTAATCATGCATAAGAGACTAAGGTTTTGAAGTGGCTTTCACTTTCTCTTATCAGAGAGCAAGGATTAATGCAACGGTAATGTTCAACAAAAGTAAAGTGATAATAGCTATTTTTTGTAATTGTGACTAAAACAATGGAGGCTTTGGTTTGAAATTGTGATACTACTTCTAAGGAATATCCAGTTTTGGACAGAGAAAAGCAGTGTTCCAATAGTCATGCTAGGTTATAACTTGTTTTGTGATTTCTGTTCCCCCAACTTTCAGTACCAGAGCAAGAGCCACTTACTATTGAAGCTAAGACTTTCTGCTTAAAACATGGTGGGTAACTTAGTCAATCATGTACATTATAAGTGAAATATTTCTGTGTTTTAGTGGCTAATGCAGTCTGCCTCAAAATTGAATATAGTTTGTGTAGTTACATGGAAATATTTTGGGTCACTTAACGTTTTCTGTCTATATTAGAGGAGATTGAAGAGGACTGCTCCAAACTAGTGGTGTATACGGTTATGTGGAAAAGCACGCTGCCATGATTGCCTTGATTTTAAATAAACAATTACTTTCAGATTTTTTCTGTCAAACTGTTATAAAGGGCAAATGCAAATGAAATGAAGTCTCAAAAGCAAAACTATAAGCACTAGATTATATTCAGTGACCAGATAACTATTTTAAATCCTTATAATTTATTGTTCCTAATTTAATAAAGCTCTCCAGAAAACTAATCAGTAGTTTCTTCTGTTTCTGAGCAGGTAAATGTTCAGCTTTCCCATGATAAAATTTCTGCTCTGTCAGTTACTACTGTTGGTTTTAACTCTTTCTTTCCTAGGAAATTCAGGAACTTTCTAATGTACTATTTTGAAGAATATAGCTGGCTATTTTGAGAAGGAAAGAACTAGTTAACTTTTTTATAGAGAACTTGCATACTTTATTTTTGAAAGCCTTTCACTGATGAAATTCTTTCATTTGCTGCTTAAGAAACCAAAGGGCCTTATGCTGTAAATGTGACTTGTATTTTGTTAAATAATATTTCCACAGTTTTAAGCAGTAAGATTGTTAAATGTATCTTTAAAAAAAAAATCTGTGTAATATAGCTACTGCCTTAGTTGTTTTATTTTGAATTACAGGGACCAGTGAAATTGGGATTTGGAGGATTTTTTTAAACACATTTGTGGTGTTGATATTCTTAGTAGATATGGTAGGTTACATTGAACTAGCTGCATAATGTAAGTGCGATACTAGGACTACTGAACTTTTTAGGCACACATATGGTTAATGGCATTCTATACTGTGAATGATCCTAAGTCTTTTTTTTACCTAAGTCAACTAGCACATCTGATTTTTGGGAAATGTACTTGGTTAGAGCAATGTAAAACAAGACTTTGAAGAATTACTTCAGTCTGGATTCTTGTGAATTATCTGGGAAATAAGTCAGTGTTAAAAAATGACCACTGATATGGTTCGTTGTAAAATCTCATATCCATGATAGAGACACTCAAAGCCAAAAAATTCTAGATCTAGATTTTGACTAGTCCCTTCTCTTAGTCTTCCTAAGCATAGAGTTTGGAGGCATTCAGAGTTAGGATTTTGATTCAGCCTATTAGCGAAAAGAGAGCTGCAAAATGTGGACTTTGGGGTCCATAGTTTTAGTTGGGCCAATCTTCAATTCAAAGTATACAGGGTCGTTCTTTATAAATTATTTTTATGCCACCTAGGTAAGAGATAAAGATTATACATAGAGGTGATATAATATAAAATGAGGCTCGACTTCCAAAATCCAGAACTCTATGCTTCCACAATGCTGCTTTGGGCCTGTGACAGCAGGCCTTATTTATCTCTGGCTGCTTTTGCTCACCCACAACCTCCAATGAGGAGTTGAACTCCAGATGGCTTGTGGCATAAATTAATGTTGCTGGATCAGTAGTAACACATCTGGCATCTACAGAAGTGTTAGGAAAGGGATGAAAGAGAAATATAGAGAGAGGCATTTCTGAGGCCTGCCATCTCACTAGCAAAAAAAAGGGGCTTCCCATGGGTTCACAGGGAAGTTGGGAAGATGGATCACGCCTATATTGCCACTTCTTTATTTTCTGTATCTTTTGGGGTTGAAATTGTTATTAGTTTTAGGAAAATTATATCTAACCAAAATAAGTATAAAATAAATGACTGTTGCCTTTAACAATTAATGTAGGTTTTACACCATCTCAGCCCTTCACACTCAAATGAACTTTAAAAAAAAGAAAAAGGTAACATTGTGTGCATTGAGTAGATTAATTTACGTAACTCTCTGAGCCTGCACTTACATCTGTGTGTAGGCAGACCTCCAGTGACTACAGTAGAGTTCTGAATAGGTCGGACTCTTGGAGGATTGCAACTTGCACTTGCTCTAACTGAAAACTAGACTAAATATATCAAAGCAAAAAAGGAATGAGGGAGCCAGTTCCACTTTGATCCACTTCACTGCAACTTTTTAATCTAAAAGGCAAAACATAACCATTGAGAAAATACAGATGCATTTCCTCTGTTCTAATATACCATCTATATTAGTGACTGGAACCTGAGTCATTGGCTTCTGGTTTTAGACCCTGTTGTACTCTACTCCTTAGAGAATTCTTTGAAAAACATACACAATTAATAAAACAAGATTTCTTTTAAATGGGGCCATGGTATTTAAATAGGGCTTGAAGAACCTGCTTGACTAGGGCTGGTAGAAAGTTTGCCTTGGCAAGTGAGCCAAGTAGGGACCATGGAACTGTTGACTCTTTCACTGGAAGGGATGCAGCTGAGTAGCTCCTGAGCTGGTATCTTATTCAGGAACCCAGGAGTGGAGGGAGGGAGCAGAAATGCTGCTGCTTTTCCCACAAGGTAGGGAAATGTGGAGCAGAGCAGCCTGAATTGAAGATCAAGAACATCTTGCATATGAAGAAGGGTAGTAGAATCAGAGGAGCTCTGCAAAATGGTACTGAGTGAGGATCCATTATTATTGAAAAGGAGTAAAAATTTAAGTGGGGCGGTGGCTAGTGTATCAATTCACTTCACTGGGCGGCACAGCTGGCTGGTGTGAGATAGGTAATATGCAATAATGTGAAAAAAAAAATGGCATGGTCTGGGGGTACCATGGTCTTGAGGGGTTTGACAGACAGTACAGGCACTTTAAACCAAGGCTTAGCAGGATTAGTCTTCAGGCAAGTAGGTATCAAATATTTCAAGCTCTTTATTGAAATGCATTGTTTCTTTAAAGTCTTGTCTTCCTACATAATACACTATTTTAACATTTTACCACATGAAACAAAAATATGGCAAGAGAGAGGTGCATTTACTAATGATTTTGTAACATGCTTTGTGTATACATGTCTTTTAGATTCCACTTGTTGCAATTACATTTCACAGTAAGAACAAAAATGAAATGCGAGTTTAGATTCAAGTCAAATTCCACTCATTGTTCATGTGGGGGTAAAGGATGATTTTCTTTCCCTGTATTATGACAGTAGTGTGTAAATATGTTTAATATGCCTACATCTACCTGACTTGCCACAAAAGGGGAAGGGTTTTTTTTCCCCCTAAAGTATGTGTATGAATACTCAGCTCACTAAATGAAATTTCTTTGGACTTGAGAAATGACTATTTTAAGTTGATTGGCTTGTGCAGTTTAAAGTTAAACAAATGCCCTCAGAAAATATTTAATCATATGTATAACTCTGAGTCTATTTTATGTGTTCTCTGCAATGTGCAATGCTTATTTTATTTACTGATTGTTTTGGTTTTGAAACAGCTTTGAGTAAATTTTCCCAAACTATCTGGTTTTGCAGTGAAATTCTTTTTATCTCTCTTTCTGGTAGGATTCGGCTAAGACACTAGAGACTAGGATTAGTACCCTCAAGTTCCCTTAACATTCCAGTCTTTATTCGAATCAATAGAATAAATGGGTCCCTGGTACTGAATTGGAAGTGGTTTTGTTCTCGTAAGCGCTAAAATTCAGGCGGTTCAGACAACTGCACAGATCTCCAGGCTTGAAGTTGTAAGTGAAAACTGCTTTAATGTGTTATAGTGAATTCAGGCCTTGTGCAAGATATTTAATAGATATTTATGTTCACTTGTCCAATTGTACAGTCTGTATTTAGTGGCTGTTTTATGTTTAGTCTGTAAAGCATTACAGTTTTCTTGAGGTGTGTAAAGTGGTGTTACTATAGTGTCAGCTGTGATTCATAATCAGCAGGATTTTCATAGCATGACATTATTGTATTTCGGTTTATTGGCCATCACAGTTCAACAGCAAATTTATTCTTGTATCAACTTTTAGATAAGTAATCTTAAAAAATGTATAATAACAGTTTAAAGAAATTCATACCACTTTGTACTGTGAATGAAAATGGTGTAGTTTTGAAATCTGAATAAGGTTGCTTATTAAAATAAATTTTTTCTTATTTTCATGTTGGAAGTAAAATTGAATAATTTTATTCCTGGCATTCCATAAAAGCAAGAAACACTGATCTGTCTGGAAAATGTTAATAATCACACATTTGTCTTGTTCACATTGCCATTTATCCAAAAGAAGGGTGTAATACAGCCTTGGAATGATGATCAGTCCTGGATTCAGTTTTCCTTCAAGTGGTTGTTGCTGAGGCATCTGTGGATTTGAGTATATTATGCACAGAATTTTCAGAGAGAGAGGCATGTTAGTCTGTGTACAGCAAAAACAGAGTCCTATGGCGCCTTATAGACTAAAAGATTTCTTCGGGCATAAGCTTTCGTGGGCTCCAACCCACTTCGTCAGATGTATCTGGTAAAGTGGGTTGGAGCCCACGAAAGCTTATGCCCAAAGAAATCTGTTAGTTTCTAAGGTGCTGCAGGAGTCTTGTTGTTTTTTGCTATGCACAGAATGGATATCGTGAGATGCAGCAAAGAGGCAGAGTAGAAATTAAAAGAATCACTGCCATTCTTGGAAAACATTCATGAATATTAAAACTTTGAATTAGCATTTAATTTTTGTGTCGTCTCCTTCACTGCATATTGAAAAGGACCATATTCTATCATCTGTCTTTTATTAATATTGTTGCCCCTTTTGATGTGAGCACTTGCGTGACTTGGGATGAAATGCTGTTTCCAGCTATCATGGGAAATAGTTGCCTTTTATTAGACAAATTTGAAGGAACATTAGGCCCAAATTGTTGGTGGAGTTCCCATGAAGTTCTAAAAAATTTAATTAAACAATCCCTCCATTATCCAGCACAATATTGTAACTTTATAGTAGGGGAAAAAATCTAGGAAGCCTACTTGTTAACAGCTCTGCTTTGACCAGGATAGCTCCTTTTTCTAGGGCCCAAAGGCTGTTCTCAGCAAGGGTGATTGAGTGATTGTACAGCCCACTTCTCAGTTCCCTCTTCCCCCCAGCACTGCAGTTCTTCCTTATAGTTATAACTGGAGCCAATGGAAATTGCCCTGCCATAGGACATGGGCATACTTTCAGCCTCCAAATAGCCATGTATGGGGACATAATGTTGTGACTATGATTCTGCTAGTAAAACCAAGTAGAAGTCCTATTGCACTTAAAGACTAACAAATTTATTTATTGCATGAGCTATCGTGGGAGAAAATCCCACTTCATCAGATGCTTTGAAGATGAGAGAAATTACAGAATGGGGGAAATAATTGCAGGAGAGTATATGTCATGGGAACTGGTCACACTGTAACAGGAAATCAAAATAGTTATGATTCAAACTCTGGGAAACAGCATACAGAGGAAGATGAGGTCAAATCATCTGTTGTAATGCAAGAAAAATTCAAGGTCCTGATTAAGTCCTGAAGCAATGCAACTGAATTGGGCCTGCAGGGAGGGGGTCGCAGCAAGCAACATAAGTTGCTCAGCTGCCTTAGACCCTTAGAGGGAACATGGGGGGGGGGGCACTTTTTGGGGTGTTTATCTTAGGCACCAAAATCTGTAGTTACAGCCCTGTCATCTGCCCCATGACCTTCAACATTATGGCCCAGAGACTTGTTTAGTTGCTACAAACTCTAGCAGACATAGGTGATTCTCTTGGAGTAGGATATTATGCTACAATAGAGGTTTAATTGTAGTCTACCAGTGCCTATTTACCTTTCCTGAAATTTGTGTTCTGTTGCAATTACTATTTGGTTATTGTTTTACTAGAGTCCTCTTTAGACTTCAGTATGGGATCTCTTGTTTGCAATGCCTTAAGGGATTTAGATTTAATGCACTACAGTAATTCATCAGAAATAGGATAAGCAAAATACAGGTTGTGTTCCTATCTAATGACAATTTCTAGGTTTCCTCTTTGACCTGAGCACCTTATAACTCTGTCTTGGACAGCAGTTGTGTCCAATTACTATACAGCTATTATCTATTCTCATCTTGTCCATTTCAATATTTGTAGTGATCCAGGCCCATTAAGGTTGCCAGAGGCAAAAATCAAAAGCATTCACTTGGAAATTTCAGAGCTGCTTTGTCTGCAAAGTGACAGATATTTCTAATAGTTATAAATAGAATGATTAACTGTTACTGTTGCTGTCTCTTTGTGATATTTTACTTCATGGCAAAATCCTATTGAGAAAGCCTGGCAGTAGGAGGGGTTGTTTCCTTCTACACAAGTTCCTACTAATTTATTTGTCTCATGAGCTTTTGTGGGTACAATCCCACTTCATCAAATGAATGAAATAAAAAAAATTGTTAGTCTATAAAAGTGCCATCAGACAGTTTGTTGGTTTTTCTGAAATAGAAATAACACGGCTACCCCTCTGGAACCTTTTCCTTCTAGTTAGGTATTAAGGTGCAGAGATCCACATCTATGATGCAAACAAAATGAGTGGTTACTTAGAGCAGCAAATCTTTCAGTGATTTATTTATTTATTTTTTTCTTTCTTTGGGGGTCATTGCAGACTGCAAGCTTTCTGTTGTGCCTAAGCCAGCCCTTGTGCAATATCAGGTAAATCTTCAACTATACTGACCATCTTAACTGTATTGTAATATTTACCACATCCCTACATGTAGTGCTGCCTTTAACCACAGGAAAATATTATTTTTGGGAAGCTTTCACATGAACTTTATTGGATTGTTTTGATGGCTGATTCTCTTGCATTTTTGCTATGATCTCTCGTGAACCTTGTTTCCTTCTGAGATGCCCAGCCATTGGTGTTATTTTTTGAAAGTTATTTTTAAGTATCTTGTATCCTTTCCCAAATATATTTTATTAAAATAAAGCTTCGCATTTTCTGTGTCTAGGTGCATTTGGAAAGAATTTGGATTTCAGTTAAAATGCACGAAACAGTATTTTATAGTTTTATTTAATAAAACTCTCTTAAATGTGCTGAATACATAAATAAAAGTAAATTTATTAAACTATGTTTTGCATTCATAATTAAGTGGTCTGTAAACCAAAGAAAATATTGACTTTTTTAGAGCTTAGCAAGTAATGTTTTTTAATTTAGAATCCAGAATCAATTTTTAGTTCAAGTTGGGGATGTGTTTGACAAAATGAAAAATCAAAACATTTCATTCAACTTGAACTCACATTTCAAAATCAATTCAATCATTTATTTTTCAGAAATACAAAATCAAAATAAAAGGTCAAAACTGATATTTTCTAAAATTTTGGTGTCTGTTCTTTATGGTAGAAACTGTTTGCTGTTTTGTACTTGAATTTGAGAATTGTTTTAGCACTATGTGTTGGGGAAAAAAATTGCCCAACTCTACAAGTTAGAGTGACTTAGAACCATTCAGTTTAATTCACTATCATTCAAGAATTTAGAACTAGTTGATCTCATACTTTCCTACCTCTTTATTATTCATAGTGTGAAAGAAGAAAGCAAGTTTTCCTGCTTTTCAACTCCCAACTGGTTTCTTAAATTCAAATGAACTAGTCTGTGAACTGAATTAGCTGAATAATCCAAAATGAAGCAAATATTGTCAGAGTATACTATTGACAAAAGCTGGTTTAGCATTTCAACAAACTCTGGTTCCATATGCTTAGCCAGTGACTTACATTAGTTGAATGGTTTGACTTTCTTTAAAATTTTGACAGCAAATATAGACATATACCTTTGCAGTGATAATGTAGGAATTTTTTGTAATATTTGAGGCCTACATGTGACTCAGTTTCCCCATATAATTTGCATTGCTACCCAGTGGGGAGAAACTATTGTTTGCTCTCAGGGTGGACAGGCCTGGTCTATGCTAGAGACTTCTGTTGACCAAAGTCAGCTTTTTGCACCCAAACAGTGACGGTGTACATACTGTAATCCACCTCCTACCCCCTGTAGAAGAAAGTAAAAGGTTAAAATAAAGACAAGTAGAAGTGTCTAGGTACTGGCCCAAGACCTAACAAAGTAATTCAGAGCAGTGGGCCTGAAAAGAATATACAGTGGGCCTGAACTGAATGCACTGACAAGAGACAGGTTGCTAAAGTCCAACTTCACTAAAATTGGCAAGAAACAAGCTGAAATTGCAATAGTAAGTATAAAAAAAAGACAATGTGTCTTGAAGGTGGTTTTGGGTCTGTCTAATGCCAAAGACATAAAGTGGTATGTTTTGCATAGTTTGGCCCATACAAAGGTAAGGTTTTGGTCAAACCATGGCACCTTGATGGATGGAGATGCCCAGTAATGCAAGGACCTATCAGACTGATGGGTGGCATCAAAAAAGAAGTTTGTGGACCAATCACGGTAAATTTGGATCCCAAAAGTGGCCGATTCAGTAGGTCCGAGTTGGGTATAAGAATAGGAGCACAGGAGCCCAGATTTCGTGCAGCTGAAGGGGGTGATGGAGAGTACTGCTGTCAGTTGAGCTGTTCCATTCCATTAAAAGCACAAATGCTGCCAACAAATCTGTTTAAACAAGATTGTTTGTTTGTTTGCCATAGTGCTACACTGCAATAAAGCCTACCCTGGCACTTTCGTTTCTACAAGGATGTGATTGTATTGGTTTCCTTGTTTGTGAGTGTTGCCTCAGCTTACCTCTTGCATGCAGGGTACACTGAGGCTCCAAATCACCAAGCTAACTGAGTTCTCACTAGGGATTTGAGCCAAAGGTAACCCAAAGTGTTAATCAAAGGAACCCTTCAGCTTACATTCCCCAGGCTAACTCATTTCCTGCATAAGATCCAAGCCTGGCTCTAGATCACTGGGCTAATGGAGTCTCCACTTAGAGATCTGAGCTGGGGAAATCCTGAGGGAACATGGCTTCAGACATTCATGCACAAAACCAAACTGACCTCAGCACCAGACACAGAACAACACTGATAAGACCACATTGCGCTTGACCATTCTCTGCCTGGAGTACCACACTAAACAACAAAATAAAGCCATCTCAGTGAGAGGTGTGGAGCTTTGGGCACCAAACTTTTAGCAACAGTGTGTCAGTATAGACACTTCGCTTAGTTATGTGGCAGTAAATGGCCTCCAAGAAGAGAGGCCAAAATGCCCATCCTGACAGCTTGGGCCATCAGTTTGAACTCTGCTGCCCTGCAGCCATCAGACCCTTTTAAGTCCTGGGAAATTTTGAAATTCCACTTCCCGCTTAATTGGTGTGGAGAGCTCACAACGCATCTTCACAGGTGACCGTGGCCGCTCCATGCACCAACTGCTCTCCCACCCGGAGCTTCCATATCTGGTTTGTATTTTGGGAGAGGAGGCTGTGCAGTCCCAGCTCCACTCCAGCCAAAGGAACTTCAATACGTATGATCACATTTTTCATTTAATGGTAGAGAAGGATTACAAATGTAGCACCCTGCAGTGCTGTGCAGAAATCAAGAAGCCATGGCAGGGTTACCAAAAGGCTGGGGAGTCAAACCATCACTCTGGTGCAGAGCTAAAGACCTTCCACTTCTATAGGCAGCTGGCAGCCATCCTCAGTGGCAACTCCACCTTGATCACAAGAGACTTGTGGATACCTCTGCGTGCTCAGTCAGTGGACACCAAAATTAACCCCAAGAAAGAAGTCATGGACAAGGAGCAGGGGGTGTTGCTGCCCAAAAAAAGGATTGGGACCTAACCCTGGGCCCAGATCCCTACACGGCCCGGGGGCACAGCCTGAATCCGATGCCTGCCACTGCCAGCCAGCAGCTGGCAGCTTCCCTGCTGACTTGCAGGGGTAGGGTCAGCCCAGGGAGATGCAGGGCACGAGCCCTGTAGGCCCAGCAGCAGTGATGCTCCTGATAAGGAGGCTGAGTTGGAGACTAATGCAGAGCAGGGGACTTGGTGCTTTGCTTATGTAAGGAGCCAAGACCTCTTCTTGATCTAGAGGGGGTCAAGACAGTCCCAGCCCTCCAGCACTGTTGTACAGGATGCAGGAAAGAGAGCTCAGGTAACTGGGTTTTTTTTCAGCTGAGGCTGCTTAGTTACATGACATACAGCTGTTCTTTGCTTATATAGTGGGTTGAAGGCATAGATATGCACAAGAGTATCTGTTTGCCTTAGCCTTCCATTCTTCTGTTCAGCTAGACAGTGTGGCAGAAAAGCATGTTAATGCACACCAAGATTTTACAGGAATCCTCCAGAGAGATCTGTAGGAAACTTCTGCCTTCCAGAAATTCCTCGGCAGAGCTACTTTGTTTCTTCTCCCATTGTTGAAAATTTTCCTGCACCAATCAGGAATTATTTGTGCATGGGCCAAAAAGAAGCAGACAACGAAGCACAAAACGCGAAGCAGCACAGGGAACCTGTTTGAGGCAGCTCACATGGACAAGATGAATGCTAGCATCCCTGCTTACTAGGAGTGAAATATCAATTTCTCTGGCCCATGTCTGTGGAAAATGGTCGCACGATTTAAAATGCTGTCCATCTCTTACTACTTCAATAACCCAAGTAACCACTCAAAACCTTTTTGCAGGTTGAGTGCCTTCTATCCACAGGCACCATTCACCATGCCCTGCCTGATTGCTGAGTTGTGCACATGCCAGGCGACAGAGGGGAAAGAGGTGTGTTCTACAGCAGGGGTTCCCAACCTTTTTAAGGCTGGGGACCCCCTTCTGATGGGGAAAAAAAAAGTTACAGCCCGCTTGGAGGTGCCTTGAGTCGCTGCAAGCAGAATTTGGCCCACGCAGGGCAGAATCTGGCCTGCACTGCTTTCCTGCAGGGAAGAGGGGGCCACTGCAGCCATGCCCCCTCTTCCTGCCAGGGAGCTGGGAGCCGCCATGGCCCCCTCCCCCTGCCCAGGGAGGGGGGGCTGCCATGGCCATGGTTCCTTGCCCCTGAGTGTTTCCTGCCTGCTAGCTCGTTCTCCCTAACCCTAAACCCACCCCCACAGCCCATTCCCCCTCTTACTGGGCCCCTGGAGCTGCTGGCACCTGGCTGCCCACCAGGCTACTCTCTCTAAAAACTCTCTGGCCTGGAGGAAGCTCCCTGCTGGCCAGAAGCCTGGGTCTCTGTGGCAACTGGAGACCCCAGCAGTGTCCGGCCCCAGCTCCCAGCCTGTCCATGGTCCCCCTGGAGCCACTCTGTGGCCCATAGTTGGCTGCAGATGCCAGGTTGGGAACTACTGTTCTACAATAATGCCTCAATGCTGTTACTGCACCCACAATAATGCCTCTGTTCATTGTTTGTTATGCTTCTTCAGATATGCCTTTGAGGAGAAAAGACTCCACACCTGCTGAGTGCCTGTGTCTGCTGAGAGAACAACTGTACAGAAGCAAAGAGGAAATGTTCCAAGAACTCCTCCAGTCCCCTGAGCTGGGAACAAGAAAATAGGGCATGGAGGCACACTGTGTCTGAAAAAAAGAAAATCGATAGGCAGGAGACAAGGAAAATCCAGAAGCAAGTGATAGCAGGTCACAAGCAGATGATAAAAGCCACGGAGGAACAAACGGTTGCTAAAGTCACTCATAATGCTCCAGACTGAATTCAAGCATGCTCGCCTCTGCCCCTCCTGCCCACAGTCAATGCAGAGCAATTTTCCATGCTCTCTCCAAACTCCACCCACACATTCCTACCAAACTCCTGGCCCATCTCAGTACTCCATTCATGTTATACCTTCAGACAGCTTCCAGAATGATAGCGGGACTTACACCCATCTGTCATACTTCAGACAGCCCCTCACTGCTTTCTTCCTTCCTTCCAGCCCAGCTTTTTGTGTGTAATGTGAATAATTAGTCAATAAATACATAATCTCTGAAGAATAAGCAATCTTTATTGGTCTCTTGTACATGGTGGTTGAACATCCCCTTGATAAACAGTGCAACCTGGATAGCAGTCATGACATGACACTGCATGACAGCAGGATTGTCCCTAAGGAGGGGCAGGGCCTGGGGCCAATCGGCCAGTGCAGGACCCCTCCCTGAATGCCAGGGGCGAAGCAGGCCAGCCCAGGAGCTGGGCTCTGCTCTTCTGCCCTGCCTCTGGGCTGGCCTGCTCCACCCTGGGCTAGCTGTTCCTCCCCAGCGGTCGGGGCAGAACAGCTGAGAAGGGAGGCTGGTCACGCACCTGACTTCCCTCCTCCCCCAACTTCCTCCACCTTCGCTCTGAAAGCAGCAGGTAGAGGGCAGGGGTTTAGGCCCTGTGCTGCTGAGGGAACTGTGGGGCCAGGAGCGATCATCCCCCCCCCCCACCTTTAAGGTCGGCCCCGCATGACAGTGATGAGTTTTTCACAGAATTTGCAAAGATGGTTTTACACATTTGAAAGTTCTGCAGCACTGTAATTATAGCACTGTTTGATCATTGCTGTAACTTGTGTCAACAAAACTTTCTAGTGCAAACAAGGCTTGAGACATAGGTATGTCTGTCACCTCCCTGTCTGGGTGCAATGAATAGAATAATTAAAACTAATTGAAACCAACACAGATTAACAGGGGGTCCAGAGAGATAATGCAGTTTCCAATGACTCAACACTGAGGCCTCAGTTTGAGAACAAAGGAGATATGTGAGGTGGGTGAATGAAGTGTGATGTCTGGAAGAAGCTGGGTGCTTTTTCACATGGAAACTGACTAGAAGAAAAATCAGAGACAGAGATCTGGTCTAGACTAGATAATTAGATTAGTGTAAGTACATCTGTCAGGGAATATAAAAATCCACACTCCTGAGTGACACAGTTAAACCAACCTACCCCTAAAGGATGGTGATGAGATGATGGTAAAATTTTCCCTGCAACCTGCCCTCTTTAAGGAGATGGAGATAGGAGAAGCATTCTCATTGACATATGAAGTGCTATCACTGAAGTGCTACAGCTGTGCCACAGTGTTTTGAGCACAAATAAACCTACATCCTATAAATACAGTCACTACAGTTTGGTTGGCTTGGTCAGAATGGACTGTGCATTAATAAATCTTTATTTCTCTGTGCTAATCTAATGACTTTCACTTAACCAGTAAATTCTACTTTTGTTTCGAAAAATGCTGTTTGGCAAATACTGCCTGGAGGACATTTTTCCCTGAAAAATGTACAAGTTTTGACCAGGAGATTTTTTGATTTGGACTTGGTGAGGAAAGCTCATGGTATGGAACAGGAGTGCTGAAACCTAGTAGCTCAGTTTAGGAGGCACTGAGGCTTTGTGAAGGACAAGTTAGATTCCCTGAGTGTCTGGCACACTGATGGGGTTCCTCCAAGAGACTTCAAACTCTGGGGCATAACACTGGTCCTGTGGATATGTTACACTGGAATATTCCTTTTTGTATTTCATTTATAGTAAGTTCAGGCCTTAATACAGGTTGTCAAAATTTCAAATTTTATTTTAAATATGTTGATTTTTTTGTAAAAGAAAAATGTATGTATTGAGCCGCACACACACACACACACACACACACACACACACACACACAGTTCAGTGACATGAATTACTAAAAAATAAAGGGAGAACGTTTAATAAAGATTTGACAATATAAGGTAACTTTCTGTGCTTGTTCCATCTAAATTAAAATCGATAAAAGCAGCATTTTTCTTCTTCCATAGTAAAGTTTCAAAGCTGTATTAAATCAACATTCAGTTGAAAGCACAACCATAAAGTTTTGTTCAGTTACACACATTTCAGAGTTGCAACCTCCCTTTCTTAGGTTTTTTTTATAACCTTGAGGTTCTACTGTAAACTAAAAATTTGATTATTTAAAAATAAAATAATTGATTTTTAATTCACTCTTGCCCTTAGGCCTTATGAATGTCCCTGATGAAAGATGGCTAGATAAACACTTTTGGAGAGTCAGCGCTATTTCTAACTAGGCCAAGGAATAGTTTTGGAGCAGCACAAAGAGAAGACTCCTCTTCTTGGAGACTTTTTAGTGATTTCTAGATTGTAAGGCTAAATGAGACCATTTGGATGATGATTTGTCATATGCAATCAGGTCAAGCCAAGCCATAGTGATGTTCAAGGCATGAAGACCTTCAGGAAGTTAAGTTATTTTGCAGTCCTCAGCAATATGTATCATGGTTTGTGGCTGTTCACACTGACATAGGCTCAGTCTCTAAAACCACCAAAATTTCACTGCAGCACAAATTCCATGTCTGGTACAAAACTGATTCTGAAGGTTTCATTTCTTTGGCACCTGGATTGATGTTGAGCAGGGTCTGAGACATGAAAAATTATTTGTCACTTTCTGTGCAGACCATGAAGCTCACCACATGACCTCTATCATAAATCCCTTGTCTGGAAACTTTATCCACAACAGGCACTGTGAGGGAAGAAGCCTATGTGGTATATTATGCAAAACTTTAATAGTAGATGTGACATATCATACAGTTTTTTCAAAAGTTTATTATATCTTACAAAGACAGCAACTGAAGTAAAAAGTGTACAATAACCTGCTCAGAAACTTGGGCAAAACAACATGAGACACCAATGCTCAGATGTTATGCAGAGTACTGTGCTCCAATATGGGCTTACTTGCCTCACACAAAGATGACAGACGTACAACTAAATTCCAGCATGCATATTATTCGAAGCACACTTAAACCTACCCTTTATCATGGTTACTGGTTCTCTGCAATATTGCTCTGTGTGCTGTTTGCCTAGCAAATGCAGCAAAGCTCATGATGAATCTGTGTTAGCTGCTGCCATTATCATGATCATGTTAATATGATTGCCTGGCCACAGAATTTCACCCAATGATTTCTGTATCAATTTTTAATAATTTATGGGTGATCTAGAGCATATTTGTTAGCAAGCTATGCAGTCTTAATCCTCCAATTTAAATAATGTTTTGGCAGAAATCAAGCCAGAGTGTCTCGCTACAATAAAAATGCCTAACTCTGGGACTACCCGTACTTCCTTATGCAATAGTTGGTTTGGGGATTTTGTTTGTGTGGCAGAGGTTTTCTTTTCTCTAGTATTCAAAGCACATGGATGCTTTAGAAGACCTTTCTCAATGATATACACTTTAAAACAGTGGTTTTCAAATATTTTTCCTCAGGACCTAGTTGAAAAAATTCATTTATGGCTGCAAGCCAACAATTAAATCTTTCAGCAATACATCCCAGTCTTTCAGTAGTGGTAGCAGGGGGGTTCCGGTACTGGGTCCTGACCTGTAGTTTGAAAACCACTGATTTAAAAGACTCAGATGTGGGATTGGAGGAACAGACTGAATGAATGTGGAGGGGATTGGTGAATCATTCCACTGACTTCCTGTGCTCTCGAATGCAAGCAATGGGAAGATTTGAATTGAGGCATACATGTGCATAGTTTAAAATAGATTTTCTAATAATCAGAGGCAGACAGCAGAATGGAAGACTATTTTTCCTTTGAAATATTTACCCAGAGTGAAGGGAAAACTAAAAACACAGGGAATTGTGAAGGAGCCAGAATGAGGCCACAATTTGGGTTAGCTTAAAACAAAAGATTTTCAAAAGCATCGAGACATGCATCCTAATGATAGTTATTGAATCTGGGAAGCTGTGAGATGTTCTATTTCAAAATGTTCTCTGACATCACCAGAGAATTATAAACCTACCATGAGATGTCACTCTAAGTCAAACAATGAAGTTAGGACACTGAACCAAATACAGTGTACTTTGCAGAGGGGTAACCATGTTAGTCTCATTCAGCAAAACAAACAAGGAGTCTGTGGCACTTTCAGAGACCAACAAATTTATTTATTGCACATGTGTGCACACACAACGCAGCATAGATCTTCAATAATATTCAGTGACTTTGTAGAAGTTATATTATCCAGTCACTATGTCTCGTTTGTGTGACTGAAGAAGGCTGTATTTTAAAATGTCATAGCAGAAAGGATGTCTGTGTATTATTATAGAAAAATATCAATATGAATATGCAAACTTTCTTGATCTGTTACCTTCATTGTCATTCATGTGTAGATCTAGTGTCATGTGGGGAACTGCCAATAAGATTGGATTAACTGACTGCGGGGGGGCCCATACTGCCACTGTGGGGCTCCTGCCCCCTGGCATGGAGGCTTGAGCTCAAACCATTGCTGGGAGGGACCTCTGCCACCTCTTCCCCCCACAGCCCAACTCCAGGCAGTCTGCCACTGGGGAAATGTTTGGTTGGCTGGCTCATGGCACAGCCCCTGGTGCAGTCCCCCAGGGCCCTGGGAATGGACAACCTGACCCAAGTGCAGAGCGGGAGTGCTGAGCCTGGCCTCTTCCTCAGGGCCCTGCCCCTCACCCCAGCACCGGCAGGGCAGGGCAGGAGCACTCTCAGCACTCCTGCCCCACTGGCACTGAGAGGGTGGGTAAGTGGGGCTTTTAGGGGCTGGAGCCTGGGGCCGCCTTTACACTGGAGCCTGGAGCTTCAGCCCCTATAGGCCCTGCTATAATCTGGCCCTGATTGCCAGACAGATGTAATCTACAGATATAGTCCCACAGACGTGACTATCGTGCATACATCTTTTGGCTGTGTGTAGGGTATGCACATAGGTAGGTTCTTCCGCACATGTATAAATGGCAGCATAGATGGTGAGGCCGTTACATGAGGGCAATAAACACATACCTGAGGCCTGTGAGGACTTACTGTGTATGTATCCTTGACTGTTTTGTACTTACCCACACAGTGCTTCTTCATCAGCAGTGCTATTTTTAGCTCTGCGGTGTCTCATTGCCTCTCCATTCCAGGAGCCTTTTCCCACTTCAGGGAAAGACTCCAATAACAGGGGAAGGCTCTTTGTGGGGGGGATAGCTCTTGAAGGCTTTCCCCTCTGCCTTTCCGCATGAGAATCTTTCACTGAGACATGGTGTTCCACAGTGTGGAATGTGTGATGCTTTTCATCATGGTGTGTAACTGAACGTATCCTATATGCTGCCACCACAGCTGAAATGCAACGTGGACTTAGTCAGACATGCAGATTCTAATGTACGGTGGTTCAAAATTTTCAAGTGTAGCTAATGATTTTGTGTAGTGAAATCACCAGACCTTAAAGATGACTTGATTTTTCAGAAGCATTGAATAATTCCCTTCTGAAAATATGTCTCTTAAAGTGTCTCAGACTGGACAACAAAAAATAGAGGAACTCAAAATCACTCGTCACTTGAAAATGTGGGCATATTTTTCACATATTTTGAGTGTAATTTGCTTACCTGCTTTTTAGCTGTTTCATAGTATTTGCTCAGTATATTTGATTACATTGCAAGGTCTGAAAACTGTAATAAAACAACAAAATAAATGTCTTTATATAGCATACATAAATGTCATTGCAAGTTATCTGCCTTTAGAAACAGGATAAGAGCTTTTTTATTTTTGAGGGAGGTGAAGTACTCCACATAGTAGCATCCATATATCATGTGGAAGAACACCTTTGGGGAAATGCTTCTTTAAAACTGCTCACATATCGTAATATAAGATGAAAGGAACTTCACATTACATTAGTAGTTTTGGTAAGGTTAAAACATTAAATGTGGTATTTGTAATATATTTGTATTTATTAGTTTATTGTCAGTCTCTTAGCACTTTCTGTTTTATTTCTTGGATAACTGTGACCAAATCTGTGGTATTAGTGGGCTGTTCAGAAAGCAGACACCAGAACCCAGGAGTAAAATCTTAGGTACTGGGATTTGATGCCAGTTCTTGACTTGGTTTGGCCCCAGGCAGGAGGTGTTGACTGGGCTGTAAAAATACAAGGTCTCAATTCTGGTCTTAGTTGCTAGAGTTACACAGAGATCAGAATGTCAAGATCTTTAAAAGCCATCTTCAGATCTTGAGCATTTGTTCCAAGAGACCAGGCAGCCTTTGCTGACGGATAGATTTCAGAGCCAGAAGGGACCATCCTGATTTCCTTGTCTAAACACGATAACACTGACACTAAAAATTTACCCAGTAACTTTTGCTAGAAGCTCAATAGCTTCTGAAGTCTGAATCTATAATGTACATTATTTAGCAGAGTTGATTGAACTTAGCAAAACAAACAAGGATACCCGTGGTACTTTTAAAGACCAACAAATACATCTATCACATGAGCTTTTGTGGGAGAAAATTCCACTTCATCAGATGCATTCCACAAAAGTGCATGCAATAAATTTGTTAGTCTTTAAGTGCCACAGAACTCCTTGTTTGTTTTGCCAAACTAGACTAACACGGCTACCCCTTTGGAGACTGAATTTACAGGGCCCTCAACTGAGATGGGGCCCTTAGAGTGCTGGGTGCTGTACAGACACATAAGAGGCTATTCCTTCCCCTAAAGAGCTTACAGTGTGAGAATAAAAATACTTAACACATAAATAGAGCTTTACATTTTCAAAAGGCTAAAGCAAACGAACTCTTCGCAAACTCCCCAGAGGTATGGAAGAATTATTTTAGTATTACAGCTAGGGAAACTGAGTTACAAACTGCAGTCCTAATCTTTAATGTCCAAGAACAATATTACTATTAATTTTGGCACTTTTGTTTGTGTTACGATAGCTGTTTTGCTGATGCAAGCTCTACTATGATATAGTTTGTGAAAGAAATATTTTCACTTAGTTATGGTTTTCAAAACTCAGAAGAATTGGGGCAGGTTACCTGACATGTGTCTCACATCATGCCTCCTTTATGAAACAGCTTCTGGTGCAACAGGTCTGAGTGTTTGCTCATTCTCAACTGATGCCCCCCCCCCCATGGGATTTCATTTAGCGTCTTTACTCCTGTTCTCTTTCTCAGCAGCATACTAGAAAGTTCTGCTGGTGAACTGTGATTCTTCTCCCTTGGAAGTGACATTTATCATTTCTAAGTATT
Source organism: Podocnemis expansa (assembly GCA_007922195.1). Lineage (NCBI taxonomy): Eukaryota > Metazoa > Chordata > Testudines > Podocnemididae > Podocnemis > Podocnemis expansa. The sequence continues at coordinate 30,893,329 of ML681994.1, read as the reverse complement.
TCCTTTGGAGAACATGTGGTTTGAGAAGCTAAGGAAGCTTTGGTGCAGTGGTTCTCAACCGTTTGTGGGTCACGATACACTTGGAAGCAAGGCTGACTAAAGGGGTGTGGTGCTCTAAGCCAGCTCTTGGTTTGGTGCCCTTGCTGGGAGTGGGATGCAGAACACGGAACTTGGCCTCCCCTCTGGGCTGGCTCGCACGGCCCCCAGGATGAGAAACAGCTGGCACGGGGGGGGGGGCAGGCCAGCCCAGAGGCCAGGCTCCACTCTCCCACCCCTCCCCTGGGCCGGCTCGTCCTCCCTACGGGCAAGGAGGGCCAGCTCAGAGGTGGGGTGAGACAGTGGAGTCTACCCCACGGGCTGGCCCACTCCACCACCGGGGCAAAGTGGCTGGCTCAGGGGAGGGGCAGGAACCTGCCCTGCCTCCCAGTGCCCCTAACCTGCGTGCCCTGAGCCAACGCCTCACTGGCTCATGGGTAGCGTCTGCCCTCCTTGGCGGTGTGTTGTGACCCAACAGGACACACCAGCACACTCTTCCCAGGCTAAATGCAGCCATTTCCCCAGCTCTCCATGGCACATTTACCTGCTGTGTGGTGACAGTAACATATCCCAATACAGTGGTTGAGAACTGCTGCTCTAGTGGTTTTAGTTCCCTCTCACTTACAAGGCAAGGGAAGGAACCCACTGAGTCGTGCTCTGCACTGCAGGGACCGGGGGAGGAACTGACCAATTGTCTCCTGGCCAGATGATGTGGAACTAAACTTCGTAAGTAGACTATAAAAGGCACTGTATGGGAGGAGATTACTGAGGAGATCTGTCTTTTGCAGAGAGGAACCCTGGAATAGAGTCCAATAGGCTGGATATAACAGAGGAAGAATACTACAACAGCAAGGTAGGCTTCTGCAGAAGCCTTGCAGTAGGACCAGTCTGGAAATGTTAGTGAAACCTGAAAAGGACAGAGGAGGTAGTAATATGGGGTATGTCTACACTTACAATTTAATTGTTAGAGCCTTGGGCGCGGACCTGGTGAAATAGGGTGGGTCCGGATCTTCTTACCTCTGCTGTCATCCCACACTTGGGGGGGCTGCATATTCATTCTAAGCCAAGAGCCCTGTGGCACCAGTGGGTTAGAGCTCCCCAATAGACTTCATTGCTGTGTGTCCCAGCCAGAAGGCTGTGGGCTAAACACTGCTTGTGGTCTCACTGGTCTGCTGGGACCAGGGTTCTTGACTGCTAATGGTTGTTTGCCCCCGCTAAGAGGCTATGAGCTGTATACTGCTTGTTACTTGCTCTTAGCCCACAGTTCCTAAACCCAAATACTGTAGCCTGACTCAGTGAAGCAAAATGACCTCCATCCCTACTTGAGAGCAAGGGACCACTGCACTTGTGTATGTGGCTATGTTGTACAGTGTGTAAGTCATCAGTACTCCTTCTAAGGGACACCAGAGGGATCCAACTAGCTGCCATCTCACTGCAGGTACCAGTGATTTCACCACATGCTTGATCCCAGAAGTCAAATAATATATCAAAGTTATTTTATTCTTAATTTAAGTGTACATGTTACAATGTGAATAATAATTAGCATTTAGACAGTGCATTCCATTGGAGGACCTCAAAAACTTATATACCTTAAGACTCCTCACACTGCCTGAAGTGGATAAGAATTATCTCCATGTTGTTGATAGAGAAATGGATGTACAGAAAAGTTACTGACTTTTTCAAGGTCTCATATTGAATGAGTATCAGTACTTGGTTTGATATTATGATTAAGTGTTTATAAAGTGCTATAACTTTATATATTTTATAGAGATTAAAAGTATCTGTCTTCAAGATACTATAAACCACATCAAACACATAATAGAAAGTGAAAATAACAAGCATAGCACTGGAATTGCATCTATCTGCACACTTGGGTGAAATTTAACTCCACTGAAGTTAATGGAAAAACTCCTAAGCTCAATGGGGTCAGGATTTCACCTCTGGTCTGAATTTGATAGATTTAAAAAAGAAAAAAACCAATAAAACCAAAGAAACAACAACAACAACAACAAAAAAGCCAACTGGCTGAAGTGAATTTTCTAGTCCTTTCAATGAAAAAACTTTTTTATTTTCTCAACAAATAGCAACATAACCCATATTCTAAGTATGTTCTTAAGAGCATAAGAAGTATCATACCAAGTCAAAATAATCGTTCATTTAGCCAAGAACACTGTCTTCCAACAGTAGCCAATGTCAGGTACTTCAGAGGGAATTAATAGAACAGGGCCATTATAGAGCTATCCATCCTCTGTCACCCATTCCCAGCTTCTGGCAAACAGCAATCTCTGCTCATCTGGTTACTAGCCATTGATATACCTGTCCTCCACATACTAATCTAGTTCTTATTTGAACTCAGTTACAGTCTTGGCTTTCAGAACATCCTCTGGCAATGAGTTCCACAGGTTGATTACACATTGTGTGAAGAAATCCTTCCTTTTGTTCATTTTAAACCTGTTGAATATTAATTTCATTTGGTGACTTCTAGTTTTTTGTGTTTTGAGGAGTAAATAACACTTCCTTTTTTACTTTCTCCACACCAGTCATAATTTTATAGATCTCTGTCTTATCCCCAATAAGACACCTCCTTTCCAGGCTGAAAAATCTCAGTCTTAGTAATCTCTCCTCATATGGAAGTTTTCCTGTACCCCTAATATTTTTTCCCCTTTTCTGTACCATTTCCAATTCTATTATATCTTTTTGAAGATTGGACAATGAGATCTGTGCATAGCATTAAAGGTGTGATTGTAAGATGGATTTATATAGAGGCCATATGATATTTAACATCTTATTATCTATTTCTTTCCTAGTATTCTGTTAGCATTTGTGATTGCTGCTGCACATCAGCGGATCTTTTCTAAGAACTATCCACAATGGCGCCACAATTTCTTTCTTTAGTGGCAACAGATAACTTAGACCCTACCATTTTTCATGAATGGTTGGGATTATGTTTTACAATGTGCATTATTTTGCATTTATCAATATCGAATTCCATCTGCCATTTTTGTTGCCCAGTCACCCAGTTTTGTAAGATCTCATTGTAGTTCCTTACTGTCTTGAACTTAACTTTCTTGAATAATTTTGTATCATCGGTAAATTTTGCCCTCTTGCCTCACCTTTTTCCAGCTCATTTACCGATACATTGAACAGCACTGGTCCCAGTATCAAATGCTGGGGGACACCACTATTACCACTATTTACCTCTCATCATTCCAAAAACTGACCATTTATTCCTACCTGTTGTTTTCCTATCTTTTAACCACTTAGCAATCCAGGAGAGGACCTTCCCTCTTATCCGCTTATGAGCCTTTGGTGAGGTATCGTGTCAACGACTTTCTGGAAATCCAAGTACAAAAAAATCATAGATGATAAGGGTTGGAAGGGACCTCAGGAGGTTATCTAGTTCAATTCCCTGCTTAAAACAAAAGAGGCAAGGAGTCCTGGGGGCCTGTGGCACTTAAAGACTAACAGATTTATTTATCGCATGACCTTTCATGGGAGAAAATCCCACTTCAAAGCATCTGACGTCCCTCTTCAAAGCGTCTGATGAAGTGGGATTTTCTCCCACGAAAACTCATGCCATAAATAAATCTGTTAGTCTTTAAGCACCACAAGACTCCTTGTGTTTTTTGCTGAACTAGACTGCCCCCTTGGAACTGCTTAAAACAGTATCCACCCCAACTAAATCATCCTAGCCAGGGCTTTGTCAAGTCTTAAAAATCTCTAGAATGGAGATTTCATCACCTCCCCAGTGAAATTTTTTCCCTAATATTCAATCTCCCTCACTGGAACTTGAGACCATTGTTCCTTGTTTTTGTCATTTGCCGCCACTGAGAACAGCCTAGCTTCAAACTCTTTGTAACTTAAGGTAATTGAAGGCTGTTATCAGCTTCTCCCTCATAAATAAGCCCAGTTCCCTCAGCCTCTCCTCATAAATCATGTGCCGAAGCCCCCTAATCAGTTTGTTGCCCTCTGCTGAACTCTCTGGAATTTCCACATCCTTGGGGTGGGGGGGGGACTGGACACAATACTCCACATGTGGCCTCACCAATGCTGATGAGAAGGGAATGATCATTTCCTTCAATCTGCTGGCAGTGCTCCTACTAATGTAGCCCAATATGCCATTAGTCTTCTTGGCAACAAGGGCAAACTGTTGACTCAGCTTTTTGCCCACTGTGGACATCAGGTCTTTTTCTGCTGAAATGGTGCCTACTGAGTTGGCACTCAGGCTGTAGCAGTGCATGGGATTCATTCATCATAAGTGCAGGACTTTGCACTTGACCTTTGTTGAACCTTATCAGATTTCTTTTAACCCAGTCATCCTCTCTGTCTAGGTCACTCTGTATCCTATTGTTACCCACCAACTTACCTACCACCGTCCCCAATTTAGTGTCATCCACAAACTTGCTGAGGGCACAATCCATTCTATCCTCCAGATCATTAACAAAGATGTTGAACAAAACCAGCCCCAGGACCAACTCCTTTCTTCCTTTTCTCAGGATCTTGAAGTGGATCATCTCATGTTTGCTGTTGCCAGCATTGCCATTCACTTTTACTTCCCCTGCCAAGTCTTCCCTTTTTATGAAAAGCAGGTCAAGAGGAGCACAGTATCAATATTGGATTTATGCTATGTCACTTGGACAACCCATGTCCATATGCTTGTTGACTCCCTCAAAGACTTCTAAGAGATTGGTAAAGCATGGTTTCCCTTTACAAAGAACGTGTAAAGCAATGGGGTGTTTCATCGCTGGTGAGTTTGACATTCTAATGCTCAGTATTTTTAAGGGGATTCCACCTAACTGAAATCTACTCTATTTTATAAATGAATTGGAGGTGATTTCACATATTAAACATGGTCATGAATTCCTGCAACAAATGTGGTTTACAAAGACCGATGAAAACTGTCTGCTGGAACAGTTGAAATTTGGAAGGATCTACATGGATTTATGTCATGAATTGTAGCTACAGTGGATGTTCATTTGTTGTGTGGTCCTACGTGTACCTGTTCAGTCCTGGGGCTGATTTGCTGCCTTCCATACAGCATATGTAGTTGGACAGTGCTGGGGCCAGCTGACTACAAGACCCCTCTTGCATTTTTTGTTTGCTTGTGACTGACTAACTGCATTCTTCTCTACTATTTAGCCATGCTGAGTCTGGGGTTTCCTGTTGCCCTAGAAGCAGGAAAAAAAATATTTAAAGGGAAAAAGCACCCTGTAGATAGGAAGGACAGAGAAAACTTGTAAATATTTAATAAACTTTGCTTCTTCCCCTTGCTTTGGCTGAGATCCTATTAATAAACTTGAGTGGCTTGAGGACAGGTTTTGTGTCTGTTACTATAGCATCACCTTGCATAGGATCTTACCATGAGCAAGGCAGCTGGAGGAGGGAGGGAGAATGAGACTGAGCGAGTCAGTGAGGTTCACTAAAGGTGCAGGCAGCAGTATCAGGTCCAGGAATACTAACCTCAGCATCTCCAGCTACAGAGCTTTGAATGAGCTTCCTTCTTGCCAGGTGCTAGCCCCTGTAGCACATGTACAATAGAGCTGCAACAATCGTGCTTCTGAGCCCTTACTTCTTACAAGATTTCACACTGGAGTGCTGACTGACTTTCCTCTTCTGGAAGATCTGCATTGCATTTTGCCTTCTGAACTGCATTCTGGAGCAACTGGTTGTTGTCCCAGAGAGCAACGAGGTGACCAACAGAGACCCCTGAGTCTGAAATAGCAAATATGACTTTGGCAGTGAATAGCTGTTAACCTGACGGATTTATTGAGAAGACAGTCAAGATGCCTTTTGAAGGGTTTAGTTCACTGAAAGAGAGATTTTTCAAATCAGGGAAGGAAGAGGTGAAGAACACTATTAGTGACTCTCTGGGGAATCTGCAAAGGTAAAATCTGATGGCAATGTCCAACAAAATCCATATTTTGTTCTAGTTAAAAAAATTTTAGGTTTATGTTTATTAAAAGGAAAGATGTGAAGAAAAATCTGTTAATAAAAATAGGAGTTAAAGTTGCAGAAGAAACAGCTGAACACAATTGAGGAGATGCAAAACTTAGCCCATAAAAATAACAGTGTTAAAGCATTGACATACATGCAGTGCAAGGTGTGCTATACAGAACAAGAATTGAAAGTTAATCATGAAATATTACTCCAGTGTTATGAAGAGAAAGCACCATAGTTAAAAACATTTTAAAATATTTAATGGAAGTGGTTTTCACTTTCGGCTTGCATGAGAAATGATAATCACTGTGGAAAATACAAATGTAAACTTTATGAGGTAGATATTTTAAAAAGATTTGGGACAAAATTTTCAAAAATGTCTGATTGCCTTCATAACGTGGTGCCTTTCAATGGGATTTAGTCTCCTAAATTGCCTAGGTATGTCTGAAAAAGCGTGCATGTGTGTGTGTATGTGTGTGTGTGTGTGTTGTTGTTGTTGTTTGTTGTTTGTTTCGTACTGAGGGCAACCACCAGTTTGACAGAGAGAATAGAAAATCCAGTGTTTACTGGGGCAGGAAAAAAAAATTCCCCCTGATTTGGAAGTTTAAAATACAACAAAAGTCTGAATATTTTTACTTTTGAATAATAATAATGAAAAATCCTGATACACACATCAAAGGAATGAAACTGATAAGTAAAGGAGAGACCTGGATATTAGTACAAAAACAGTAATTATCAGTATGGGCCTCTATCCAGCAAACCTTTCCACATATGCTTAACTTAAATGGGTAGTTCCATTAACTTAATTTATTTGTATTTTTATGGGTTGTAAAGAAAGTGTCAATAACTTCAGTGGTGCTACTCACATACTTAGTGCACATGCTCATATGTTTTTAAGGTCAGGTCACTGTTTGCAATGTAATTTATTTTATTCTTTTAAAATTGTATGTGCTTTTAAATATAAAAGTCACATGTCTGCTTTTACTTTTAGGAGTGCTGGTTTCACTTCAGTCCAGGTATAATTCTTGGTGCCTCTGTGCTCGTCTTTCATTCACAGAAGGGAAAAAATGAATTACTTCATATTGCACTACAGTAGAATCATAAAAGATTAGGATTGAAAGAGACCTCAGGAGGTCATCTCATTCAATCTAACACTGAAAGCAGGACCAATTCAATTAATATGCATATGAGAGGGGAGTGGGAGAAAATGCTTTTTTTTTAAAGGCATTATTAATATGAATCTATATATCTCCTGCTTTAGTGACAAGTTCCAAAGAGGTAGCTGTGTTAGTCTAGTTCAGCAGAACAAGGAGTTCTGTGGCACTTTTAAAGACTAACAAATTTATTTATTGCATGAGCCTTCATCAGAGAAAATCCTACTTTGTCAGACACTTGAAGATGGGGAACTTACAGATCGGGTTCCTCCCATTCTGCTTTAGTGAGTTCTTCTATACATTGCATTCACATTGCAGCACACTCAGAGTATTCATTCCCTAAATAGCTTCTCCTTCACTTTTTTCGATTTACAATCTTTTAAAAAAGCCAGGCACTTGCTTTCGGAGTTGTAAAATATATGAATAGTGTACACATGCAAGCAACACAGAAACATGGTTATATAACAAAATCACAAGTCACTTTGCTGTGAATCCTGCTGGCCCATATGATCAACTTTACTTAGGGTTTATAATCTAACATTCATGTCACACAACCATGTGGCTTGTTAGCCGAGCATTTGGTTGCCATGTGGAAAACCCACGTGAGCTTTGGATGGTCTTTGTTACCACAACTTTGTTGAACTATAACAAGAGAAGACTAACTGGTTCGAATACCTATCAGTAAGAAATGGGCTCAGGCTTTGCAAAAACTTGTAGTGAGCCAAACCAAACCATATTTGAGGTAGAGGTAAGTTTGTTAAAATTTTTCTTTTTAAATGTTCATGTGCTTCTGCCTTTCCCGCTTTTAGTGCCAAGGAGGAAGAAAGAGAAAAGAGCAAAATACCATCCAAGGCTATTCTTACCATCTCTATAACCAGGCCAAAAACCAAGAAGCATTGAAAGTTTAATGGCAGAGCCTATTTTTGGTAGCTTTGGAGCCCAAACTAATTACTATATGTTTGAAAAACTTCTGTGATGTAGCTGTTTAGCTTGAGGTTCACCCTCTGCTACTTAAAACACAATTTAAAAATATGAACTTTGCTGAGCCAAAACTTTGCTAGTACTTGTGCTGGGCCAAATTCAGCCTTTACTTTTTCTATTCCAACCACATTGACTTCCACATGATGTAAATCAGCACAGAATTTGACACATTTTCTGAGGTTTGGTGAATAATTGATTACGGGTTGCTAAATAGCACCTTTAAAGAAAATTAATTTACAGACACTGGAAAACATGATGATTTAAAGGTGATTGTTTTTAAAATAAATGAGTAAATGGTATTCTACTTTCTCTTAAAATATTTTAAAGGAACTTTTGCATTTTAAGATCCATTGATACAAGTAATTCCATCCTGTGTGGTCTTACAGAAACTCAGTTTGCTGTTGCCTTGTCAGTGGGAGTGATTTTGCGAGAGGTTTTAGAAATTGCTATAACCATTCCAATTTAGCACTAGTTTAAAGTGCAATACTAATTCATTCTTGGTTAGCCTAATGTTATAGGGCACCTGAAATTCATCATCTGATTCTGGATTTGTTGAGGCCAGAAGTCTGCAGGCTTTAAACTCTTCTAGACAAATGCCCTTATAGACTTCAGTGCATTGAATTTTCAATGTAGAAAACACCATACACTATAGCACACTCAGGCTTTGTCTATCATTAGGATTTCAGCTTTCGTTGACCAGCTACAGACATAGCTGTATGCACCCCTAATTTAGACAACTACGTTGGTGATAGTGACACTTAGTGTTTACCCCTACTTGAACCGGATACGGTGCTGGAGTGCAGTTTGCCTGTCTGCTCTAATGTTTTGTATGGAAGTTGTTCAGCCAAGAGGTGACCAGCAAAGACTAGAAGCAGGGCAAATCCCCAGTGACTGGGTAAGATCTCAGAAGGAATATTCACCTTTGGATAAATGAGGGTTTTAGATAGCTGTTGTTTGATTGTTTGAGGTTGCACTCAATCTGCTTTCTTGCTGCCACAATATCCAGAGGGGTAGCCATGGTAGTGTGTGTACAGCATAAACAACAAGAGTCCTGTGGCACCTTATAGACTAACAGATTTCTTCGGGCATAAGCTTTCATGGGCTCCAACCCACTGCATCAGGATTCTTGTTGTTTTTGCTGCCACAATGAAACTGATGAGTGATGAGTGTTTGCAAGATGGTTGATAATGTAAAAAAGGAAGTTGTGAGATTTGAATGTTATGGAATTGTCTTGTTGCTATAACGCCCTTGTATCTTATAAAGGTTATTGTGAAATGTATCCATCTGATCTAATTTATTGTAGGTACAGGTAGTCCTCACTTAGTGACCGGGTTCTGTTCCTGAAACCCGGTTGATAAACGAATTGGTCACTAAACGAGGAGCAGCCCTTACCGGTATTTCAGGCATAATGTACTTTACTGGTAGTGGGTTTTTCCAACCATCGGTAGATAGTTTTAATGTCACCTTTGCATCATTTATAACATTTTTAATATATATTTTAAATGTTTTAAGCTCTAATGTACTGAACTTAGTTTGCATAGTGTACTGTGAATATAGGTAATCTGAGAGAGTTGATGTGAGTTCTCGTACATCGCCATAATACCAACTCATCAGAGAGCCGGTCATAACTCTGAGGGGTCACTAAACGAGTAGGTCACTAAGTGAGGACTAGCTGTATTTATAATTTTCCCATCACTATAGCATCCACACAATTTTAAATAATTAAAAATGAAACTGTTTAAATTCTGCTCCATCCTTTTATGTAATTGCCTCTCATTGTCCAGTGTAATTAGTTTCTACACCAAAGTAAATAAATAGGAGATGCTACATTTGTTTTAAGTTTCTTTTTTCTTAGTAGTTTTGAGATTTTTAAAAAGTGCACTCAAACTGTTTACTCAATAGTGTTAAGTATGAAAAATACAAAACCTTGCTTAAGATGGAAAATATGACTAGCGACAGCAGCAAAGGATAAACAAATACAATATGTTTGAAAACTTAATATTGGAACACTAAATAGTGATGATCTGTTTTGAAGAGATATTCAAATATTTAGTGTATGAATTTTAAGGGTGGGATATATATATATATATATATATATATATATATATATATATATATATATGTCCTTAAAACTCTCAGGTGGACTGTGGCCAAACACTTAGCTCTTAATCTAAGGGGTATATGAGTATGTAATAAATCTGAAAGTCTGGAGAAGATGCCCCTGAGGTGTATACAGACACTAAAAAGGATGTTTCAGAAGATCAGTAAATAATCCTTAATACTCTATGAAAATCAGTCTTTAAGAAGGCTGGTAGGAAACTCCAAAGGACTTTTGTACAATAAGTGACTTATCCTGGCAAATGCATCTCTGCATGCAGCATTAAACCCTTCTCTGTCTTAGACCCATGTATAAACTCAGGTCAGAAGAATGGAAACTTCCCACGGGAGAAGAGATTTAGAGTGTTCCTTACTTGCTCTTATCCCTATATGTGACTATCCCATATTGAAGAAGTGCGTGAATCCTGAAGCTCAAGTCTCTGTCTGCTGGAGACATAGGGTAGGGGTAGGCAACCCCCAGCATGTGTGCCGACACTGGTGTGAGAGCCCATTTGGCATGGCACGTGGCACTCTCTGCAATGCCACAGAAACTGTGGCTCCTGCTGCCGAAAGGCACTGTGGGCAGCTTCTTTCGGGGGGGGCTGGGACATAGAGGGTCCCTACCATGCCCATGTTCCAGGTATGGTGGGGAAAGAAGCTGCCTGGAAAGGCTTCTCTCCATGGTGTGCAGCCGCCAAGGAGCCACTCTGGGTGACTTCTTTCCTCAGCATGCCTTGGGACCTCCCCAAGAGGAGCTGCTCTAGGCAGCTTCTTTCTATGGCATCCCTGAGGACCCCTGTCCCCAGGTATGCTGCCAAGAGGAGCCACTGCAGGCAGCTTCTTTCTGTGAGTGGCTCCTTTCAGCAGCATGCCAGGGAAGTGGCCCCCTTCCTACCCACCGACCTCCAGCCATTGTTGCCACCAAATTTTCAGGCAGCCGCCGCTTTTTTTTTTCTGTGGAGGGAGCCACTGGCACTGGCTGACAGTCAAGGAGAAGGGGCTGGGACAGGACTTGGCAAAGGTTGCTGACCCCTGACATAGGGTAAAAAACAAGGCAAGGTAAAACTGCTGAAGGAAGGGGTAAAAGCTTGGCACTCCCTCAGAAAGAAACATAGTTAGATTTTAAGATGAATAATTTACAATGCACACCTAGAAATAGCCTTAAAATCCAACAGCAGTGGAGAGAGAGAAGTCATATCTGCCAGAAGCCGTCATTGTTTTTTAAACAAAGCTTTATTTAAAAGAATGACTGTAGCCATAATCTTGTTTTCTTGTTCCTAAATTTTAGGAAGTATCAGTGTAAGAAGCACTAGCAAGTGTGCAAGGCTGTGCCTGGCGAAGATAAACCCATTCATCTGTGACATCCAAATGTTCATTCTCATATTTTATTTTTCAAAACTTAATATCAAAAAGAAAGAACAAAGAAGGTAGTGTGAGGGACAAAGAAATGGAATGAATTAAGGGGTGATCGTGACCAGTATGAGTACAGGTGGACCAATTTCCTACAGCACTCTGTTCAAACTAAACTAGACAAAATAGGACATATCTTGTATTCTAATGCAGCTTGCAGTATGCCTCAGATGTACAGCATATAACTATTTTTAAATGGGCCAATTGTGCTATAGTGATGTTCTGAATATATGACCTATATTGTCTTAAGGTCCAGTCCTGCTCTTACTGAAGTCCATAGCAAAATTGTGATTCAGTGGAAGCAATATTGGGCCCAAGGTCCAAGTTTCCATGGTTCACTAAGCATTAGGTTTAGCATTGAATCTTGGGTCCAAGGAATGGTTTCATGTCTATGTGTATTGTCAATCAGCTGAAAACGTACAGGCATGAACAGATGTTTCATGTTTTCACAATATATCACATGTATGCCAGCTGGCTCGAAAGGCTGCTGATGTTTAAAATCTTACCTCTTTCAAGAAAGTAGAGGGAGAGGCAGGAAAAAGTAAAATAATGAAGAGTTTTTTTAACTATTTACTTTATTGATCAATACTGCCTGACCAGGATTGTCAAAGGAAGATAACATAATTACTTATCTTGGTTACTAGTATCTACTTTTTTTTTTAAATCACAGAAGTCTTAATAATTTAACCTTTTCATGTTTTATGTTGTTTATTTCAGGCATTCCACTCTGTTTAGACAATAAAACCAGAGAGATCAATTTCTTTTTTTACATATAATTCCCCTAAAAAAAGAAATATAGTTAAAACCAATTGTTTAAGGATCAAACCCACCCACACAAACCCCTGAAAACAAGGAAATGTCCATTGAACGTCTTCCGCTAATATATATCAATATTCACACATTACTTTCATTGACAAACTCGGATTCTTTGTCAATAAGTCTTAAACAACTCCAATATTTACACGTACCACATTCTTTGTGATAACACTATCACACAAAATTTTAATTCCAGCCTCAGAAAGATCTGTTAGAAATCCATGCACTGGTGGACAGTATGTTGTGTTGTTTATTATGTGGGGAAGTTAAACTTTTGTGTGTGTGTATGAACATGAGGAGTATAATATGTGACATATCAGTTAGCTTTGCCATTGCAAAGAATAGAAGCTTTTAAAAATGAAATCTCATGTTTGAAAAGATATGGCAAATCAATAGGATATCCCTAAATCTACTATTTTTGCAGTATGGATTTGCACAGCTTTTTGTTTGGGACACTATCTGCTGATTAGGAATGGTAGTTTAAATTTATAGTGGAGTCAGAAACATGTTATTTATAGCAATCTAGGACAGAGGTTTTTGAATGTTTTTTTTGGGACCCAACTGAAAAAAATCGTTTTATGCCCGTGACCCAACAATTACATCATTGAGCAAGGTGGTCCAGTCTTTTTGCTGTAGTAGCAGGGGGTGCCACAACCCAGTACCTGAGGGTCTGCAACCCAATACTGGCTTGCTATGAGTGGTTTGGAAACCACTGCTCTAGGATACATTAGCCATCTACAGGTAGATCAACTGGAGACAGCCTACTTCCATTTGCCCTGGCAACATTTCACTGTACTGAGTTCAGGGTGTTAATTGTGGTAGAGTCAATCAATACTGTTACAGCTACTTTGATGTTAAAGGTCTGGCAGGAGTGAAGACTCAAAAGGGGCCTTGAATTTCTTCCAAGATTTGGACATGTCTCTAGAGCAGCTTCTCTGCCACACAAAGAGCTAAGAGACACTGTGGATTTTCCACAGGCAGACAGCTATGTTTGAATGTTGAGCATTGGAAGAGTAGTTTCATATTGTTCACATACATGACAAAACTATTTTTTATATGAGCCTAAGATAATCAAGGAAAAAAATTCAAAATTTAAAAACAAAATACATAAGATACGTAATGGCCTTGTTTAGTAAATTATACTTTTAAAAGTTATGATATCTACTTTGATGTCTGTTAAAGGAGTCAGGAGAGAATGCCTCTTTTTGATGAGCAAGTTTAGTTACTTGTGAGAAGAAATAAGAATGTTTTAAAAAAATGTTGCAAGCTTTGGTTAAATCTAAGTTGCCTTGTGCCCCAAGGATGTCTCTCTTAGCACAGTTTTGTGTGTGAAATTTTTTCTATTTTAATCTTTTAGCCCATTATTACAATGGTTATTTGAACTGTGAGTAAGCACTTCTGACAAGCCCCTATAGGCTAAAGAATGGTGTAGATTAGCCATCTCTTAAGTATCCAGACTAATATGACTGTGACATCTTGTGAAAGAGCTGTGAACATCAAAAAAAAAAAAAATTTTTTTTTTTTACTGTCTTATGTGAAAGAGCATCACAAAAGCAAGAGCATGACTACATAGCAGGTGATATTAACAAGGGGAAATGGAAGAGTGATGTACTGCAAATATGCTTCAGGCCAGGTACCTGGAAGGAGGAAATAACTAGCTGTTATCAGAAAGAGTTAAACCATTTCATAACTTTGCAAAGCAGTTCAGTCTTTTCCACAGTTTATAAATAATTCTGCTCATGATTTCACAGTGATAACATCCTTCAATAGTAACTCCTCAGCACATGCAGAGAATCACATTCTGGGTCTGTCATTTCAGAGCAGATTTCCAGGTGACAAGTAACATGAACTGAAAGTCTTTGTAATGGAGATTCTTTTTAAGGTCTCAAGGATTAGATTAAGCACATGTTGAAGCATATGAGTAGACCATTGACTTCAATGGGGATAGTCACAGGTTCAAAGTTAAACATGCATTTAAGTGTTTTGATGGATTGAGGCCTAAGGCTCAAGTCACCATTTTAAAGCAATGAATAAAAAATTAATGTTGGGAAAGGATAAATTAAGTTAGGTATAGAGAGTGCACTTAAACTTCATTCTGCTCTTAAAGTTATTAACAGTTCTATCAGTGATATTCCTGTAAATTGGGTATGAAGAATATGAGATGCATCACCACAGGAAAATGAACTTGATGTTGAAAAAACCAGTACCTAGATTGCTAGGTGAGTTGGGTTTGCAACTCTTGAATTTTGCTAAAAATGAAAATGCTTGCTTGGCTAGATTCTATGTTGCTATGTATGGCTTTATGTCAGGTGAACAGCAAAAGATATGTAGTTCTGATAAATCCCCTAAGTGTAAATGCTTGTCCAAAGCTTATTCACACTTGTTGGGTTTGCAAATTCAGCTGGAACTCTCACACTAACTGTATTTTTTCAATATTTCTAAAAATTCCAGCTTTTGGTTGGATTGAAAATACTTTAGTATTTTAATAATGTCTTTTATAAGAGCATTGCCTGAAAGTAAGTGGTTTGATACCCACATGCTAGTGACAGGAAAAGTCTCTGACATATCAAGTGCTTTGAAAGGAATGATGTGAACTCTAATGGTATTTAATGTAAATACAGTCATGAACCAAATAAGGTTTGGTTTTAAAGAGGTTTCTTTTATTGATAGTTCTAGTTAAGATGAAGCAAGAAATGCTATTTTTTGATAGTTGGATGTCTTAGCTCAGTATTTCCTGGCAACGGAGGGTAGGCCACCTTGGGGAAGAGGGAAAAGACTAGCCATGGGCCTCAGGACATAAGAGAAAAGCAAAGGAAAGTGGAGAAACCTGAACTCTCCCCAAACAGCCCCAGCTCTCATTGCAAATGTACTCGTGTGATGGTAATTGAAGCAGTAGCTGACTCCTTGGAAGTCGCTCACTTTCTATCCAGCTTCCACAATGAACCCTAATGCAGCCAGACTCACAAACTGCTTGCATGTAGAGAATGACTATCATACAATACGTCCCCACAGGACCACCTATTGCTATCCTCAGTTCATGTAGCAAGTTGCTTTCTAGTGAATGGGGATCACAGAGGGAGAACACAAAGCAAAAGAGCAGAGGAATAAAAACTGGAATGCACAGGCACACAACATACACAAATTTAAAGATGCAAAGGAAATAAACAGGACTAAAGGACAAGAGATGGAAAATTGGACTGTAGGAACTGTGACAGGATGCAGTGTGAGAAACCATAGCAGAGGGGGACACATCTGCCTGTCAGCTGAGCACAATGGGGCCTGGGAATCACTGGGTTTAAGGAGATTTTAGGAGGATGTAGAACTGGACCTGTCGTCACTAGTTTACTGGGTCAAATACAGTTGAGAGCAGTAAGTTATTAATATTTAATCAATGTGAAGTAAGTTTCAATCAGGTTGCAGTGGATAGGTGTCACCATCACAACATTTATCCCCACAATAGTTCCAAGAAAGCTCATGCAATAAATACATTTGTTAGTCTTTAAAAGTGCTACAGGACTCCTTGTTTGTTTCACCACAATAGGCAATTTCTCATGAGAGGCTGGGTCCAGGAGATTAGATTATTTTCTCACCATTCAAAGCATGCTCAAGGCATGATATAGGAACAGCTTGGGGAAATAGGAGCTGACACTGGATCTTTTGTAGGGATTAACAGAGAGCTTGGAATCTTCAAAGCTGTCAGTTTGGCACTAAATTCACAGGAAGTGGAGAAAATATCCCCCCAAACTGTTACTTTTTTCTAATATTTATGTTACTGAAGAATCTAGAGCATGCATTAGGATAGTGGCCTCATTATGTTATGTTCTGAATGCAGGCAATCACGGTTCAGAACTAATAATTACAATAGCTGTGAATTGATCAAAAAGAGACAATTGCATTAAGTAAAGAGAAGCTCGTTTCTTATGAATAAATAGGGGGATAAGAATTTATTAGAGCAGTGTTTTTAAACTGTGTAATTGTGACTTCTGGGGTGTCATGAAGTCTTGGACATTATATTACAATTTAAAATAGGCTCAGAGATCTGAATACCTCTTTAAGGGATGTTTAAAAATGTGTGACTTCAGCAAAGTCATATCTTGCAAGTCACTTTGCCACAATGCTGTAGAAATCAATATGTAGAAAAAAAGTATTTCACCTGTAAGGACAAGAGCATGAATCAGTGATAAAACATAAAACTGGGGACCTGGATTCTTGTTCTTGACTCTGCTATTGACTGCTATTACACCTAGGGTAAATCACAGCAAATTTAAATCTCAGGGTCGGTCCAAACAGCTTTTTGTGTGAGTGTAATTATTTGGTTAAGGTTTTTCACATAGTTTCCTGGTACAACCCCTAATATGGATACAACTATACAGGTATAAATGTACCTTACAGTGGTGTAGTTTACCATCCCCACCCCCCCATATAGAAATGAGCTGTGCTAGAGACTAAGCACTCTGATACTAGTAAAACTACATTCACAGTGGAATAGTTAAAGCAGTGCAACTTAGGTTTAGATAAACCTGTCCATCTGTAAAATGGGATTAATAATACCCTTCTTTTGTATAGCACTTCGAGACCTACAAATAAAAAAAAAACCTCTATGTGTGCTTCAAGTATAATCAAGAACACTTGGAAGTTATGGCTAACATGGGGTATGTCTACACTTAAAATTGTATTAGAATTGATGACAATCAATTCAAATTCAATTAAGTGCATGGCCGCACTCGCTGTCATCAGTTTGAACCGAGGAACTTCTTAGTTTGAATTAATGAAAGCTGACTTTGAAGTAGTCAAACCTCATTTGACTTTGAAGTAGTGATCAATTCGAACCCAGTAGTTAGAAATGACGCAGTTTGGCCATGTCAGTTTGAACTCACTGTTCGAATTGACATGGGTTGACCTTCATTCCAGGGTACATGGCACCCTGGAAGGAAGACCAGCCCTCCAGCACCTGCAGCCAGCAGCTCCAAAGGTGCCTCCAGCACCACCCAGTCAGATCAGACTGGAGGGCAATGGGGTTTCTGTCATCTGGCTGGGGAAGGAACCCCTGGGCACTGCTTCAGCCCCACTTGCCAGCGCTGGGAAGTGGCCCCTGTGCGGGGCTGGAGCTGCGCTCCCCGTGCTCAGGGACAGGATCCCCAGGCATGGGAAGAAAGGATCCTCGGGGGCGAGGCTGCAGCCCTGCTTCCCCAGTGGAGAGAAAGGATCCCCACACAGGGCTGCAGCCCTGCCCCTCCCCCTGTGGGGAGAAGGGATCCCTGCACGGGGCAGCAGCCCTGCTCCCCCAGTGGGGAGAAGGGATCACCATGCTGAACTGGAACCATGCTCCCTGGGCTGGGGAAGGAATCCCAGCAAGAGGCTGCAGCCAGACTGGCCGTGCACAGGAACAGGACCCCTGCATGCAGCTGCAGCCCCGCTGGCTGTGCGTGGAGACGGGACCCCTGTGCATGGCTTCAGCTTAGCCAGCTGCACAGAGAAGGGACCCCTGCACGTAGCTGGAGCCCTGCTGGCCACATGCAGGGATGGGACCCCCGCTAGCCAGTGCAGAGATGGGATCCCCGTGTGCGGCCAGTGGGGCTCCAGCCCGGCACAGGGATCCCTTGCCCATGTAGTGGGTGGAGCTGGAGCTGCACCTGGGGCCCTGTCCCCAACCTGGGGAGCATGGCTCCAGCTTGGCATGTGGAACCCTTCCCAGTGCTGCCCTGGGCAGGGGAATCCCTTCTACCCCTGCCTAGCCAGGGGAAAATATCCCCTGCCAGGCTCTAGCCTTCTGAGCAGGGCATGGGGAAAAGCATTCCCTGCCCAGTTGTAGCCACGGTGCAGCTAGAGCTGGGCAGGGGATGCTTTTCCCTGTGCCGCACTCAGAGGGCTGGAGCCTGGAAGGGGTTTTAGGGTGGCATGGCTCTTCTTGGGGGCCATGTTGCCACACCTCCTATGGTGCCCCTCCTCCAATTTGAATTAGCAAGTACAGTCCATGGACCTGCTAGTTTGAATTGGAGTTTCTAGTGTGGCCATGTTAATTCAAATTGACTGAATTCAAACTAATAATTAGTTCAAATTCAGTTAGTTCACATTAACACTCTAGATGACCTCATGAGGTCCCTTCCAGCCCTATAATTCTATGATTGTAGACATAGCCATGCAGAATGTTAGCAATATGTTTTATTTCCATTTGTGGAATTCATTGTCATTTCTGATGACCTCAGCACAGCTTCCATAGTTGTGTTTGCAAACAGAACTTTGCATGAGCAACTGGCCAGTTAGATGTCCAGCTACCAGATGTGGGTCTGTAAACATGGAAGGTTGAACATGCAGAAATTTCAGGCAGCTTTTCAAGATACTGCCCTTTAAAGTATGTGATTTTTAAATCAATGCATTATAGTAAGAGCTAAATCTCTTGTAAAGATATAGCTGTAGTGGCTGATTAGAGTGTGCTGCAGCCATGCATATCGGGAAGAGTTTTAATATATTTTCCCTTTCTCCTTTGTATCTTTTTAGAAAAATTGATGGAACCAACCTACAGGAAGACCATATTGAATTGACTGAAGAGGGAAGGCCTGTGCAGGCAACCATTCACAAACCTCCCTTATGCGGTTGTTATTGCTGCGGCTTACCCAAGCGCTATATCATTGCCATAATGAGTGGTCTAGGCTTCTGCATTTCTTTTGGAATTAGATGCAATCTGGGTGTTGCCATAGTGGAAATGGTTAACAACAGCACAGTCTATATTAATGGCAAACCAGAGCTACAGGTAAAGAAACATCTGTTTATCTTGTTTTTCATCTGGCCCCCATCACAACAGTGTCAAAGTACATAATGTATTTATAAAATTATCCTCAAAACACACCAGTGATGTAGGGCAGTGCTATTATCGACATTTTACAGATGGGAAACTGAAACAGAAAGGGTATGTCTACACTGTAGTCTTAGTTTGACATAAGGCAGGCTAAGTCGATCACAGACTCCTGCGGCCACACTGGGCTTTTATTAAGGTGACTGAAGTGCTTCCTTAAGTCAACTTAATAACACCACCTCTTAAGTTCGACTTAACAGTTAAGAAGACCTTATTAAGTTGACAAGCCAAGGCAGACGGGGAAAGCCATTAACTGGCCTCCAGGCCGCCTCCCTGAGTTCTGGTACAATGTGGGACAGCTACCCACAACGCACCATGCCTCTGTCAATCTAACACCTGCCAGTGTGGACGCAGGCAGTCAACAGGAGTTTTCAATGTGGACAATCTAAATTGACTTAACAAGGTTGACTTTAAGTCAACTTACAGTCGACCTTAGTAGGTTGACTTAACAGAGCCTCCAATGTAGAGACTAGCCCAAGATCACAGAGGAAAACTGTGGCAGAGCTATACATTGAACTTGGGTCGTATGTGTTTCAGTCCAAGATCTTAACCAGAAGGTGGCCCTACTTACAGACAGTTACATCTTGACACAATGCCATGGGCATGCTTTGGTCCAAAGTAGGTGTGGAGTACCCTCTACTTATAACTTCCCCCAGAAATTGCCTGTCAAGCCCAAGGGTGGCCTCTCTGGGTCAGGATTTGGTCCCTCCAGGTCAGGGTTGAGCACAACATGGCGTGGCATACAGACAAGGTTGCCTCACTGTGCTTGAACAGAACCTATTCAGAGTACAAGGACTGTTTCTGAGTTTCAGACTGCTTAGTTTAACACTAAACTAAGCCAGGGAGTTGGCATGTGAAGGTATTTATAGTTTCCATGTAAGATACTATTAACATTTTTTGGATCCTTTTTGCCCCGAGCCAGAAGTGTTTCAAGACAAGTTTTAATTAGAATTGGGAATTTTACTGTTAAATACCCACTTTATTTGTTTTCTTATAGATCAGAGTATATTTTCAGGTGCCTTGCCATGGAAGGGGGGGGTGTGGAGGCAGAGAAAACTTCTCATGGCTTTGCTTCTAAACGTCTCCATGCCATGCTTTAAAAGACATTGTTTTTGGAGCAGTCCTGCCCAAAATAAAGGAGCTTCTGCAGCCAGATCTTAAAGGTGGGAAGGAAGAGAGAAGGGCATCTGAGTATAAAGAACCTAATAACTCTAGGGGGATAGGGAGCTACTTGTATACAAAGAGGAACAGCCCATTCCTTTGATTTTCCCTCTTCCTCCATTTTGTAAAAATATCCCAGAAATATAAGCCACTAAGAGGAGGAGAAAATGAGGGCTATCATTAGCAGAACACTGTGCTCGCTCTGATAGCTTTTAGTAGCAGACATGTCTGAGAAAGGTATAAGAATCTCAATAATAAACAATTATCAACAGTGTGTCTAAGGAGGAAGTTCTTTCCTAGTCCTCAGTAGTAATCAGTTGTTCTGTGTTCTGGAGCTAAGGGTTGATATGTCCTGTACATTTATCCTGGTCAGAATAACTGGATGATCTTATAGGGCCTTTCTTTCTTTTTTTTTTTAAGAGCTGCCTAAAGTTACTCTCCTAAATTCTAATCTTTGAAACTCAGGTCTTTGACTAATTCATTGTTCAGAGCCCAGCAAATGGGAGTGATAGGGTGCCCAGTACTTATGAGAATCAGGTGACTGCCTCAGTTTGGATTTAGGTGTCTTATGTCACAAATTAATTTTTTAAATATCTTGCTGAGCAATTTTTCTCTTTCTTTCTTTCTTTAATCCCACACTTATTTTTTACTTTCACTGTCTTCCATTGTTCCATCAAGGGGCTGGGTCTTTTAACCTAACTGCTGTGAGAAAAAAAAGTTAGATGTCATCAAGTACCCCAGGACATAGTTGTTTGTCCCATGCCCAGAATGTCTGATGTGAGGTCTTTTAAAGGAATATCTTTTGATTTAAATAGAAAAATAGTCCTTTCTCAGATGTGTTCTGTTGCTTCCATGGGCGAAGCAGTGAAATCCGATAGCCGGGGTTTGATTCTGCTCCAGTAACATCAAAGGGGATTTTCAAGTGTGTAGAGTATGTTGCTAGTACTCTATGGCCATATTGTTAAAGCAATTTGAATGCCTAAAGGTGCAGACAGGTACTTAAAGTAATTTTCAAAATCACTTAGTTACCTAACTTCCAGTCACTTCAATCTGAATTAAGCACCTAGAAGCTTTGAAAAATCTCACTGGATGCCAAAATTTTTTTAAAATTTTGCCAAAAGATTTTTGGGGCCCACTCCTGCCTCTGCTGTTGACTCCATGTGTGAACTTGTCCGTGTTGCTTACCTTTTCTGAGCCTTTGGACTGATTTCTAAAATGGGGGTAGTAACTTGCTTCACAGGAATATTGAACCTTAACTTACATTTTTAATGTGCTTTGTGATCCTTTGACAATGGCCATTCACTGTGGAAGTGCGAAGCCTCATGTTACTCCCAGATATAATGGGGGAGCATAGCCTTACATACCTCACTATGGCTAATCTTTGTTTTGTCATGGTACATGCTTTTCCAAGTCATTGGCTTATCTCTAATGGGAAGCAGGCATTTTCTTACTGTAGCTATCAGTTTGTTAGTAGAGGTGAAAAAAAATCTAAATTTTCATGAGTGTTTTTCAAAATATTTGTCTGCTTTTAGCAAAATGATGAGAGTTCTGTGGCACCTTAAAGAATAACAAATTTCTTTGGGCATAACATTTCATGGGCTTTAACCCACTTTGTCAGATGCAACCGATGAAGTGGGTTGCATCTGATGAAGTTGTTTGGAGCCCAGAAGAGTTTATTATGCCCAAAGAAATATGTTAGTCTTTAAGGTGCATTGGGACTCTCATTGTTTCTGCTATGTACAGAGTAATGTGTCTAACCTTCTGGAACTTATCTACTTTTAGATGTTTTAAAAAGGGCTTATAGTGTTTTGCAAGAATGAAAATGGCTGATCAGCATTACTTGTCACGACAGGGACTTTTTGACCCCTTAGAATTCTATGAGCAAGAAGCTTCTTTCTAATGGCTCTAAGTTGAAGATGGGAACTAGATAAATCCTCCTACATTATGCTGTAGCTCCACAATCTTTTCAGTATTTCTCCTTCCTTCGCCTCCCATCTGCTAAACAAACTGTCCCTGATTAGTCTCTGCAAGTATCAAATAGGCCCTGTTAAAAAGGATGGAAAGCGTTCTACTTTTTCCTCATCTGTAGTCACCAATACCATTGGCCAGTTTTTGAGTATGTTGTGTTTGTTCTGTCTAATTCCTGATCTCTAGGCTCCATCAAGTCTATGCTGCTTCTCATAATGAGGTAGGACTTGGAAAGCAGCACACTACATCTTCCATGCATGTCAGGGGAGACTGGGAGCGCCCAGATGAAAAGAGGCAGGTTGAGATGGGATTTGCCAATTTCTAAAGGGACAGCTGTGTTAGTCTAGTCCAGCAAAAAAACAAAAACAAAAACAAACAAAAAAACAAAAACAAAAAACCACACCCACAACACACCCATGGAATCATGTGGCACTTAAAGACTAACAGATTTGTTTTTCACATGAGCTTTCATGGGAGAAAATCCCACTTTGTCAGATGCTTTGAAGATGGGGGAACTTACAGAATGGAATGAAAATAAATGCAAGGGAAGTGTAAAACATAGGATCAAGTCATACTGTAACAGCAAATCAGAGCAGTTGTTTAGGTTCAAACCCTGGGAAGGCTGAAGTCAAATTACCTTTTGTAATGGGAAGAGAACCCATAGTCTTGATTTAATCCTGCTTTCACACAATTCAATTTGCATATTAATTCCAGTTCAGTTGTTTCTCTTTGAAGTCTTGACATCCTATTGACATTTCTGAGTACAGTCATTAAAAATCATTTATAGAGTGATTAGAAAGATGGAAGTGCTCAGCAACTGGTTTTTTTTGTTTTGAGATTTCTGGTGTCAGTTTTGTGTTCATTTATCCCGGCCTGGGATAGTCTGTCTTCTACCTAAAATCCATAAAAAAGGAAACCCTGGATGCCCCATCATCTCGCCATACTGCTGGCTTATCTGGCTAGGTGGACTCCCTCCTCAGACCCTATGTTATCAACATCCCTAGCTATCTTCAAGATACCACCAACTTCCTGAGAAAAATCCAATCCATTGGTGAGCTTCCAAAAAACACCATTCTGGGCACTGTGGATGTAGAAACTCTCTACACCAACATTCAACACAATGATGGATTACAAGCTATCAGAAGACCTATCCCAGATGATGCCAGCTTGTGATGTGACTTTGTGCTCACCCACAACCATTTCAGATTTGAGGATGATTTATACCTCCAAGTCAGTGGCACTGTTATTGGCATCCATGTGGCCCCACAATATGCCAACATCTTTATGGGCAACTTAGAACAACATTTTCTCAAGTCTCATCCCAACACACCTCTCCTTTACCTATGCTACATTGATGACATCTTCATCATCTGGACCCATGGCAGGGATGCTCTTTAAGATTTCCACAGAGATTTCAACAATTTCCATTCCACAATCAAATTGAGCCTGGAACACTACACAAAAGAGATCCACTTTCTCGACACTATAGTACAAATCAGGGATGGACATATCAACACCACCTTATACCAAAAACCTACTGATCGGTATAGTCACCTACATCCCTTGAGCTTCCATCCTAAACATGCCACACGATCCATTGTCTACAGCCAAACCCTAAGATATAATTGCATTTGCTCTGATCCCTCAGACAGAGACAGACATCTTGAGGATCTCTACAAGCATTCTTAAAACAGTGGGTTACTTGCCAGTAACTATCCTCCTTTGAGATGGGCTGCTCACATACATTCGGTTACAGGTGTCTACCTGGTGCAGTGCACAGTAGCTCGGAAAGTCTTTAGCCTTAGGTCAGGGCACACAGCCAAGACCCCCTCTGTGCCACTACCGCGGCTATATAGGTGACTGTGACCCTGACCCTCCCAGTCCCTTATACCTTTGCTAACTCCATTAACGGGGACAGTGGAAGGGGCCTGAATATATGTGAGAAGCCCATCTTGAAGAAGGATGGTTACCAGCAAGTAACCCACCGTTCTTCTTCAAGCGCTGCTCACATCATTCAATTACAGGTGACTGCTAGCCATATTCAATGGATGGTGGAAGGAGTTACAGTCTGCCCACGCTGAGTATGGCTCTGCCCAGTGTGGCATCCTTTCTGGCCTGTTGGACAATAGCATAGTGCATTGTGAAGGTATGCACCAACGACCACGCAGCTGCCCTGCAGATCTCTTGGATTGGGACCTTGGTGAGGAAGGCCATTGGCGAAGCTTGGGTTCTGGTAGAATGAGCCCTAATAATCGCAGGGAGGGATGCATTCAACCTTCCATGGCAGTCTTTGATGCAGTTTACTATCCATTTGAAAACGCACTGTGAGGACCCTGGAAGACCTCTTTTGTGTTCAGCGACTGCCACAAAGAGTTGGGATGTCTTGTGGAATGGACGCGTGTGCTCCACGTATGTTAGGAGCGCTCTTTTCACATACAGAGTGTGCCAGCTTCTCTGGTTCTCTGTAACCTGAGGGTCTGGAAAAAACTCTGGCAAGCAAATATCCTGCTTCAGGTGAAAGGGAGAAACTACCCTAGGGAGGAAGGAGGGGATGGAGTCACAGTACCACTTTATTGGGAAAGAACCTTGTATATGGGGGTTCTGAGGAAAGGGCCTTCAACTCTGAGACCCTTCTAGCCGAGGTGATTGCCACTAAGAAAGCTACCTTCCAGAAAAGGACCAGTAAGGTACATGAGTCTAAAGGTTCATACGGGGGCTCCATTAGAGCCTGGAGCATAATAGTCAGGTCCAAAGGAGGAATGGGCTCATGGGGCTGTGGGAACAGTCTTTTGAACCCCTTCAGGAACCTAGTGGAAATAGGTATAAAGGAGCCTGTATAGGGTTTACTCCTTTACCTCGAGCCCAGTTGGAAAATTGTTTCCATTTAGCTGTATAGGTGGACCTGGTGGATGGTTTCCTACTACCAAACAGGACATCCTTAACCCTGTCCGAGCAGAGTCTTTCCTGAGCCAGAGAGTCTCCAAGTTGTCAGGTGCAGGTGACCCGGATTTGGGTGCCACAGGCACCCTGAGTCCTGTGTCAGGAGGTCCCTCCACAAGGGGAGGTGGAGTGGGGTCTCTATGGACAGGTCCTGTAGGAATGAGAAACAGTGTTGTCTGGCCAGTCCGGAGCTATCAGTATGATGTTTGCTCTGTCTAACCTCGATTTTCAGGAGGACCCTGTGTATCAATGGGACCGGTGGGAAGGCATACATTAGGGCAGTGGCTCCCAGCTGTTGTGCCATGGCACACTGGTGTGCCGCGGCAACTCCGCTGGTATGCTGTGGAGCCAGAGCTGCAGTGGAGGCCCCACATGGTCCTGGCCAGCAGGGCCCTCCCGGGGCCCCACGCAGCCACACTGCTGCCCCCTCCCCCATCCTGGGGACCAGGCAAGCAGCCAAAAGGGTGGCCTGGTGCAGCACTGCCAGTCCGCCCCTCCCCACCGTGCACGCTGCTCTGGGCTCCATGCCAGAGCAGCGGGGAGGGGGCGGGAGGCAGTGCGGTGCTGATATCACTGCCCTTCACCCTGCTGCTCCAGCAGGGAGCCCAGAGCAGTGTGCGTGGCAGGGAGGGGGGAACTGACAGTGCTGCATGGACCGCCCTTTTGGCCTTTCACCTGGTCCCTGGCATGAGGGGGGGCAGTGCAGGGGTCTGCCCCTCCCTGGGCTGGACTGCCCCACCCCCCAATGCCAGATGGTGGGGGGGGGCTGCACCCCATTAGGGTGGGGATATCAGATGTCAGGCAAAAGGAGGACACATCATCCTTCTTACCTTCACATTCTCCATCCATCCAGCATTCTCAAAACACATGATTTTGTCTAGGTTTTTACTTACAGGGGTTAAAGTATGTTGGATGCCCCAGAACACCCTATTTTTAGGGGGAAGCATTCCAGGCCCCCTAAAAACAGAAGAATATTACATAATACTACATTTTCTCCATGTGTCCTCCAATGTCCTCCTTTTTCTACTTCCCTGTCCTCCTTTCCAGGCTTTGGTATCTGGTAACCCTACCTTAGGGATGGCCCTGCTGGCTGGCGGGGGAGAGGGGAGTTGCCCAGAGCCATGGCAGAATCCCTGTGCGTCCCGAGCCTGGAGGTTGCCCAGAGCCAGAGCCGGTGCTTTTGGTTGCAGCGCCATGTGACCCCGGGCTGATGGGTTCCCCAAAGCCGCAGGCGGCAGCCCCAAATGGCTCCGGCTGCAGGGAGGGCTCCCGGAGCTGGAGCTGGCCGTGGGCAGTGGCCCCATGTGGCCTGGCTGAAGGGGGTCGCTGAGCTGGAGCTCCAGGCTGTGGCACCAAACAGTTCTGTAGCTCATGAATATTCATGTGTTAATTTGAATATTCATGATTTTGTCATGGCAGTGTGCCACGGCATAATTGAAGGCCTCAAGGTGTGCCACAGTAGAGAAACAGTTGGGAATAACTGCATTAGGGGCCGTGACCAAGTGATGAGGAAGGCTTCGTTGAGTGATCCCTCCTCCCGATACCTGAGAGAACAGAATTGCTGACACTTGCAGTTCTGCTGTCTCACAAACAGATCTACTTGGGGTGTTCCCCATATGTCTATCAGGTGAGAAAACACTGTATTGTGGAGCAACCATTCGTGATTTGCTACTGGATTCCTGCTGAGCGAGTCTGCCAGCCTGTTGTCCACACCCGGTACATGTGCTGCCACCCGGGGTGAAATCGTATTTCAGGGCTAGTTCCCAAAGTCTGCACGCTTCCTTGTGTTATACCAAAAAGGGCACCCAGGAGAGCACCACCTAATAAAAAGAAAAGACTAGCAGGATCTTATTCAGGGAACAGGGTGACAAGGCAATATGGCACATTTATTGTAAATAAGTAAGGATAGCAAAAGGCAGTCTCTCTCTCTCACACACACACACACACACACACACACACACACACACACACACACACATGAAGTTCTGCAACCTGGTATGATATAATTACCAGTCCTTTCATGTGTTGCTTGAGCCAACCTAGTGGCCAACTAGGCTGGGCACAAGGAGGGAGCCAGGCCTCTGTCGGTCATGATCCGATGCTCCAAGATGACAGCTGCAGAATGAGACCCCAAAGTTTTCATGTTCTCATCCATCTTTTATACTTGCTGGCCCTCAGGTAAATCTATGGGATTTGCTGTGTCATGTTGTCTCAGGGTTCCTGTGAGATCATTGGTCATCAGTCACTTGCAGACTTGATTGTATTTTGTTCTTTTCTTTCTGGGGTGGCTCCTTCTGTTTGCTTTAATGAGATGTCTGCATTGTTCAGCCAGTTAGATGGTACTTATGGTTCATCAGGACAGGCCAGCAGTTGAGACTGGCCTTTTCACACACACGCCCTTCATTCACACACCTTGTTCACACGTTTAAAAGAACATATACAACATACGCCTAAACCAGATTTCATCAAGTATCCAAAATGAAGCACATTATTTAAGCAGGAGTTCCAAACTGACAATATGGAGTCTTGTTGGACATTGGTTATAATGTCTATTACACAGGGTTACAGAATTGTTTTACTTATGACACTGAAGGACAGATACACAACATTAACTATCATATACTTTAAAGGTAAATGTAACTCATTATCTGTCTGTCCCCCTACATTATCTGTCTGTGCCCCATATTATCCCCCTTTTGACCCTTCAATTTGGATGAACTGAATGGGTCACAACTTACTTTTATCCAACAGCACATGCAGTACAGTATTTTAAAGCATAAACAGCTTGATAGTGAAATAATTATGAATGGGTGGACTTTTACATACAATGTATTTGTGGCTGTGGATGACCATTTCATGAGAACAGCATAAATTAGCTTATCGATGTTTGGCAGCACATTTAGCAGAGCATCAGGGAGGGGTGCAAAGTCAGGCAAATGTTGAGCAAGAGGCTCCCATTCTCCCCTGGCTTTGTTATGCCATAGCTGCACAGGCCTGCAGAAAAGCCTACTGATCTGGACCGTTGTTGGCAACAAATATAATTAAAATTTTCCCATACAGTTCCCTTTCTTAAAAGGTCATGGAGCCTTTACTTAACTGCTGTCACATTTATTCTGGATGCATCTGAGCTGTGGTCCAACGAAAGCTCAAGGCTCTCACCTGAGACCGAGCAAATGATCTTCTTGTTGGCATCATACACTCAGCACACCAGACCAGCAATTGACAAGCAGACATCTCCCCTAACTCCCATTTAAGAGAGGGGTGACTAATTTAATATATAGATATTTTTCTTCTAAGACAGAATGATGGGAGTAGAAGCCACTGACTTCTCTGTTGGGAAACTTGTAGTAGCCAGACTTTGCACCAGATATAGCATGCTGTTAGCTGGTAAAGAGGACCAATCTTATTTGGAACCTCCACAATCACAAACATGGGGTGCAAGGCTAAATTTAATATTTTCATGCCAGTGGAGGAACAATATCAACAATGATTTTTTACCAGTTATGTTTTATATTCTTGGCCAATTTTTGCAAATACCAACTCTGGCATCGTGAGGCATAACCATAACTCTGCAGCCCTTCTGTTTAGCAGTGCAACTGGTTTTGCAATTAGATGTACAAGCAGCATCTGTAAAACAGTGAAATTCATTTAAAATGGTATGGGCTTCACAGCAGAATAAAAAGCAAACATCCTTTAAACTGCTCATATTTAAGTTTAGGTACTTGAAATTTAAAATTGCATTTGCTAATCACCACAAAACTACAAAAATAAAGGTTCTTGTAAGGATTACTTTATGCAGTAGTTATCAAGAAGACAAAACAAAGAACATGTTTTTTTTCTTTGACTTCTTGCTATAGATGCTTTAAGATCTTTCAATATTCACAGAGCTGTTAACTTGAAACACAAAGCAGAACAACCTTTCCCCTCTCTTTGCAGGACATATTATTAAAACAGTTAAGTTAACCTTTTACTCAGGCCTAGTTAGGCCTGGGTTCCTTTTCTTCCTTTTATTTTCCCCTGGGAGGAGACTGTTGAGCTTTAACTGTGCTTTGAGCACCCCACTCATATGGGGGTTAGCATACTCATCACATTAGCCCTCACTGGTTTGCTTAGGGCCTGCTCAAGTTTCCAGAGGCTCCCAGGGTGGTGTCACAGGAGGCATTTTCTACAGAAAACAGTTAGCAAAGTTAAACAGCATTTTTACTTCCATTAAAACACTTATTCCCCAAATTATTTTTTTTCTGTAAACACAATACAATACACAATGATGTTAGTAACAAGACAAACATAAACACACAAAACACAGTTTCTGTTGCAACAGCAGATCCATGGATTTTTCTTTAGGTGTTTTGCTGGCACCAATTTCTTTTGAGGGTCTGAAAGGCAAAAAAAAAAAAAAAATTCTACCCCTAAGGGGTGGCAGATTCTTTCTTAGATTACCACTTTCTTAGTTTACACTTACAGTCTATTTAAAGTTTCCTTCACAGAGGTGTAAGGAGAGTTGGGGGAGGAAAGAAAAAAGAGAGAGAGGCAGTAGCAGAGGAAGATCCGAGTCAAGAAAAGTACACAGTAACAACAAATCAAGAAGTGTGGCTCTGTGTGCCAGACCATCTGGACCCACATCCCAGCCCCTATCCTGGGTTAAATTACAGTGGCACTGCTGTCCCCCAGGGACTGTGCCTTAACCCTTGTCACACTCAGTATGGCCAGTATCCTAAACCTGGCCCTAATTCCGGCTCTCCCTACAACCGGAGGTAGCTCACCAATATTTTGAACTGCGCCCAGTGGCAACTTACAGTTTCTTGTGCTCTGCAGCAATTACACTTTAAAAATGAGGCAGCTCCTATACCCTTCAGAACCTGCCTGGTTCATTCAGAACTGCGCCCAGTGGCGACTTACTATGCTCCGCAGCAGTTACACTCTAAATAATATCTTTAATAAACCTAGACTCCTATATCCTTCAGAGTCAGTTGGGCAAACTCCTATATCCTTCAGAGTCTGCCTGCTTAACCTGGTTGCAACAAAGTTATTTTAATATCAGTAATAACACAGAACCCTAAACTCCTATGTCCTTCAGAGTTAGGGTGGACAAACTCCTTTATCCATCAGTCTGTCTAAGGCAGCTCCTATATCCTGCAGAGCCTGCCTGATTAACTCAGTTGCAATAATAACAACACCCCTACTTCTATATCCTTCAGAGTTTGGGTGGTCAAACTCCTTTCTCTTTCAGAGTCTGTCTGAGGCAGCTTCTATAGCCTTTAGAGCCTGCCTGGTTAACCAGAAAGAAAGAAAGAAAGAAAAACACACACAAAATTTTCAGATCTTCCTCTATACTGCCAAGCTTAATAAAGCTTGTGATGTGCACACCAATTTTACAATAATTGTGGGATACTCCTATCCTCCCCCGTTTGCATTCTCCAGCAAAATGTTATACCAAAACGGGCACCCAGGAGAGCACCCCCTAATAAAAAGAAAAGACTAGCAGGATCTTATTCAGGGTGACAAGTATGCCACGTTTATTGTAAATAAGTAAGGATAGCAAAAGGCAGTCTCACACACCCACAAGAAGTTCTGCAACCTGGTATGATATAATTACCAGTCCTTTCATGTGTTGCTTGAGCCAACCTAGTGGCCAACAAGGCTGGGCACAAGGAGGGAGCCAGGCCTCTTGTCAGTCATGATCTGATGCTCCAAGATGACAGTTGCAGAATGAGACCCCAAAGTCTGTGCCCTACACTTGCAGAGAGTTGGGGAGTGGACACCCCCCTGCTGGTTCATATAGAACATGGCAGCAGTCTTGTCCGTTAGAATCTGGACTGACCTGTCCTGTATCCTGTCCAGGAAGGTTGTGTAAGCCAATCTGATGGCCCAGAGTTCCTTCACATTTATGTAAAGAAAGCTGTCTGCATGAGACCAAAGTCCCTGGGAGGAAAGTCCCCCCGAAATGTGGGCCCCCCACCCCAAGTCTGAGGCATTGGTTATCAATGTCACCAAGTGCCTTAGCATTTTGAAGGGAATTCCCCCGTGCCAAACCGGGGGTCCTTCCAAATCTGTAGTGTCCCCAGGATGTCTCAGGGAACCGACAGTACCTTGGACATGGGCATCGTGGAGAACCAGAGCTGGAAGAGCCTCATTCTCAGGCATGCTGTCCAAATCACGGAGGTGGAAGCACTATGTGCCCAAGTAGCTGTAGGCAGTGATGGGCTGTGGTAATTTGAGACTCCTGAAGCTCCACAATGATGGTGCAGATGGACCAAAATCTTGAGGGGGGCAGGGAAGCCATCCCCTTGCGAGCGTCTAAGAGAGCTCCTATGAACTCTATGGTTTGGGACAGGCATAGTTTTGACTTTTCTCAATTTATGCACGGGCCCAGATACCTGCACAGGTGGGTTACTGCCCTGATATGGCACGCGACCTGAGCTCTCGATTCCCCATGTATTAACCAATCGTCCAGGCGGGGTAAATTTTTATGCCCTGCTGGTGCAGGAATGCTGCGACCGGCGCCATATACTTTGTGAACACCCTGGGCGGCCAGAGAGAGCTCAAAAGGGAGCAGTGTGGACTGGAAGTGATTTCCCCCCACGATGAACCTTAAGTACTTCCTGTGGCAGGGATGAATTGCTATATGAAAGCAAGCGTCTTTTAGGTCAAGGACTAAGAACCAATCCCCAGGAGACAGAGATGGGATGATCTGTGACAGAGAAACCATGCGGAATTTATTTTCCTTGTGTGTCTGTTTAGAGCTCTGAGATCTAGAATGGGTCTTAGGTCCCTGTTGGGTTTGGGGACCAGAAAGTATGAGGAATAGACCCCTTTTCCCCGCTACCACTTTTGGACCCTTTCTTTGGCCCCAAGAGAGGGGAGCTTCCTGCATTCCATCTCGAGCAGGTGATCTAGTTGCTGGTTCCTGAGGTTTGGGCGAGGGGGTGGTTTTCTGGCCCGAGGGGCAGATTGGAACTGTATGTGATATCCTTCTGAGACCGTTTTGAGGACCCACTGGTCAGTTGTGATGTTGGCCCAGTGATGCAGGAAATGGTGTAGGCAGTTGGCAAAGATTTGGGTCGAGGCTGTGGGTTCACTGCCCTCAAAGTAACCTTCAAAAGCGTTGCTTCCTCTCTGTCAAGTGGTTGGTACCCTGCCCACATCTGCTGGACTGTGAGGCATGGGGCTTCCCATCTTTGCTGGAGCAGGTTTTGTCTCTATCCAAGTCCCCGAGTTGTCGTTGGGGGTATTGGTAGGACGGAGGAAAGGAACTCTGCATCTGGATTTGCTGCTTTAGCTGTTGCAGCTGCTGCTGCAAGAATTGATGAGGTTTTAAAGAGCATTGAGTAGATTGTGGGGTATACATTCCAAGTGATCTAAGAGTGGCTCGTGAGTGCTTCATGCCATACAGTTTGGCGTCTGTGGACTCGGCAAAGAGGTCAGGGCCTTCGAATGGTAGGTCCTGGATGATAAGCTGCATCTGTGGGGACAGGCCTGAGCCCTGGAGCCAGGCGGAACAGCACATCACCACGGTGGATGCCATGGTACGTGAGGCTGTGTCCAATGCATCCCAGGTAGCCATCAGAGCGTCTTTAGAGGCCAAAGCACCTTCATCAACCATTGCATCATAATCCCTGAGGCAGTTCTTGGGGACAAGGTCGCGGAACCCCTGCATAGCTCTCCAGAGGTATCTCTCCATAAGGGCCAGGTGATTTGAGATACACAGCTGTAGGGCTGCAGTGGCACAGACCTTTCTGCCTAGCAAGTCGAGCTTTTTAGCTTCTTTATTCTTAGGAGTAGAGCTCAGTTGGCCCTGTCTCTCCTTCTGGTTGACTACATCCAACACCAGGAATCCCGGTGTGGGGTGTTGAAAAAGGAATGCAAATTTGTCTGAAGGGACATGGTACCTGCAATCCACCGCTTTCGACACCAGTGGAATTGAAGATGAGGTTTGCCAACACACCCTGGCGATTCTTTATACCCCATTGTGAAGGGGAACAGACACCTTGGCTAGTGGGGTGGTGTTCCCTATGTCAAAGAGAGGGTCGGTTTTTTCCTGGACCGCTCCTACTTCTATGTTTAAGTTTGCTGCCATGCGGCGGAGCAAATCCTGCTGGGAGCAGGAGTCGGCTTTATAGGCAAGCGACCTTCAAAAGGTATACTCATCGGGTGAGGATGACGAAGGGGCATGAGATCTACTATGCTGTGTAGAGTCTGTGTCGGGCTCATCGTTGGAAATATCTGAGGAGTCCAGGGTCTGGGGCAGAGACAGTGCTGAATGATACTGTGAAGTTGATCTATCATCGACTGTTGAGTCTATCCATTTGAGCGATCAGTCATTGAGAAAATCGTTGATCATGGTATGGCGCAGGGAGGAGCGACCCTTGCTTGCCTGGGAAGTCTTGGCGTTACGGGAAGAGCCAGGCCGTGGCCTCTGTACCGGAGTTGCTGGGGTTGTCTTCCTCCTCGGTACAGGTGTTGGGGAGTGTTTTTGATGATGCTTACCCATGCGTTCTCTGGTACCAGGGATGGTATTTGAAGAATCATGGGAGCGGCTGGCGGCCAGAGAAGATGAAGAAGATGAGCTGGACCTCCGTCTCCTTGGGCCCTGCGAGCATGGTACTGAGGGCTTGCAGGATGAATGCTGAGCAGAGTGACCACTGGCATGATTGTCGGTACCGTTTAGCAATGCTGGACGGGGGCTGGACGGTACTGGGCTCAAGGGCGGTACCGAATCCTGTGTTGACCACTCCCCAGGTGCTGGAGCTGGCTTGCTCGTTGACCTGGCTTTCTTCACCGGTACTGGAGCTGGGTCTTGGAAGAGAGACCATGCTGTCTCTAGGTCTCACGGGGTTGATGGCACCAAAGACAGTCCCAGTCCTGTCTCAGACGAGGGGGAATGCGGGGCCGGAGGCAAGCGGTGCCATGACGGGACTGATGATGATGCTGACCACGGCTTTGAGTTCTGTGCCGGGGGTTGTTGCTGGGTGGGGTCTGGTGCAGGAGCAGCCTGGGGAGCCGGTGGAGCACTAGTGGCTCAGGTGGCATCAGAGGTGGGTGCATGGTCCTCTGCGAGGGTGCGTAGGTGCCACTCTCCATCCTTGCAAGTCCTGCATTTAACGGATTGGCAGATGGAGCAGTTCACCATGAAGTGTCACACACCAAAGCATGGCATTTCTTGTGAGGATCATCAAGCGGAAGCACTTTAGAACACACTGAACACGGTTTAAAGCCTGGCATTTTAATTTTTGCAGAGAAAAAGGGGGCACAGGCACTTGCATACGCAAGTTTCCTGGCTGATCTGAAACCATCACTGAAGGCAGAAAAAGGAATTGGGAGGATCAGGGTCACAGTCACCTATATAGCCGTGGTGGCAACACAGAGGAGGTGTTGGCTGTGTGCCCTGACCTGACAGGCTAAGGCTAAAGACTTTCCGAACTACTGTGCACTGCAGCACGTAGACACTTGTAACTGAATGACGTGAGCAGCTCTCGAAGAAGAACTACAGTACCCATGTGGGGAAGTAAGAAAACAAATTGACAGAGCTAGACGGTTACCCCAAAGTCATGTACTTCAGGAGACGCCCAAGAAAGAAAACAATAGAATGCCACTAGTCACCACATACACCCCTAAAGTCAGACCTCTACAACAGATCATTAAGGAACTACAGCCTATTCTAAAAGATGATCTCTCACTCTCTCCAGCCTTGGGAGACAGATCTTTCCTCACCTACAGACAGCCACCCAACCTTAAACAGATGCTTACCACCAACTACAGATCTAACAACAGAAACATTAAAGCAGGCACACACCCCTGCAACAAACCACACTGCCAACTTTGTCCACATATCTGCACAAAAGACACCATCATAGGACCTAATCAAACCAACTACTTCATCAAAGGGTCCTTCATCTGCTTATCCACTAATGTGATTTATGCCATCATGTGCTGGAAATGCCCCCAAGCCCTATACATTGGACAAACAGGACAATCCCTATGCAGAAGAATAAATGCACACAAAACTGACATCAGAAATCACAACACACACAAAAACAGTTGCTGAGCACTTCCATCTTCCTAATCACTCCATTGATGATCTGTTAACGATGGTCGTCAAGAAAATCAATGAGACATCAAGACTTCAAAGGGAAACAGCCAAAACCAAACTAATATGCAAATTAAATTGTGTGAAAGCAGAGCTGAATCGTGACTATGGATTCTTTTCCCATTATAACAGGTAATTTGACTTCACCCTCCCTCTGTGTGCTGTTTCCTAGAGTTTGAATCCTTGCAAATGTTCTGATTTGCTGTTGCAGTATGACCTGATCCCAAGTCTTACACTCCCCTGCATTTATTTTCATCCAATTCTGTAAGTTCTCCCTCTTCAAAGCATCTGACAAAGCGGGATATTCTCCCATGAAAGCTCATGCGATAAATAAATCTGTTAGTCTTTAAGTGCCACAAGACTCCTTGCTTTTTTTGCTTCACTAGACTAACATGGTTGCCCCTTTGGAACATAAACCTAAAAGTCACTGATAAGGACTATCTTTAGTTTCCATTTTTTTGGTAGGGTTTTAGTACAGCTTCTGGATTCGTAATATAAATGATATGGGTACTATCATCTAAAGATTCATTTAAAGGTTAACACCCCTTCCACACTCTGAAGAAGACCATGAAACAGAATCACACTTCCGCCATGCCCCACAACAGAAGGTTGATCCAAAGGAGAGATGTGACACAGGTTCATTAGAGCATGCTTACAAAAAATAGTAACATACTCAGGCAGAAGGCGCTTTGCAAAGAAGATTGAGAATATTTCTTACTACAGTGTCATTAAATAGAGACATATAAACATAGTTCAGGCATGTGTTAATTCTTCAGATATTTGTAGTTTATGGATCATCTATGATCATCTGTGTTCATTGTTCTTTTAAAACTAATACAATCCTTATCACATGTAATTTAAAGTAAAAGCATAGCTAGCTAATTTTATCCAAATTTGCTTTAAGGATCCATCTCTCCCCACTAGCCAGCAGAATGCCTCCTCTTTGAATTTTACAGCCCAATCATATCCATCTCCCTAGACACCCAGCCACTACTGAACACACATGGTTGATACTAGGAATCCAAGGGCTCAACAGTAAAAACACTGCAATCAAATTAGAAGACTCAAGTGTCCCAATAGGCAGCCTACTCATAACAAAGGATATGATATAGGGATAAACCTGATAACTGCCAGAGACCCTGACTCACTGGATGATAGAGATCCGTTCCATATTCATGCAAAGAACAGGTATAAAAAAGGGGACTGCAAATAGAGCCTCAGAAATAGTCAAGGCAAATCAGCTCTGGGTAGGGCTACCAGACACCAAAGCCTGGAAAGGAGGACAGGGATGTATGAAAAGGAGGACACTGGAGGACACATGGAGAAAATGTAGTATTGTAATATTCTTCACTTTTTAGGGGGCCCTGGAACACTTCCCCCTAAAAATAAGGTGTTCTATGGCATTCCAGCATACTCTAACCCCTATCACTAAAAAGCCAGACAAAATAATCTATTTTAAGATACCTGCTGGATGAAGGACATGAAGGTAAAAAGGAGGACAATTCTTCCTTTTGCCTGACATCTGGTAACCTGAGCTCTGGAAGATGGTTGCACCTGAGGCAGGCCTGTCCTTGGCTTTATCCTGGTTAAACTCCAGAATCAAAAGTTGACTGCTAATGAGATTATCTCAAATGAGCTTCAAGGTACTATTTAATGAGCTAGTTGTCATACATCTGCTATAATTGGATGAGAAATAGTCTGTACTCTTTGAATGTATGATATCCATAGTACTGTGGAAAGTATGGATCAAATGGTGACTTTTAAACAAGTTCCAAACAGTATTTATCCTGAAATCAGTATGTTAAATATTCGCATTATAGTTAAAATGCTGTTTCATTTACAGAATGCTCAGTTCAGCTGGGATCCAGAGACAGTAGGACTAATACATGGCTCATTTTTCTGGGGTTACATTGTGACACAAATTCCAGGAGGGTTTATCTCAAATAAACTAGCTGCTAACAGGTAAGATAAGCTAATGGGAACATATAAATACATTTTCATGATCATTATTTAAAATACATTTTATTGTGATAAATGTGTTTCTGGGATATTATGGGCAGAAATCAATATGTGGTATTTATGTTTATTATGATCCACAGAGGCAGTCATGTAAGTTTAGTTCAGTTAAACAAGGAGTCCTGTGGCATTTAAAAACGAAAAAAAATATTTTTTGTATGAGCTTTTGTGGGAGAAAATCCCACCTCTTCAAAGCATCTGATGAAGAAGGATTTTCTCCCACGAAAGCTCATGCAAAAAATAAATTTGTTACTCTTTAAGTGCCCCAGGACTCTTCATATGTTTATTATGGCACAGCACTTCTCTCTCTGTAGCTAAAATTGGAAGTAGCTCACAGTCTAAGCTTGATTTCTAACTTTATTGTATATGCACTCATGTGCATTCCAGAATATGACTAACAACTATCATATGATGTTTGTTCCCTCATCCTTTTCCTGGGGACAGAAATGTGTGCAGTGGAGAGTCTTGTTTTCGTAGAATGCTAGAGGATTTTTGCTTTGGGAGGTTAGCAGGTATTTTTTTAATATACACATTGGCTATGTCTACATTGTAAAAGCTAAGTCAACTTTATTAAGTTGACTTAATAAAGTCTCCTTAAAGTCGGCGTTAAGTAGACCTTATTAAGTCGACTTGGCGACACTCCACTACATTAAGTCGACTTTATAAAGTTGACTTTAAATGGGTGCCCTGCCTTAAGTCGACTTTATTAAGTTGACTTTATAAAGTCAACTTAATGGCCCCACTGCACTAAGTCGACTTAATAAAGGCAACTTAACGGTAAAGTCGACTTTATAAGTAGACCTTATAAAGTCAACTTTACTGGACCCTAAAGTCGACTTTATTGCTCTGAAGTGTAGACAGGGCTCTGTTTAAGTCGCCTTAAGGTCCCTTGAGTCGACTTAAACACATAGTGTAGACGTGCCCATTGCTTTTACAGTTGTGTTTGAGTAGGCAAGGTCGAACAAAATCCACTCCTGATATAACTCAAACCAATTAGTCTATCTGAAATTTTGACATATTTCATGTCATACCAGAAAATGTTTTCTGAAAAGTTTGGGGCAAATCACATGAGGAGGTTTAAACATGTCCCTGTTATGCTTTTAAAAGATTTTTCTAATGCTAATGCTTTTTTGGCTTATTTTATCCCTAAAATTGATTCACAAAGAAACTTCATCTTTTACTCTTCAAGGTTCCCTAATGTGTAGAGGTGCATGTCGGAATTATGGAGCTATTTAAAGATGCTATCCAAAAGTGCACATGAGCACAAAAATACAGACAGACATTCACTTAAATACCTGTGTTATGGGCTGGCCTAACACAGAAGTAACTTCTAATGTTAAGACTGCCTAGCATATTCTGTTAAAGTAAAGCCTGTTTTTAGTTTCTTGTAACTTAAGACTTTACACATTTGTGCAGTCATCTTCCAAGCTTTTTTTAATTAAGTAGAAAGAACAACCAATCAACCAACCAAACAGCAAGAACCCCCACACACTCTCATTCATTTTCAGAATATGCTTAATAAAAAATAGCTAGTTTTATTAAAGAAAAAATATCATCAAACATTTCTTTGAAGAGTTTCCAGGATTCAGAGCATGAATATAGGTGATGGGTGCATAAGATTGTCCCAAAATATTTGGTGGTTTTCAGGGCAGCACTATGGGGCTCTCTAATATTGTTAACTAGATTTTTCAAACAGATGTATCAGAGGGAGAGCGGGGGCGTCAGTGTGTGTGTGTGAGAGAGAGAGAGAGAGCTATCACAGAAATTATGGATGGAAAAGAGCTGTTTGGTCAGCTAGCTGATTTCCCCTCACTGTAAGGTAGTTGTTTACTTAATAATACTTTGTGCCATCTAGCTGTAAATGTCTCCACAAATTGAAAAGGTTTTATTTGTGTGTATGGTAAGAAAAGAAAGGAACAGTACAACTGGTTTCACTGTGTTGTCTTGCTGGAAATCAAAATGCCTTGCCCCCTGCATTTTGCAAATACCTATAAAAAGTGACATGTAGCAGTACAAGCCACTGCATGACAGTTCTTCGTAAAAGCATAGAGTCCCTCCCATACACAGCTGCTGATGTAATGATGCTGGGACTTTTAACTTTCCACATGGTTGATGCAGGACTCCAACCCCTCACCTAAGACTTCCTTCTGCAAAAGGTACTGTGGGCTTAATTTTGCATTATTTCTCCTACAAAGTTAGCATCCTCTAGTCTTAATTCCTCTGCTGGACCAAATTGCCTAAGCTCAAGGTTTCTGTTATTGGTTCAGTCCAATGATCATAGTTGTATCCTCCAGTCATTTGGTCTCTCTGAGCTGCCTACAGAATAGACCAGTCCAACCTTCCACAGACCTACTGATGATTTAGTGAATAACAGTGAAGGTATTTTTTAAGGTCTGATAAATAGCGCTATTGGCAGGGAGAAGAAAGTCTGAGAGACCTTACAGGTGATTTAAAATACATGCATCCATTTTGGCAATCTAAATATGCTACAGATTACACACAATCCTTTGAAAAATGTGAATTCTATCAAGAATATTCTTTCTACTGTGAAATTTATAGTGCATTACATTTCCCTTTTTTATAAATAACAAAGTTATTGCTTGTAATATTAAAAAACAAGAACAAAAACACCATCAAAATAACTTTTTTGACATTTTGGTAGGGATTTCCATGTACTTGTATATGAAAAGTACATAGTAGGTTTTTATCAGCTGTATATGTAATTCTGTGATTCATGAATCTTACTTATGAGGATGCATCTCAGGATGCCTACCTTGAACTTTAACAACCAAACACTACCAATTCAGCAGAGAAATTGATGTTGGGGTGTGAATCTTAAATGAAGGTATCACTTTCTGTAATAACAGGCAAGAAGTCAATTAAGTTTTAGACAGTGAGTGGCAAGCTAGTGTTACAGTTTCTAGCATGAATTATAGTTATTTACCATTTTCACTTTGCACCAGATCCTCCTCATTTTGTTTTGAAATTGCAGAATAGATTCTCAAAGAAACAGTTACAGGCAAAACAAACAAAGGAGTCCTGTGGCACTTTTGAAGACTGACAAATTTATTTATCATATGAGCTTTCATTGGAGAAAATCCTACTTCCCACATGAAGGCTCATGCGATAAATAAATTTGTTAGTCTTTAAAAGTGCCACAGTACTCCTTGTTTGTTTTGCTGAATTAGACTAACATGGCTACCCCTTTGGAACTTGTCAAAATGCAAGGCATTAGATACAGGCATAACATATTTCTTCTGCTTTTACTGACTTTTAAAAAATTCTAATATGTTTTACTCTGCTTTTTTTTAAAACTTAAGTTTTGGTTCTGTTTTCTTGTACATAACAAAATTACAAGTAATTTTGACCTAACTGCATTTATTATGTTAACTGAGTCCATCTCCTAGGCATATATAATGCTACTGTGCACACAATGTAATACTTCTGTGGGCAGAGGACTTTTATCGTTGTCACCTACAATATACTGTGATCTCAAGGACTTGACCATCATAAGTGCATTTAGAACCCAGGACTTCTTGGGACAGACCAGCTCCCTGAACATTTCCTAAAGGGAATTGCTATTTGCAGTAGTAGTATTAAAGTTTATATCCAAAGATACCTTGAGCTTCATTGTTTTCACTTCTGTATTCATGGAGCCTTTTTCTCCAGATTCAGTCCCATGGGGTTCCCCAACCAGATCAAGTGTCTTTTAGAAGGAGAAGGATGGCCTTATTGTTAAGGCTCTCAGTGGGTACCAAGGAAATCTGGGCTCAATTCCTTTCTTTGCCAGAGATTCTCTTTGTGAAGTTGGGGAATTTGCTTGATCTTCCTCTACACCTTCTGGAAAATGTTGACAGTAATTACTTATTTCTTTTACTCTACCTTTGTTGGTCTTGTTTGTTTAAACTCTAAGTTCTTTGGGGCAAGCACTGTCTTATCATACATTTGTACTGTGCTTAGCACTACAGAATCCCAAACTAGCTGGATTCTCTAACCCCTACTGTAATCCAAATAATTTATAACAACAATTTCAGTTCTCAGCACAAAGCTCAGTTGACAACATCCTCAGTAACTTAGCTTCAAAACTACACATTTCCTTTCATTATGATATGAAATTGTAAATCAGTCCATGTTTTTACAGATCCCCAGTCACTGAATTGGATCATCAACTATTTAATAACAACATCCCCTTAAATTACCGCTCACCATTAAAATGCACCTGACTACCATAAAGTACCATTTTAATGTGTTCATCGTTATTTGCTAATAAAGAGACATCGAGACAGAGGCACATCCTGATATCAGCTTTCAGGAATAGAACACCGTTGGCCAGCAGAGTCCATCATTTAAGAATTCTGTTCTGATTTCACAGTGGCAGCTTGCCAGGGATAAGAATGGTGATGAGAAAAGAATACATGAATGAATTAGAAACACTGGCCTATTTTTAGCCCAGGCAGAGACCAGTTTATCTTAGATAAAAGGTAATGAGCTGCAGGCAAGATGATGGCTGTTTTTGGAAATACTCCTTACCCTCCTAATGAGCTACAAAATAATAGCTAATTCTAGCTCCGCTGCTGTTGATGTAAATGGTTTATTTGTATCTCTGACATAAACTATATGAAATAAACCAATACGGAATGTGAATTCACTTATTAGAACTGAGAAAATGGAAAATCAAGGCTACTCCTTTCCTGTGGATAATTCATGTAGTTGCTTTTTTACTTACATTCCTATGTAAGTTACGTTTGACTGTAATTCCCTGAAGTGTGAAGATTCCTACAGGATTACAATAAAGAATATATTTTCCTTAATGCCAAGAAGTGGCCACTGTAGCCAGCCCTTTCATCTCCCTTGGTGATAACAGATGTAGGACAAAAAAAAAAAATTCATGTACTTTGAAAATGACCCCTTAAATCAGGGGTTTTTAACTGTTTAGAGGCCCTGCACTGCCTACAGTGATACATGGTAACCTCACACCCTCACCAAACAAAAATTCAATGGTTATCTATTTTGATTGTGCTTTTAGGTTGTTTAATGGATTAAATGTCTGATATGTAAAATCAAACATATTTATTACAAATTCTATGTTTAAATATTACATTACTCCTGTACCCCTTGGACTCCCTTTGGGGTGTGGGCACCCCAGGTTAAGAAAGAACCCTTGCTTTAAATGTTCATGGAGGATCACTTGCTTCCACCTCCATTTTTGGCATTCTGATTCTTTGAATACTTTTGATATTGACTCTGTTTATTTTATAGTTACTCTGCTGTTGCAGCCCACCCCAGTTAAAGAGTCTGCTGTATCCCGCAGACGAGTTCTGCTTGTCATGGGCCAAGACTGTTTTTGCTGATGTCAGTACAATAGATAGCACAAAGGGACCTTGGGTTCAGAGGCACTAATGTCATTATGGAGAATGAGGGAGTTGTGTGTAGTAACTTTATGAATATCAGGTGCCGTGCACCTTACTTTACCTGTTATTGTGCCAGACTAAAAGATGCTAAATCAAAGTTTTCTGTTTGAGGCAGAGGAGGATGAGAAATGGAGGGGAAAAGAATAGGAAACAAAACTATGGCAAAGATAAAGTGCAGTCCAGATAATATCAAAGGTCCTTCAGGAAACAATGGGGAAAGTATTAACTGGGCAATATCTTTTGCCTGGTTACAACTAGAATGGAAAGGTTTATTTTGTCCAGATCTGAACCTAGTACCCAGAAGAGATACAATTTTTTTTATTAAAGTTAATAAGATGATAAAATAAATACAGAGTTTAAAGAAAGAGTTTTACATCTGGAAATAATGTATGAATTACCAAAAAGTACAAATTTGGGTTTAAAAATCATAAAATACAAATAGTATATAATCTGTAATATCCCATATTAAGCATAATAGATTTAACACCTTAATGATGCTAGTGTGGCAAAGCAGCATGGGGGGAAGTGGGAAGAGGAATTGAGTGAGTTGTCAGCAGCTGTCCAGGGACAGCTACTGACAGAGATGCTGAGAGAAAGGAAGAAATGGCAGCAAACAGCCTATATTTCCTGGACAAAGAGGGGGGCAAATGGGTTGAGGGGAATTTACAAAAGCTGGCAAGGAAAGACTACAGTACGGGGAAGACCCAGTCAGATAAGCCTTGTTTAGTTTGTTTTATCCTTTATGCTTTGTGTGCCTTGAACCTTTGGGTGAATAAATAAAGCTTTGTTTTGAAGAACTTATTAATGAGTCACTATAATCACCTCCTGTCCCAGGAGGAAAAGGGCTCACAAGTGCCAAACACAGAGATTGCTGCAGCCCACAGATCAGTCTGAGAGGGTGGAA
Source organism: Podocnemis expansa (assembly GCA_007922195.1). NCBI lineage: Eukaryota > Metazoa > Chordata > Testudines > Podocnemididae > Podocnemis > Podocnemis expansa. The sequence goes on along the minus strand of ML681994.1, from coordinate 30,849,558 downwards.
TTTGTGGTTCCATGCAGAGGGAGGTGGAGGCATGCTTGGAATAAATCTAGCTTTGCATGAGGGGGGTGGGCTAGCAGAGGACTCATGAGATCTATTCCAGCCCCAGGAGTGAAGCCCTGGGGGGTGCTGGTTTAATGTCTACCAGCTGACTATGGTCCTTGTGCATTAGGGTCAAATATGTGCATGAGTGGATGGTGGCACAGAGACCCCATGCTCCAGCTTTGCATGAGGAGGCAGCTTCCCCAGACCAGAATAATTCCCAGTGAGCTGGATCTGGCTGATTTCAGACTCAGGCAGTGCAAAGAAGCCAGAACACAACCCCAAATCTTATTCATTGAACTTAACAAGATGGTCTGCAAATGTCCTCTTATGCAGTAGACATCTTATCAGGTATCAGTACTGTGATATGATTATTAAGCTGATTCTTGGTGATGTCAAGGTTAATAATTTCCAGAGACACTGGATTAGTGAATCTAGGAGATGCATAGTGTATATAATGCAATCCATGGAACTGATTGGCAGTCATCACTTTTGTCGACAAGATGTGCAAATATACAAAATACAGTAAGTTATAGTTAATTCTTATACTAAAATTGCTTCCTAAATTAAAAAATCTCATTTCTTATCAGGCATTAATTGTCATATGGTTCAGTTTAAGATACTTTATCTGTCACGTCTATTGTTGCTGTTATTTATTTTTATGAAGCAGTAAGTGTTGTACTGCTCTTTATTTAAACTAAAAAAAAGAAGAGACGACAAAAAGCCTAGCTCCTGCTCCCCAGCCTGAAATGTTCACAGTCAAATCAAACGTGCTAGGTAGATCTGCATTGTAGAGTTGGGTTTTCCTGTCCTTCAACTCTAACTATGTTGCGCACCCGAGATGGTTGCCTGGATAGTCATGGCACAGACACCTCTACTCTTTTTGTCTGAAATAGAATGTACACATTGGGAAACCACAGCCAACATAAATAATCTTCAGAACTCATCATCCAGTCCTGTGAAAATTCAAATTCTTGATTAACTTGAACATTGTTGTGCCCTGCCTTTGTTGAAGAGTAGGACTTTTTCTTTTTTGTAGGGTACACCACTTTTTAATAAAGATGCTGTCTTTTAGACATCTCCCCTCCCAGTCACTAACACACAAATTTTTTATGTCAATTGCTGATATAGAAAAGTAATATTAGGCAAAGAGCATATTTTAAATTATTTTCTAATGCAATTTAGCTGCTGGAAACCAGTAGAACAAGCAACAAGGCCCTGATTCAGGCAGGCACTTGGGCAAGTGCTTCACATTAAGCATTTGCTTAAATTCACTTGAATTCAATAGGATTTAAGCATGGGCTTATGCACTCTCCTGAACAGGGATGCTTTTCTGAATCAGGACTCATGTAACCAACCAGTTCGCATGAACCTCTTCTGGGTTCTACTTCTGCAGACCCCAGTTTGAGCATCAGTTTATGCAAAACTCTTGTTTTAGGTAGTCGGCTCAGCCCAGGGATAGAGTCAGCTCTGATGTTTGTAGTTGCAACACTGTTGACTTCATATTCAGGATTGATTTTTTCATTGTGCAAGACCTTTTGTAAGTGAAATGGCACAAAGTATGAACTAATGAGGAATAATTTTATCCATTTTTATGCTATTTCTTTCCACAGGGTATTTGGAGCAGCTATTTTCCTAACGTCTACACTGAATATGTTCATCCCATCTGCAGCAAGAGTACATTATGGTTGTGTTATGTTGGTAAGAATTTTGCAAGGTCTTGTGGAGGTAAGAGCACCCCAGCATTTTGGCCTGATTATATGTTGCTCATTTTGGGGGTGGGATTTGTGGTGTCAGTTTTATAATGTCAGGAAAAGATTTGCTTAGGTTTTCTATATAATCCACATGGACCCTCATTGTTCATTCTTATCCAATGATATTCTTTTGTTTTTCCCCTGCTAAGTATTACTATGGGGGAGAAGTCCCTTCTTTTTAACATTTTGATATTGTCACTGTGATTTATTTTTAATTTTACCCATTTACAGATTTCAGTTAGTCTTAAATCTAAAATAAAAAGACCAGGTTTATGGAACTGAAAGTGGATCTACCATATTTAATACCATCATTCACTGCATGTGCAGAACATGGTCTGAGAACTCTTTACCACATAAATTAACATTCAAAGCAGTTTTCTGTCTCCATATGCAACCAACAAAGTGCTTCAGAGTTTTTCTCAACTCCTCCCATATCTCTTAATATTGAAAAGCAGTTGTACCATTGAAAATAATAGTAACTATATACAGTAAAAGTAAAGTAAAACAAAATCAGATGATATAGGTATGAAATATTTTGCTAGGGTGTGACCTATCCAGCATGCCATGGGATATGGAGTAAATGGGCTCCTCCACTGGAGAGAAGCCGGCTAGCAACCACATCTTTTTGTGGTAAGTTGAATGATTTCTTAATTTACTGACCTTGTGTTTCTAATTCACTAGTATTTCCTCTTAGAAGTGCTGTCTTGTATTTATTCATATTGATTTGCATGTGAAATGTGACCCCTAATATGTGAATTGATGAGGATTGTTATGGAGAGGAGAGGACCAACAACATTTAGAAATGGTTTGTGAAGAGGAGGGAGGAGAGGAGAGAATACTGTAGAGATGCTGAAACACAGAGGGGGAAAGGAGAATGAAAGCAGTGAATATTAAAAATGGCAAGTGGGGGAAAAGTCAAGGAAGAAAACTTAACAAAGGGTGAAAGGATGAAAAAAATCACAGGGAAAAATGTCTGCTAGAAAATACAGATGCTAAGGGCATGTCCACATGCACATTTTAAGTCGAAATAACACTCGTTATTTCGATTTAAAAATGTTTAAGTCCAGATGACGTTTGCTTATTTCAAAATAAGGAGCTCCCTTATTTTGAAATAATAAAAATCATTTTGATATAATAAAAGCTAGTTTGATATCAAAATTAGAGTTATTTCAAAACTAGTTTCAAAATAACCCCGTCTGGCTCTGTTATATCTATATGACCCACATATCGATGTAACAGTTGACCTTCCTCCTGGGGTGCATGGCACCCTGGAAGGAAGTCTCCCCCCAGCACCCTAGCCAGGGAGGGGAGGAGGTGCAGGGAGGCACAGGGGGGCGACAGGTGTGGGAGCCAGCTCCCCTCGCTACCCCAGCTTGCCGGCAGGTAGTGGGGTGCAGAGTGCTGGAGCTGGCTCCAGCCACTGCCCCGGCTTGCTGGCAGCTAGCGAGGCATGGGGTGCTGGACCCGGCTCCCCCTGCTGCCCTGGTTTGCCGGCTGGGTGGCCAGGCGGGGCATGCTGGTTCCCGCACCTGCCACCCAGCCAGCAGCCGGCAAGCATGGGGCAGCAGGGGGAGCTGGTTCAGGGACCCACTGCCTGGGCGGCAGCTGGGGTGCTCCACTGTCCCTCCCCTGCTACCCCACCAGCAGTGGGGGATGCAGGGCAGGGGGATCTCTGGCCTGGGGTCTTTTTTCCCTGCCTGGCTCTCCAGGTGAGAGCCAGGCAGGGGATTGGGAGGCAACATGGCCCTGCCAGGTGGCCATGTTGCCACACCTACCATGGTGCCCCTCTCCTGAATCGAAATAGCAAGTCCTGTATCCAGACTTGCTATTTTGATTTGGTGGTTTGCCTTAATTTGATTTAAGTTAAATTGAATTAAGGATTTTATTTCGTATTATCTTATTTCGATTTAACTTAAATTGAAATAAGCGTGTACATGTGGACATAGCCTAAAGGATTAGGGGACTACAGCATCAAATATGAGGAGGAAAAGATGGAGAGTAGGGGAAAGCAAAGAAGTGCCAAAAATGGTGTGGGGTGGCATAAAAAATGAACAAGAATTTTGCTTTATACATGTTTTGAATGTACAGTTTAATGGAGTTTGACTGTTTCTGTCCTCCACATTCAAAAATCTGAAAATGTTTCTAGTTGTGGAAGGGAAAGTTCTGATACACTCCCTGAGATGTCCAACACCTTTGGAGAAAATCATAACATTTCTGAGTAGCTTCCAGATTTCCCTGAGCAAATATCACAGATCGACAGAATTGATGCTATGGCCCCAGCTTTGGAACAGGCACTGGGAGGACCCCTTCAATATGCCAGGCCCTCTTAGGAGTCTCACTCTTTCTTCAGGGTAAGCCACAGGGTTTCACTGCCTCCTTAAACTGGCTGTCTGGGCCTTATGTACTCCTGTTTCACACTTGGAGTTCTGTTCAGCTAATCCCACTGAGACAGATCCCCCAAGGGAGACTTATACAAATTTTAGGGAGAAATGCATCTCCACAAGCATCTGTGGTGACTCTCAGGCCATGCTGTCAAACAGTAGGGTCTATTAGTCAAATAGAACACAGCACAGGAAGTCTTTGCTTTAACCTTCATTTTCTTATGTTAATGGTAGTTGATTCTGGGTAACCAGAGCCCAGCCAAACTGTAGTAATCCCCACTGTTCAAACTCAGTCTCCCCATCTATCTATTCCCCTTTGTCAGACTCCTGAATGTGTTGCTTCCCTCAGCCAACACAAATATTTCACCTCACTGCTCTACTTCATTCCTTTTTTCCCAAGATACAGAGATGTGGCTCAGCCCTCCGGTATGGGAATTCCATATATTTGGCTCATTGGTTGCTATGGCTATGTCTTCACCTAAAATCTAGTTTAGACTTGGTTAGTCCAAACTAAGTAGTTCAAAAGTTAGTTCAAACTAAGTTTGTTTTTTAGTTCAAACTAACTTGTAGTTTAAACTAGCCATGCTTTTTTAGTTTGAACTAAAAAGTTAGTTCAAACTAAAAAAAGTGGTTAGTTCAAACTAACTTCAAACTGCTTAGTTTGGACTAAGTAAGTCTGAACTATGCAGTTAGATGTAGACATAGCCCTAGCTATCATCTGCACCTGTGACTTAGAACATAAGAATGGCCATACTGGGTCAGAACAGTGGTCCATCTAGCCTAGTATCCTGTCTTTTGACAGTGGCTGGTGCCAGGGGCTTCAGAGGGAAACAATGAGAACAGTAATCATCAAGTGATGCTGTCTTGGCCCGCTCTGAGAGCAAACAGTCCCTTTGCACTCAGTAGGTAACAGTGAAACAAACTGGGGAACCTGAGGCACACACAGGCTTCTTAAAAATATTACAAAAAAATTCCCACTTCAGCATACCAAGTTCTTTCATTCAGCTTAGTTAACTCTGCAACAGTAATTGGGGTGTAGACCAGGCATGAAACTCCATGCTGAGTAGTCACTGGTGAAAAATATTTGCTAATGAATTATTCCAAGGAATGAGTAGAGTGAAGTGTTCTCTGCATGTCTGACAATACTTTGTGCCTGGGTCAAAAGTGTTCATTAATGAAGTGTGAGCTAATGTCAAACAAACAATGAAGACTGGAGTCTGCTCCTTCCTTAGGATGATTCTCTAATTGGGAATCTCACCTATGGCACGAGGACTCTGGGGAACCCTGGGCCAACTTGCAGAGAGCCCATCATGTTATAACTCACATCAGAACTGGCACCATTACTGCCAACACACTGTTCTCATAGTAAGTGTCTACAGAGTGTCATGTAAGGCATTCTATATAAACTGGTGACGCTGGTCCTGAATATCATTCATGATGTGTGTACAAGTGCTATACAAAGAGTTATACATATGTGCTGGAAATAAATTCTTAAAATGTGTTTGGGAGGCAGAGCAAAAATCCAGCTTGCCCTGGACAAAGGGATGTGGACTTATGTGTCTGACTAATTTGGTTACAGATAGAGGATGAAAGTAAATTTACATGTATGGTTAAACAAAACAAAACAAAACAAAAAAACTATGAAGCAGCAACTTAATGAGTGTGCTAGGGGAGGGGGACTGAACTGGCACCCTAGGAAACTTCCTTGGCTCTTGAGACAGAAACAATGAACTTGGGGTGATATAAAAGGAGCAAACAGACTTATTAGTGATCACTGGATGGTGAAAAGCACCCTTTGATTTTCTGAGATCTGGGTGCCCTGGCCTGAAATTGCTGGTAACTTGATGTGAGTAACAAAACTACCATGACAAACATTGTAACTTGTGGGTATTAAATTTTGGTCACTAGACATCATGTTTTATTTTCTTTGTAACTGCACCTGTCTTTTTTGTTCATGCTTAGTAAATTTCTGGTCTTTGTTAATAAATTTATGCTTACTTTTTTACAAAACCAGACGATTTTAATACACAGAGCTATTTGTTAGAGTGAAGTGCAAGCCTTCAGCTAACCTACCAGGCTGGTGTGTATTCTGTCTCTTCAGAGGCAGTGAACCTAATAATTTCTGTGATGGTCCAGTAAGAGGGACTGGACACAGCAGGGAGATATCCCTGGGGACTTTGGGAACTAGGGTTTGCTTATTGTTACCTGCAAGACAAGGATTAAACTAGCAAAGACTTGAAGAATTTTCTGGGTTGAGACAGACAGGCTGGTGTGCAGGTGAACTGAGACACAGCTTAACAGCAGCCAAGCTCTCACTCTCAGTAAGACAGAGGAGTAAAACAGTGGCTCACAGTTAGAATCATAGAATCATAGGGTTGGAAGGGACCCCACGAGGTCATC
>ML681994.1:30676942-30842974 GCA_007922195.1 Podocnemis expansa | reverse complement strand
CTAGTGCAGAATAGAGGGGAATGATCACATCCCTCGATCTGCTGGCAACACTTCTTCTGATGCAGCCCAGTATGCCATTGGCCTTTCTGGCAGCAAGCACACACTGCTGACTCATATCCAGCTTCCCATCCACCATGACTCCCAGGTCCTTTTCTCCAGTGCTGCTATTTAGCTGATCACTCCCCAGCCTGTAGCAGTACATGGGGTTTTTTCATCCCAAGTGCAGGATTTTACACTTGTCCTTGTTGAACCTCATGAGATTCCTCTTGGCCCACTGCTCCAATTTGTCTAGGTCTCCCTGAATCCTGTCCCTGCCCTCTAGGGTGTCTACCGTTCCCCCCAGTTTGGTATCATCTGCAAACTTACTAAGTGTGCAATCTATCCCATCATCCAGATCATTAATGAAAACATTGAACAGAACTGGCCCCAGGACCGACCCCTGGGGCACACCACTTGTTACTGCTTGCCAACTTGACATGGAGCCATTGATTCCTACACGCTGAAACCGTTGTTCTAGCCAGTTTTCTATCCACCTTACAGTCCACGCATCTAACCCATACTTCCTTAATTTGCCAATGAGAATGCTGTGGGAAACTGTATCAAAAGCCTTGCTAAAGTCAAGGTATATCACATCAACGGCTCTTCCCGCATCCACAAATCCAGTCATCTCATCATAGAAGGTGATGAGGTTGGTCAGGCATGATTTACCCTTGGTGAATCCATGCTGACTGTTCCTGATTACTCTATTTTCCTCCAAGTGTTTCAGGATGGATTCTTTGAGAAGCTGCTCCATGATTTTTCCAGGGATTGAGGTGAGGCTGACAGGTCTGTAATTCCCTGGATCCTCCTTTTTGCCTTTCTTGAAGATAGGTACTATATTTGCTTTTTTCCAGTCCTCTGGCACCTCCCCTGTTCGCCACGAGTTTTCAGAGATAATGGCCAACGGTACTGCTATCTCATCAGCCAGCTCCCTCAGCACCCTCGGATGCAGTTCATCCGGCCCCATGGACTTGTGCACATCTAGTTTCTTTAAGCAGTCCCTAACCTGACCTTCTGTCACCAAGGGCCTCTCTTCTTCTCCCCAGTCTACCTTACCTAGTGTAGTGGGCTGGGAGCTGACCCTGCTTGTGAAAACTGAAGTAAAAAAAGCATTGAGCACTTCAGCTTTTTCCTCATCCTCTGTCACGAGGATGCCTGCCCCATTCAGTAAGGGACCTACACCATCCCTGATCCTCTTCTTGTTATTGATATACTTGTAGAACCCCTTCCTGTTATCCTTATTTAGGTAACTTGTTTTTACAAACAGTAACAAAACAAAAAGCTGTTTCTTTATAACCTGTTCCTTCTAGCTCACATTCTTCTTTATAACAAAATAACCCAAATCCTTTTTTGACTTTTGATGCATTTGTTAAAAATTACAGTGATTAGATAACAAATCAAATCCTAGTCTTGGATGTGCAATTGATGTATTCATTGAAATGGATTAGACCAGTGGTTCTCACCTTTTGCAGGTTGTGAAACAGTTGCTGGCCTATCACGACCCTACAGGACACACGAGCTCACCTCCCCCAGGCTAAATCCAGCCATCTCCCTGGCTCTTCGTGTCGACATAGTAATGTGTCCAAACACGGTGGTTGAGAACCACTGGATTAGACGTTGGCTGGAGACTCTCATACATACCCAAAGTCACTATTCTTTTCTTAATATTAACTGGATCAGCATAAATATGTCCATGTGGAGCGCATACCTCATTATGTACATAATAGAGCCACTTTAAAAAGAAATATCCATGTTACAATCATTACAAACTTTCTTTTATGAGTTCTGTTGTAAATAAGCATGGTTCTGAAATAGTTTTCTTCCTGCTGTAAGGATTACTGAAGCATAAAATGGAGCCTCAAAGTGAGAAGAGTGAATTACATAAACGTCATCTTATCGCAAGAACTAAAACTGGTATCTGCCTGTTACTTAGTTACTGCATACTTACAATCTGGAATTTATTAGATTCAATCACTCCAGAAGAAAGTGAGGAACATATCAAGGCTTTCCTGCAATTTACTTTATAATTCTTCTTATCCACTGTACCACTGATGCTCTCTACAGTAGCTTAAAAATCCTAACTCTTCAAAGAAAAAAGGTCTTTCTTGCTGTCAATCACAAACCTAAGCACTGGTTCTCTACTTGCTTACACTAGTGTAAATATGAAATCAATAAAAATGTATTGGGATACAACTGATATGAAAGGGAAAAACCTGCCTTTGTCCTAGCTTTTATCTATACAAAAAGCCTTTAACTGATCTTTTCTAGAAATTTAGTACCCCTTGGAAAAGGTTCTTCACATCAATGCCAGTGTATGCAATCATTGTGGCAAACTTTTGTAGAAGCTGGACCTTCTATTTGCTGCTTATTAGTCAGCCGGCTTACTTTGAAGAAGTCTTTGGATTTGCAATAAGTAAGGTATGTGTCTCAATTCCAGCTCTTTTACTTTGGGCCTGATCCTGAAAGGTGACAAAAGGCCTCAGTTTCTTCCAAACCCAGTTACAGCTAATAATTCTCTGTGGCTGGCAAAAATGAGGCCTTTATATGCCTCCAGTGTTTTTCAGTGCTGTACTGAGGTTCTCCAGTGTCTGGAGGCCAAGCCTACATTTGTGTCTTCCACTTCACCACCCCCTTCCCCCATGCAGGGCAGGAGGTGTCCTGGTACCACCCTCCACCTGCCCCAGGGAAGGGAGTATGTATCTGGAGCATGGAGCATGGGGGTGGAGGCTTGGGGGTACAAATGCAGGCTTGGATGCACTGCCCCTCCATTCTTACCCAGCGTATGGTGTCTGCTTCTCCCCCTTTGGCCTGGTGTTGGCGCTGACACGGAGGCGACTTTTGGGGTAAGTGAAGCATGTGGCCGCCTAGGGCCCCTGAGAAGTAAAGGGGCCCTGCAGTGGTCACCTGCTTCACCTACACTTGCTCTTGCAGGATGGTGGGGGAGCAGGGGCCCGCAGACCACCAGGGCCAGAAGCTGTGCCACCCGCCTGCCTGCCCGCCCAGCCTCTCTGCAGTGGGGTGGAGCAGGGCTCCCTGCCTACCCCCAGCGAGCCGTGCCTCCCCAGGGGGTGGAGTGGGCTGGTGCAGAGCTGCAGTGTGCAGGGGTGGGGCCCTGGAGCAGCCCGCTCTGATGAATTCAGGCCACTTCGCCCCTGGCTACCCCAGGGCTGAATAGAGGCTGCCTCACACCCAGGCCCAGGATTGGGTCTGTTCAGACCTGGGGTGGCCAGGGACGAAGTGGTCTGAGCTCTTCAGAGCGGGCCAGTCCAGGGCCCAACTCCCACAAACCGCAGCTCCGCGCTGGCTGCTCTCTGGCCAGGCGAGCAGATGGGCGACACAGCTTCTGACCTTGGCTGTCCATGGCCCACCCACTACCTCCCCATGGGAGTTGAGACAGTAGGGGAGCAGTTAGGGCTGCAGGGGAACTGGGGCCCCAGTGAAGGCGGCAGTGGGGACCTACAGGGGGCCCCATAAAGGACCTTTGCCTAAGGCCCCCAATTGCCTAAGGCCGCCTCTTCTCTAATGGGGCAGCCTCACCCCCCAGCCTGGGGGAGCGGGCCTGACTGTCTTTATATGATGCACAGGGGGGGTGATGAGGGGTACCTCAGTGCCTCCAGTGCTGCCTGACCCCAAGAAGACACCCCCCCACCCCTGTTACCTGCTGTTCCAGCCCAACAGCCTGGTGCCTCAGCCACCACTGGCCTCACCCGCTTGGCATCCCCATCAGATGCAATTTAAAAATCTGGAATCAACTTCAGCATGACCCCTTTTTTCACTGTTAATTTATTATCTGTCTGTGAAATATGTAAACATTGCCTTTATTTTAATAATGACAGGGACAACATATGGCATTTGGTATTCAAAAGAGAGCTTCTTACAAAGATAGTTGGTAAAAACATGTAAGGCAGGGGGTCAGCAACCCAAAAGATAAAAAGAGCCATTTTTTAAAAAATTCCCTCAGTAACCAAGTGTTTTGAGAGCTGCAATGGGTGTAGCCTCCTGGTGAGGGGACCTGGGAGCTGGGCCAGGGCACCTCCTGCAGGATACCCTGGCACGGGGGGGTGGGAGCCTGGAACCAAAAGCGGGCTCCCTGCTGCAGGCCACCAGCATGGTCTGCTCTTGGCAGAAGGGGCTTGGATCCTGGAGCTGCAAGGGGGCAGCCAAAGAGCTGCAGGCAGGTCCGGAGCCGCAGGTAATTGGAAGCCAGAGGAATGTAGTCTAATATGCAAAATCATGTTGTAGTGAGTTTGTAATTAGGTGTGGCAGAATTCAATTTTTAAAAAATAACTTTGACAGATAATATTGATGTTTATTTTAAGCATTTTTTCTTCATCTATTTTAATTTTCACAGGTGTAGGGAATTATAGGGGGTTAGGCCATAATTATTGAATGACAGTAGACATTGAGATGCAAAAAATTAACATTATATAACCATTTTAAAACATGAATTGTCAACATCACATCAAAACATACAACGTAAACACATTTTTCTTTCTCTGCCTCTCTGTAAATTTCAGTTATTAAAGATGGAACTATGTTTGTTGGTTTCCATGCGTATGGTAAAATCAATGTTTACTGACAATTACCAATAAAAATCTAAACCTTCCAAGCCTATTTATAACATGTGCAAGGGTATGTGGAGTTTTAACTGTCTTTTAATTAACTTCTTGGCAAGAGTAACAATAAGAATCAAAAAAATGTTTGAAAACTCTCGGGTGAGATTCTCATCTTTTCCCTGGCACCCAGAAACTGAAAGAAAGGGCCAGACTAAGGGCTGTGACAACACTATCAAGCCGAGGGTGAATTTCCCTGGTACAGAAGTATGGAGAGAGCCATAAAACCTGCAGGCCAGCCAAAGGAGGCTGCTATAGCTTAAACAGGACCCCTCAGGCTGTCTCATCAGTGGTTCTCCACCTTCTGCAGATCGCAACACACTTGGTGGATAATTATGACCCTACGGGACACACCAGCCCACACCCTCCAGGGTGAATCCAGCCATCTCCCCAGCTCTCCATGACACAGTCATGTGCCCTGACATGGTGGTTGAGACCCACTGGTCTAAACCATGCCAAGATGTCTCTAGGTTCTAGAACAGTCCAAGATGTCAAAATGTGGTTTAAGATATCATAATCCCCTGGGCTGAAAATTTTGTAAGAGGTGCAGTCTAGAATCCCCTGTCTTATAGTCTGTTTAAACAAATCCATTCCATAGTATGAAAATAAAATGAGAGAAGAAAACATTGACTTACATGTAGTTTGTTGAATTTCAGGTTGGACTTTTGTCTGCAGTTCCACATATGGTCATGACAATTATTGTACCCATTGGTGGACAATTAGCTGACTTTTTACAAAGCAGAAAGATTTTAACCACTACCACTGTAAGAAAAATCATGAATTGTGGAGGTACTGTTGGATTTTACAGCTAAAACAAGTACTCAAATGTTGTAACATCTTTTCGTCTATATATAATTGCAATAAGAGCAAAGTAACTTGTGTATATGCAAGTTCTAAAGGGGTATCAGTGTTAGTCTAGTTCAGTAAAACAAACAAGGAGTCATGTAGCACCTTTGAAGACTAACAAATTTATTTATCACATGAGCTTTCATGGAGAAAATCCCACTTCTTCAGATGCTTCGTCAGATGCTTGCTTCATCAGATGCTCATGTGATAAATTTGTTAGTCTTTAAAAAGTGCCGCCAGACTCCTTGTTTGATCACGGTATTGCCTTTGTATTACTCATGCTTGATGCGTCTTGAAGAGCAGTTATATGACAATTAGAAAATACTGTTCCTTAACAAAGGAAGATGTTAGGTTTCTGGATGTTCCTTGTGGTATTTGATGATAATTTGTAATACTGTCACACTTTTGTCTGAAAAAAAAATCTTCATTTGCTATTGTAAGGGCATCTCCTTTGTAAGAGTATCTCCAATCACTAGAGTTTAAATGAAATGGGGAGGAGAGATATCTTTCCTTTTTTTCAAGTTTGTTACTTTGGTATTTTGACAGCACTTTGCCTACAGTCATTTTCACTGTTTCCTCTCTATAATCAATTTCCCTGTTGTTCCTCTGGATGTCTCACACAGCAACAAGGAAAGGAAGAATGATTAAAATAAACAAACAAGCAGTTAAATGTTATTTTGAATCTGCAAAAATTGTCAGCTAGGTTCAGTGGCAGTTTTAATGTCCCAAAGTATATTAACTCTTAAAAAAACAAAAACCAAACCAACCAAACAAACAAAAAACACTTCCTAGCTTGATTAGTCTTTGTTGGTGGTTTTGTTCACCAGTAAAATAGAACTTAATTTAGTCCCTGGTTTCATTTGCAGGTTTTGGCATGGAAGCCACTTTGCTTTTGGTGGTTGGTTACTCTCATACAAGAGGTGTGGCTATTTCCTTCTTGGTGCTGGCAGTAGGATTTAGTGGATTTGCTATTTCAGGTAAAACTTCATCTTTTTAATTATCAGGTGAGGTACTCACATGGCTGGTCATGGCTGTTTATGGGGAAGCCCTGTTTCCTGCTGCAACAGACTGATTATTTTATAACTCTATTTTATATATATAATATATATATTGCCCTTCCCACCCCCCTTCTGCATGTGGCTTGCTGTGAGTAGCTGTATGTGGCCATGTGGCCCTCAGGGCAAAAGCTTTGCCTGCCCCTGTTCTTGACCTCTGATACTTGCAGAAAGTGTACAAATTACATCTCCATTGCTTGTGCCTAACTGTCAGTTTGCTTTTCCCATACCAGCCACACATGCTGGGTCATCATCATGCTGTGTGTTCTACAACTGCCTCTGCCCACAGGGCAAATAGTTCCTTCTAACTCTGCAAAAACAAAAAAAGAAGGAACACAGCTGCCTCTTTGGATCTTTCAACTCTGTGGGCTTATCCAGAAACATGCTGTGCTCTGCAGCCATTTGGACACTTTGTAAAACAGTGACTTCTGTTCATCAGGAACTCCTGTTAATGAGTATGGAATGCTGACCACAGAGATTATCTTGATAAACAGGAATCTAGTGTACTACTGTTGTAGAAATACCAACCATTAGAGATGCAGGATTTTGTTAATCAGAGAAGAGTTTTTATTTCTAACTCAAATTTTACCAATATTCCACCTTTCTATTTCCCTGAAAGTCTTTAGAAAATTCAGCTTGGAATTTTCATGGCTTTTCTTTGCAGTTATTTGGAGCTGATACACTTAGCTTTTGTTCCCTACAATATTAAACTACTTGACAACAACTTAAATTGCTTTTTATCTTGGGTTTCATTTTCTAATAAAATATTTATCCATTAGAAATCTACAGTTAGTGTAATTAAACTTTCCAGTATATATTCTGGCTGTCTGGTATTTTGGTCCATTGACAGTAAAATGACAGGGAAAAAATATTTCTGAAAATACTTCGTAAATTAAAGGATATAAGAAACTCAAACTTGTGAGTTAATTTCTTAATTAAAAATTTAATTTCAAGTGTATCATTTCAGATGCTAGGTGACTGAAGGCCCTGGAGCTTTAAATCAAGTAGTCAAAAAAAGCAATATTTCCTGAAGTTTGTGATGCCCCAAAGGTGAAGATGCAGGGGTTCAAAGAAGAAGGAAGCAGGATAAAGGGGCTCAGCCCTCCCCCTTTTTTTTGGTAGAAACTGAGAGACAGCTCACACTTCTCCATGGTTAATCCAGTGTGACTTCCCTCAGCTGCTCCACTAGCCACTGATAAGCAAGTCATTATAGCTATAGTGTGACAGTAATTTTGCAATTGCAATTAACTGTGCACAAAAGCTCTTACGATAAATAAATTTGTTAGTCTTTAAATGCCACAGGACACCTTGCTTGTTGTGCAATTGATTGTTGCTGCTGTTGTTACAGGATTTAATGTCAACCATTTGGATATTGCACCCCGATATGCCAGCATTCTGATGGGGATCTCTAATGGTGTAGGGACACTGTCAGGAATGGTGTGCCCACTCATTGTTGGTGCGATGACTAAACACAAGGTAGTGTTTTCATATATGTTTCTAGAACTAAGATTATATTACATACAAGATTAAGATCATGTGAGAGGTTATTGAATCCTTAATTTTTTACAGCTAGTATCAATGGAAGACCGTTTACAGTTGCTAAGCATCTTGCCCTGAAATTTTACTGGATTATTACTGTCTTGGGATAAAATAATGCCTTCTTGCAGACAAGGCCCCAAGAGTTACTCGGAAAACTGCAGTGTGACACTGCTGAGGTTTTTAAACAATCATCAGTCTGAGTTGGGATTTGCCTCTTCACATTTAGTAAAGGCCATAGCCTTTTAACTTCATTAGTGTTCTACTATCCACAGGGACATCTAATCAGAAGGAAAAAAATTCTACATAGTATTTTATTAGCTATCATTATGGAGGGAAAAGAAATATTCTTTACAATTATTTTTTTCAAATATTTTCTCTATAAAATTAGGAATTTTATCTATAAAATTAGGACTCCTGGTCTAATCTGGCTGTTAGTATTTTCTTTTACTGCAAACCTAATGTGTCCTATATCATTTCTTCAGACGCGGGAGGAATGGCAAAGTGTCTTTCTGATAGCTGCTCTCGTGCACTACAGTGGAGTGATATTCTATGCTATCTTTGCTTCTGGTGAGAAGCAAGAATGGGCTGACCCTGAAAGCCTCTGTGAAGAGAAATGTGGCATAATCGATCAAGATGAACTAGCTGAAGAAACAGAACTGAACAATGATTCTTTTGTTAATCCAAAGAAAATGTATGGCGCTACCAGTCAAAACAATGATGCACGGAAAAAAGCCTGGAGAAAACAAAAGGGAGTAACTCAGGACATAGAGGAACAGGCTTCCTACCATTATGAAAATGGAAATTTTCAAGATATGTCATAATATCTGAAAATGTGTGATTTGTGTGTCAAGTACCTTCATCCCCTACTGCCCAACTGCCTCCTAATCAGGCAGTATCCATATGTATTTGCTTATTTGTTCATGGAAAATCTGGCTATGTGTCAGAGGTAGTAATTCTCTCCTTGTAGCACAGAAATGGGCTAACAGAAAGATAACTGGCAAACCTAAGTCTGGCTTTCAAACAGGTCCATATGAGAGGAAGTCCTCTGTCCATACACAACTCTACTGAATTCAGCGGCGTTCCACTCTGGTGTGATGGATCTGTCTGCATGGGTCTGATTGTAAGAGCAGGTCCCTATTAATCTAATTCACATGAAGAAAAGGCAATACTGGGTTGTGGGATTCATGGTAATTCAATGACATTCCCTGTGCTACAATGTGTGTTTACTGGGAAGCCCATATAGACATAGAAGTCTGGTCTTAGTCATTGATGTAGGATATTCTCATCCATCCTATCTTTGACACTTCAGGGATCTTAATGTATCACAAAACAGTGATGTGTTTGGCCTGCTGAATACATGGACAGGTTTTAGGTTCCTGCTGAGAGAGCAGAGTGAAGAAAAAGCAAAACTGTTAAATTAAAATAAAGTCACATATTGTCATCTAATAACAGGAGGGAAATGTGTAATTTAAATTGTTGAAACTATTATTCTAACAATGCTTTCATTCAAGGAGAGAAAAACTCTTTTCTTTATACCAAGTTCCAATGGAGTAGCCACGTTAATCTAGTCCAGCAGAACAAACAAGGAATCGGGTAGCCCATTTAAAGACTAACAAATATATTTATCATATGAGCATTTGTGGGAGAGAATTCATCTGACGAACCAGGATTCTCTCCCATGAAAGCTCACATGATAAATAAATTTGTTAGTCTTTAAAAGTGCCACCAGACTCCTTGTGTGTTTTTCTTTATACATGATCCTTCCAGATTGGATAAAGCAATATGACAGATACTGTAGCATTTATTCCCTTCCATCCATGATCTTGTGCTGGCATGAAAAAAGCTTCCCATTCACTGTTAGTGAGGTAATATTTATTTCTATTTGTGAAAGGCAATCATTGTCCCATGAGGATAAGATTTTCACACAGTTCATTGTTGTAAAGTGCTTTAAATATATTTTTCTAGGATAAAATTTGGATAAAATTATAAGCCTCAGCCTACCAGCCCTTGTTTATGTTGATAAGATCACTTATGTGAGTAAAGTCTATAGTTTTGGGTCTGTAACTCTTTACTTTTACATATTGCTTTAGTCTTTTGCTGTAAATTAAGAATGGTATTTTTCGTTTGTGGAAAAGAATTTCTATTTAATTAAATGAATGATTATCAGATGTTCTAATATTACTCCCTCCTGCCATCAGTATATGTTTAATATGATAAAATGGCATTAAACTTTTTCTGCTGTCTTTGGAAGCTACCAAGATGACAGTGGAGTGTGTAATATCCTCTTAAACCTATAGCTGCACTCAGAAGCTCATTGTGGTGATAATAATGTTTTCTTAATGCAGAATTTCAGCAAATGATTTGTTTTACATTATGATAAATGTCTCAGTAAAATCAAGTAAAATTATTGTTTACCTTGTGATGTTTTATGTCATAGCTTAATCTTGTTATGATATGGGATTATGTTGCATTATGTGTAGCCAGCATAAAGTATGTGATAACATTAGAAATTTAAAACCAGTTTCGGACATTAATTGGCTGTGTTACTGAATTGCAACTGAGTACTATAGGCTGAAATATCCTTAGGGCATTTGTACACTGAAGCTGGAGTTATGAATTTCAGCTAGAGTAGACATACCCATGCTATAAATAGCAATGTAGGGACAGAGGCAGGGTGGGATCGCTGCCCAAGTGCATACTTAAGAACTCAGACTGGCTCAGGCTCAGAACAGTTAGGCTTCTCTGTTGCTCTTTTGCTGCAGCTATACTTCTATTTCTAGTTCGTTATCTTGATCAGAGCTAGTGCAGTTACATCTCAGTGAGTTGGAAATTACACCTTGCAGCTTCAGTGTAGACATACCCATAGCTCTATTCATTTAAATCCACAGATGGCTTATCTTCCACACACACATAATTCAACAAGGAAGACAAGAATGTCAGTCAATCTTCTTGTTGCTTTCATATCCAGAAAAATCCAGTCCAGAATATATAAACATCGAATAGAGTGGGTCAAATTCTCTGCTGCTGTAAATAAATGCAGAGAATTTGCTACAGTATCTTCACTGGTGCAGCAAAAATATACTCCTCCTTTTAACATAATATGGTTCATTAAAAGGCACCTACCAAATATTAATTTTGAAATCATTTAATTATCTAAAATAATGGTAACCGCTTCTCAGAAATTCCTATAACTGTAATACCTCAACTAATATCTATTCTATTAGAACAGAGGAAAACCCCAAACACTTTTGCTTTTCTAGAATTCTTTCAGCTAAATTCTAAAAGTGTTAGTGGACTACTTGACTAAGTTTGGAATAGCTACAAGAAAAAGCTTCTTTCTTATAATGTATAGTCAGCTTTTGGGATTTAACATCACAGGAGGTAGAAACAAATCTTGTGATTAGGTTACTAAAAGGGTTACATCAACCATTCTCAAATTCTTTCCTAGCATCCAGCAAATCTTGGAACAGAGGAGGGGGAAAGGAGAGATTAAGAGCGAGACAGAGAGAGCACACATATTGTACCCCTTCATATTCACAACTGCACAGACAACCTCCCCTTCCATTTACAATCATATAACATATCTCTGGTAGCTACAGAAAATGTTTACATAGAATAGTTTATATTATGAAAATACTTAATGCACATGCACATTATTTGTATGTATTTGTCTTTTTAATGTAATTTGGTAATTAGGAAGAAGGCAATCAGCCAGTTAGCTTTCCACAGTTTGAAAATCACTGAGACAGACTATTTTACAAACAGCAATAGTTACAGTTATGCATGCTAAGTGCTATCCACAGGGCTGTATATTAAGTGCAAATTATTATTGGAGAGACATGAACACAGTTTGGGAATTGACAGTTCTGAACCTCATAGCTCAGGATCATCTTAAATTATGTCTTTTTTTTTTGACTGATCATCCTCAAGGTTAGCATGAGTGATATCCCTCTCCTTGTGCAATATTACACATTTGGCTTGGAATTGTTCTACAGTGTGGTTTTGTAACTGTCAAATAGATTGCCCTGACTCAGGAGAAATCCATTGAAGCTTACTTCAGTGAGAACTGAACCTGAGTCAGCACTCAAATGCAGTGGGTCAGACCCTGTCAAGTTTAACTTCTAGGTGCAACTGAGTCTTCTCATCTTCGTTTTAGTGGTTGTCAAAGGCAGAAAACAAGGCTCAATGGACCAATTATCTTTTGATCTATTATGACTGATCATCTTCCTAACATAAGGTCCTTTCTTCAAGGGAAACAGAATTGAGCTCCTTGAAGATTATTCTCTTATAGATGTGTGCATGTGTGGGGGAGGAGGGGCAGGGAAACAGAGGCAAGGACAGCTGCAAGGCGGCTGCAAGACAGCTGCTTCTATCTGTTGAAGGTTCATGCTTCCTGAACAAAACAGTCACTTGGATTAAACTTCATGATGTACTACTCAAACTAACCACCATGTTATTGCTAACTTGATTTAAAGTTGTGCACATCAGGTGGCCTGGACATTTGACTTCTAGCTATCACTATGAGGAGATCATTGAGCAATATAGCCAGTGCAGTCTCTATGATTGTATGCCCAAATCAAAAACCAAAGTCACTGGGATCAAGCAGTTTTGAGGGCTCCAGTTGCTTCTGAAGGTGTTTGGACACAATCTTTCCAACTATCTTACCACAAAAGATTCAAGGAAGGACAATAACTGCAGAGGTTGTCAAGGTAAAAAGGAGTGCTTTTTTTGTAAATAAATAGATAGATACAGGTACTGATACTCTTCTTTACGCTTCTGACCCCCACATCCATAGCTCAGCAGTGGGGCTGGCAAAAAAGGCGCTGGTGCTCCCACCGCTGCGTACCATCACAAAAAAAAGGCACTGGTAACAAGTATTTCTTCAAACAATTGCTTCCTTAAAAAAATAAAGTCTGCATCTGGCGCATTTACAACCAACTCCAGCAACAGCCCCAGTAGCTAAGAGAGACATGGATCGAACTCACAGATCATAGGTCATTGCTCTCACAACACCTTTAGAACTTTGGTAAGAGGACTATCCATTTATTTCTATCGGAGATGGTCTGTTGCATTAGCTATAGATGTCTTGAGCTGGATGTGAGCAAAACTATTCAAAAGTTCCTCAAAGCAAGACATCCCCAACTCAGACCTAGAGGACTTTTCTGAAATCAGTTTTCTTAGGACAGCTAGTTGAGGCAGCCATGTTCATAAAATAAAAACTTGTTCCTGTATGTCCTGCCCAGGTAAATTTTATTGCAAACTCACTGCACTAAGGATTTTTTCATACCTACTGTTGTGAAGTGATTTTGGCCAGCTTTTGTTCCATCAAGCATTAACACATGCCCAGTTGTGGAAGAGTATAAATGTGAAATATTATCATTTAGCCCAGTAAATTTTAGATTATAATTAACAGATTTAATTAGCTGAAGAAGCCATATAACAGAATCTAGGTAATGCGATCATCATTTCAGATAAGTTTGCAATCCAATTGTTTATCAGTAGAAGAGAAACAGGCTGATCTTTAGTCCTGTCCATATTATAACATATATCTAAATTTGTGTAATTAGCTACTAGGATGCTTGGATCTCAACATAGACCTCATATCACATGATTAAATCATTTAGTAATCATGCGAGCTGGCAGTATTTTATGGCTGCCAGAGGCTTAGGTGGGCGCATGTTTTCTGTGACAAGTTCAGCACCTGAGTAGAAAATTAGAAATTTTCTTCTATCCTCCTATGTACTGCCAAATTAAGCAACAAAACAAAAAGTTGTTTATGAATTAAAATGTGGAGAAACAGCCAACATACTACTAAAAGAACTTTCAACATGTGATCAAAGTACAAACTGATTGTAAAACAGAGTTATGTATCACTGAAGTGGAAAAAAAATTATGGAGGGAAAATTTTGAAACATAATGTAATAAAATTTACATCTAGCTTTGTTTCAAACTAAAATTTTCATTTGGAGACCAAGTGAATTTTTTATTTGGATTCTAAATTAACTTGGTTTCACTTTTTGAAAACTAAAAAGAAATGAAAATTTCAACTCAAAGTGATATGACATTAAAATGTTCATTCCATGTCAAACTTGCCCATGAAAAAAATTTAATCAAACAACTTTTTCCAATATAAATACTTATTTTAGCTGAAGCTTAATTTTTCCACATTTTTGCCTCCATCTGTAGTTTTTCAGAAGTCCTCGTGTTTGACAAAGTAAAGACTATCAACTATATGGAGCTGGAAATGACTTTGTTGTTATTGAGGAAGCAGGAACCCAAACTAAGTTATAATGGAAAGCAATTCTTAAACTTAGCCATGGATGGCTACCATCTCTCCAGAGTAAAAAAGTATTGGGAAGAATAATTATCAATTATCTCACCTGTGCACAAGTTAATAAATAATAGGGCTAGTGAGTGAATGAGGCTTAGCCCTGTCTAGATTTTATTTAATATATTTTCTGAACATCTCTTTAATAGACTGATTATTTTTGGTGTAGCTGATATTGTTTTCCTGTACAACTGCTATTTTCTAGCTATTATGTGACAGAAGTTTAATGTAATCAATTATTGTTCCTTGTGTGGTTGGAAACAACCAAGTGGGAGTTAAAATGAGATTTCACTCACATGGAGTGGAAAACCATTAAAGATAGAAACAATTCAAGCATCAGCTGAGTAAGAATGGAACCCACAAAGAAAACCTCCTTGTACAACAGGATACACAGAATTTTGTTTTAAAAAATAAATAGCAAGAGCATCCAGATGTTAAATAAGCTGCCTGGAGGGCTCTCATAGAGTTCCATGAATGTAATATAATTAAATTGAATACAGCAAGGTAAAACTAATTCAGAGTCATGCAAAGTATATCCTCCAACTTAGATAACTACTCTGTGTTTGATGCAGTACTGCAGTGTAGCCACTTCCTACCCCCAGGTGGTGTCTCCATCTGGGGAGTTAATCCACCTCCCTGAGAAACAATAGTTAGGTCAATGGGAAGGGACTTAGGCCAGTTTAAGTATAACACTATGGCTATATCTACACTAACCAATTAGTCCGGGGTAAGCTTGCTTAGCCCAGACTAATTTAGCTCGAGTCTAAAGTAGCCTTTGCCTAATTCGACCTAAGAAATTTCTTAGTTTGTACTAGGCAAAGCTTAGTCTGAACTAAAAAATTTGACTGGTTAGTCTTACCTAAGAGCTTAGTTCGAACTAGGTGCGATGTAGACATGGACTAATGGCTAGTTTGAACTAAAGACGTTCGAACTAAGTCATTAGTTTGAAATAGCTGCGCTTCCTAGTTCAAACTGAAACGTAGGCTTGAACTACGACGCATGGCTAGTTCGAATTAAAAAGTCATGGTTAGGCCAAACTAGCCTGAGGTTAGTTCAAACTAAACTTGGACTTCTTTTAGTTCGGACTAGCAAATCCGAACTAAAAAAAATAGATGTAGACATAGCCTATGTGGTTAAGATGGTTTAGCAATGTGGATTTTTCTCACCCCTCAGCAACATAGCTGGGGTTGAACTAACTTTGTAATATAGACCAGGCTTTACTCTGATCTTATTATCAACTGGTTACGGAGATCCTGTGAGGTCAGTCACCATTTTAGAAACAAGCTGTAACAGGGAATATTGGTAAAACAGTCATTGGTTTGTATTTCTTTCTAGTTTTCTTTCAAACTATCAGACTTATGGATTTGAGGTTGCAATTAATTTTATTTTTGCTTTGAGAGAGCCTTGCAGGAAGAAATGGTTGTTCTCGTGATGGGATTGGGGAAGAAGGGCAGGGAGAAAGAGACAATAAAGGTAAGAGGTTAGGAGCCAGACAGAGTTGGGGGCCAGAGGATGGCCTAATTGCTGCTGCCAAATCCAGGAAACTGAGATTAAGCTTTTCCAGGTTTTGGATCTAAAATCCATAAAATAGAGCTGTATTAAGTATTCAGTATATTCCCAAAGTTCAGGGGAATTTGAATCTGGGGTCTCATTTTGGCTGCATTTCTAAATGTAACACCTAGCAATGGGCTGGAAAAAAATAGAAGAATTTAAACTTCATTCTAAAATACAGCATTACTGCACAAAGTGTGCCTTGGACACCTAAAACCATGAAGCAGGTGTACGGATATATAGTAGAAATGCAAGCTAAACGTCTCCTTCTTAAAGAGGGGTAGAATTACTTGCATAATGAAATGAATTATTTCTTAACTTTTATCTGGTAATGATACTTAGACATGGCAAGAAATTAATTCTGGGTTTTATTAATCACAGCATTTTTTACAACATGTTCTCTGGAGTGTTTATGTTATTCAGCATATGGTGTTTGTAAAGCTTCTCTATCTGCTAGATTACATGACTAAGGAAGTATCTTCACATATGAATGGTAGAAATGCAAAAAATACTTGATTGACTAGTTTATCAGTACAGAGTTGCCTTTGAAACAGTGTAGTTAAAGAGGCAACTTTGAACATAGTTTGTCCTAAGAACTTATTATATAGGCATTTTAATTTTCCAACATGATAAAATCTGGTAGATGAACTGTCAGCTCAGCTGAATTGTTTCTACATGTCTTTCATTTTTGTGATGAATATCTGGAACAATCAAGACTCATTTTATTTGTGTATAATTATGAATATTTTTAACCACGTTAAAAAAAAGTGTACAGCTTCTTATTACACAACATGCTCAACTAGTGCAAACAGCTGTTCTGCTACATGTGTTTGACTTGGTTTTGACTGTGTGCATGATAGACTAAAAACTCCTTGGAGCCTTGGCACAGATCAATATTCTGCTCAATGTTTGGCTAATGCTGACCAAACCATTGGAACTTAACAATTGATGGTGATAACTTTTGGGAATAGAAATATTGTTAAATACTTTTTCTCCATCTATTTTTCAGAATTTATGTAGGGTTGGGGGTAGTGATGGAAAATAATGATTTATATAAATTATTTTTTGGTGATTTGACCATTTAGAAAATTCTTGAACATCTACAATTCAGTATACAGAGTTGCCATGATTAAGTGAAAATTTGTCTGGAATTTAGTAGATGATGTATCTAGAATTCAGTATACAATAATATGCAAAAAAGGTCAATGAATCAACTGGAACTATCTGAGGTTTTGAATGTCTAACAGCTTCCTTTGAGCTGAAGGAGCCAAATGCTCAAGGACCTGCTCATATAATCAAGGACACATCTATCAGCAAAACAAGCTAAAGAACTGACACTTTTTTTTATCATAGCACGCAACTTTATTTTTATACGGCCTTTAATAAAACCACACTGTCAACATGAGACTCGACATGATCAATAAATTTTAGAGCTCATGATGACTCAGTAAATGCCCAACTGTTTTTTTTCATAAGACACCTAAACCATCCCTGAAGAATAAATAGGTACTTATGGAATATCTCTGTGGGCAAGATTTTCAAAAGTGACTAGTAATTTTGTGGTTCTCTGCTTAAGGCAGTTCAGAGGCACCTGACTGCCAGAGAGCACTGAGCACTCACTGTCTAAAAATAAACCCCTTTCAAGGCGTTTCAAGTTGAGATCCCAAAAGTTGAGGCACCCCAACTTACTAGTTACATCTGAAAATCTTGGCCTTGGCATGTATTACTTAATGTAATCAATTTGTTACAGTAGAAAGAAATAGAAAGGTGGCTGAGCAGATCTGCAGATTGGGAAGAGAGTGTAGGGTTTTTCACAACTCCATCACTGGCATGAAGTAAACCAAGATCAGCTGTGTGACCTAATATAGCAGGCGTGGCCAAACTGCGGCTCTTAAGCTGCATGTGGCTCTCAAGAGCAAAATTGCGGCTTGCAGAGGAGCACGGTGGGGAAAAGCACAGTGTGGTCAGGGGCAGTGGGGAAGTGGCGGCATGGTCAGAGAACGGGGAGATGTGCAGTATGGCCAGGGAAGCCAAGCTGCAACATGTTTAGATTTTCTCATAGGCCCTAAAGCAGTTTATTCGTTGTTAAGATAAAATTGTTTTTTACAAGGTCTTCTAAACATGATGTGGAATAACAAAAAAACGAAATACGAAGAAGAAAATAGATGGTTTAAAAGTGAATGTAAATTACTTTCAATTTTTGGCACAACTAACTGCTGTGAAGCATTGTATTCTACGATGATATTCATTAAATCGAAACATTGTGCAATACTAAGAGATCAGCACCTGAGAGAGCTTTTACGTACTGCATTGACAAGTTATTGTCCAGATTTTAAAAAACTCACCACTAGCCTGCAGTCTTCTACATTGAGCAACAGCTAAGTTTTTAGTGTATAGACCTAGTTTTCATGGTAACCTCAAGTAATTATTAGAATCTGACATTAGTAGAATCCGTATTTGCCCTCTTTTTACAATAAAATTAAACTGTGCAAGGAATTTTAAACTTAGTGATTTTGGAGTAGGTAAAAGTATATGGTTATGTGCCTCAGTGTGGCTCTCAAAGGTTTAACAATCAACTTGTGTGGCTCTTGAGTTCCATAAGTTTGGCCACCCCTGTAATATAGACAGGTGTTTGATTGGCTAGTCAGCCTTGTTCATTTTAGTACCTATTTGATAGGCATCCATTTTACAAAAATCTTCCTCCACTGTGCTTTCTTGTTGAAGAGAAGCTTTGGGAACATGCCCAATCCCCCTTTCCAAATAAAACCAGAAACAGAGCTGGGCCACCACATCATCAAGGATTGTCAGTTGAAGAACTGACGAATGGAGTGATCTGCATCATAAACATCCAAGAGGCTTAAAATGTCCACTTAATTACTGTTAAATTCCCAGAATAAATTGACAGCATTCTAAACAACATGTTATCAGCTTCATTGCAATACAGTACATTTTACTGGCATGCTGTTCAAAGGTTTCTGTTGCAACTCATTTTTAGGACAGTTACATAAAACCCCATGTAGCGGTGAGTGACAAAGGTTTTATTTATTTCATGGTATTATCTGTTGACTTTTAAAGGCCTTAGTACTAGAAACAGATTAAGCAACAACCAGTCAATGATTAAGCTGATATAATAAGTATGAGCAGTACTCAGTTTAAAGAGCTTTTATGTTACAGCTATAAAAAAAAAATAAATCTGCTATGAGGAGGCTGAGCCAGTAAGATTTGCTGTTGCAATGATGCTTTTCAGTTCTCAATACTTATTCACAGATGCCAGTGTTTCTAAACTACTATCTTCAGGCTATTATAGTATTATTATTTATATATACAAGTGCTAGGTTTTAATGAAGTAGAAACATGTTCTGTAAGCTTTCATTTTAGATCATCTTCATAGCAGAGGTGGGAACTGCTTGGACAAAGTTTCCTAAAATGATTGAGGTGTTGTGTTCTAAACACTTTATATATATTCAGAGCACACAGTAGTGAATTGTTGGCATTAAGGTCCAGCACAGTTCAGTTACAATTAATTAATAGTTAAGTAGCAATATCCTAGTCAGGATTTTATGAATTTGAGTGATCTTCTCTTCTTGGTTAACTTGAAAGTGCTAAAGAACTAGTTAATTCTTTCTTTAACCCTCTTTTAAACAAGTAAAAAACAGAATGCAATTATGCAGCTTATGTGTATTTCCAAATCAATATTCTACACTCAAGGGGGGATGGAGTCTGTTTTCAAATAACAGTTTTCTGAATTCTTTTCTCCATCAGTCTTTTATTTGACAGAGTGTATATTTTTTTGGCTTCACATCATTAGACTATTTGAACTACAGAGTCATGTGCTTGTATCTGTACAGGGTTATTTCAGTGCAGAGTGATTAAAGCAATACCTCATTCTTGTGTTTGGGGATGCACCTACATTGCAATTGGGAACCTGCAGCTGGCCTGTGCCAGCTTACTTGCATTTGTGGGGCTTGGGCTATGGGGCTGTTAATTGCTGTATAGACTTTCAGACTTCGGCTGGAGCCTGAGCTCTAGGACCCTGCGAGGTGGGAAGATCCTAGAGCTCAGGCTGCAGCCTGAGCCTGAATGTCAACACCACAATTAAATAGCCACTTAGCCTGAGTTCAAGTCAGCTGGAACGGACCAGCCATGGGTTCCTAATCCACTATGTGATGATAAACTCCCTTTGCAGTATGTCAGACAAATCAGAACTCCTTAGTTTAAGAAATAGAGAACAGTCTCAACTGAGTCTAATAATCATGCTGCTACTCCTGCATTTGCCACTTTTGTTGCTCTGTGAAACTATTGCTTTCACATTTCTACCATAAACTGGTGTTGCTGAGAAAAGCCTAATGGAAATAGGAGACATTTAAAAATAATGACTGATACAGAGAAAATAGATCTTGCACCTCCATTAATCCTTTCTCAGAATACAAGATATATGTCGCTGTGCTCAATAAAGTGAAAGTCCACAAATTTAAAACCAACAGTCTGTGTAACTCTTTGCCACAAGATATCATTATGGCCAAGAGCTCAGTGGGTTTTTAAAAGGATTAGACATTGAATACCAAGAGTTACAATACTGGGGATTAAAAAAACTATTCTGGAAAGGATATGAGGCCTCATGCTTCAGGATATCAACCAGCCTCTGGATGCTAAAAATTTGTTCCTTATGGGCTGGTTATTCTGTAAGTTCCTACTGAATGGTTTCTTGTACCTTCCTGTGGAGCACTTGGTACTGGCAACCTTCTAAGACAGGGCACACTTTTTTTCCTACATATTTTATTATCGTTGTCACCATTCTTTGAACTTCTGCTTCTGATACATCCTTGCTTGAAGTAGGGCAAGAAGGACCTGAAATGCATCTGCATAAATGAGACCTAAGATAAATGAGGGATTTACCAATGCGAATGAGGCATATTTTAGGATGTGATCCAATTGTGGACAATAAGGATTTTCAGATAAGAAGCTTCTTCACTGTGGCCAAGTTAATAACCTATGAGATAATTAACCTCTGTATTTTCTGACTTGTTTTGGTTAAATTTAATAAGCTTGATATTGCATTTAATGCCTTTTTTTAAGGGAAGTAATTTTGTTTTTAAACGGGAAAGATGTAAAAGGCAGAGAAGGAGAGAAATAAAAAGGTAAAGAAAGAAGAATTTTAATCCTCTCTGTCTCCTCATCCATTCCGCCTTCAGTTTCCCCTCCCCAACTCCCATTCTTGCTTTCCAGGACCCTCAAACCTTTTTCTCAGAGCAGCAGGAGCTTCCATTGTCAGTGAGGTGCCTTTAACCTCTTAGGTATACATAGGCTCATTACTCAGGGCTTTTTAAAATGCCCTTCCATTCTCGGCTGTGATTGCTTGTCTTTTCTAGAAAACTTCTGTTGCATTGGAGCCTTTTGCTGGAAGGTCCATATATTCAATACACTTTCTGACCCTTGGAGCAGTTATCCTAACTAGCTCTCTCATG
This sequence comes from Podocnemis expansa, assembly GCA_007922195.1. NCBI lineage: Eukaryota > Metazoa > Chordata > Testudines > Podocnemididae > Podocnemis > Podocnemis expansa. The sequence goes on along the minus strand of ML681994.1, from coordinate 30,821,538 downwards.
CAGAAGAGGGAAGGACAGTACTGTTAAATTAGCAGCTGTGATGGTGCATAGACTTAGGACAAAGGCATTTGTTTAAAAAAAATTCTGATTTATTTTCAGTCTGTGCGACACCTAAGTAGGAGGTTGAGGTTCTAATCCTGCGGCTGCAAGTCCTTTGCTCAGCTGATGCAGTGACCAGAAATAACATTGACTTCCTGCTGACCCCTCTGAAGAGGAATAGACATGGAGCCACTGCCCACTAGGTATTTATGGAAGCATAACTGGAGCTGTCCTTTGTACTCTGAAGGAGGAGAAGCCCAACACAACTCATATCCACGAAATCAAACTTCAGGACTGTGGGATGAGGCTCTTTACAGTTAAATGCCCCGCCCTTTCCTTGACATCCATGCCCAAGCCTTCTGGTCATATCACGCAGTTGCAGGCAGTTTCCCACCAGCCCTGAGTGATTCTACAGTTACAGTGATCAGATGAACTTCTCTTCCTCTTTGAGAGTCACCCCCTCTCAGGTCTTCACTCAGGGTGGAATTACATGATTCTCCCAATCTTGGAACAGGTCTTTGATTGCAGGCCTCTATATATCAATCATGATTACTTCCAAAAGCCTGATTTATGTCCAGCATCTTAGGTGGGTTCCTGCCTGGAGCAATGACAGTAATGTGTTCAGACTCCCATTGTTTCGAAATAAAAATTCTTATGCCCACACGACGTACAGTTATTTCGAAACAACAGGTCCCGTTGTTTCAAAATAACGGCTGTTATTCCAAAACAGTAAAACCTAGCAGGAAATCGAAACAACTGTTTTGAAACAACATGTCCGAACGGCCTTATTTCGAAGTAACCATTTCGAAATAACAGCCGTTTTGATAGCAGGCTTTCCCTTAACTCAAATTAATTTATTTTGAAATAAGGACTTTATTTTGAAATAACACATTTCGAAATAACTTATTTCGAAATAACAGTTTACTTGTGAACATAGCCTAATAAAAAGAGACTAGTCAGCCTCCTTAAAGCAAAGTAGGTTTTATTTAGAATATAAGCATTTTTAAAAAATTTGCTCTTAACCCAATAAAAAAGACTATAGATATGACTATTTTACCTGAGTCTAACCATCTTCCACCCTGTGCTCCGGCACATCTAAACGTCCTACAGAAACCTCAAGAGTCTGTCTGGCATAATCTGTTTCTTTCTCTCACAACCATTTTTTTCTTGGGGAAAGAGAAAAAAATTCTTCTCATTACTTTTGATTACCTCACTTTCCCTCAGAGCAAGTTGCTTTCTAGTCACTGTGATGGTTAGTGTGATATGTTGGTTTCCAGCGTTGGGGGAACAAGGTTGGAGGTCAAAACAACATTCTTCAAGCTGGAATCTTAACCCCCTGTCTTTCAATTGTGTACTGAAGTGGCCTTTTCTGGGGCAATTGCCTTGTTTCTGTTTGCTCACTCAGTAGCTCATTATTCAGTGAGATCAATACATTCCTACAGGAAAGCATTATCAGCCAATATAAAAAAAAAAAAAAACTTCTTCTCACTAACTGGGTCACATACAATGTTCATAAAATTATTACCTTGCTGTATTCTTAGGTTATTACACAGTAATTCCATGACTGTCATGGCTATTGCACTCTATGGAGCAGGGACAATGATTTTTTGGTGCTCAAGAATCTTTGGCTATTTCTCAATGAGAATTGTTAAACTCTCATTTTAATTGTTTTTTTGAACCACCTTGAATGGTGGCTGATCATTACTGTGGACTCATAACCTGGCAAGTTCAAGGGGCACATTCCTTCAGATGTAACAGAGGAAAGAAGTCTCTATCTTCCACCAGGAAACATTTACCTTTCTTTCCCTCTCACCAGTAATTTAGTAATCTCCCTTTCATTGATCCCACCTCCAGAGAAGAAGGCAGCTGACTGGCAATGATTAGAGCTAAAGAGAAATCATACACAAATAGTTTCTGTTGGGAAATGGTGATAGGTTGAAACTGAAAACTTTTGTAGAAACATATCGCTTTGAACTGATCTTTCCAAAACAGGTAGCATTTTGGTGGAGTCCTGACAGCCGGGCAGTCTGCTAAACTTTCCTGACAGGATCGTCAATGGAAATCTGCCTGGCTTCCTGCCAGTTTGCCCACCCACCTCCTCAGCAGCCTACAGAGTTAGTTGAAAGGAGAATCTGAAAACCAGGAGGAGCTCTGGTTCCCAGGCTCTTGCCCAGATGTGGGTCCAAGGAATTCTGGACTCCCAGCCCCTTATAAGCCTAAGCCATAGCTGAGACAGTAGCCTCAGAGATGGGGCTCCTGCATGGAATTTTATATTGAAATTTTTGGGACAAACCATTCTGTTTATTTCAAAATGAACCCTTTTTTGGAATTGTCCTTTCCCTGGGGGATTTTGAAATTTCTACTTTTCATTCTATAATGGAATTATTATTATTATTGGCTATGTCCACACATACATCATTATTTTGAAATAAGTTATTTTGAAATGAGTTATTTTGAAATAAAGTCCTTATTTCAAAATAAGTTAATTTGAATTAAGGGAAGCCTGCTATCAAAATGGCTGTTATTTCGAAATGGTTATTTCGAAATAAGGCCATTTGGACATGTTGTTTCGAAACAGTTGTTTTGAAACAATGGTGTTGTTTCAAAACAACATGTCCAAACAGCATTATTTCGAAATAACCATTTCGAAATAACAGCCGTTTTGCAATGAATGGGGTTTAAGCTGTTTTGAAATGACGGTTCTTATTTCGAAATGACAGAGCCCGTCATTTCAAAATAAGAAAACATTGTGTGGACCTAATCTTTTTTATTTTGAAATAACCAGTGTTATTTCGAAATAAAAGAGATGTGTGGACATAACCATTGTTGTTATTATTTTTAAATAGAAACTTCTTAGGGAACAGAAATTCCTATTTTCAACCATCTCCAGCAATAAATGCTCTGCCAAGTTCCATGATCATGTGTGTGCATCCTATGGTCCTCATTGCTTGAGCAAGGACTGTAGGATGTGGCTTACATTTTTTTCATTACCACCATGCTATTTTTTACTCTGTCTTGCATACTCATACACATTGGCAGACCCATACACTCACACAAAGACTCCATTTAAATAATTGGGACTTAAGTACATGATTAAAGTTAACCAAATACATGAGTGCTTTGCTAAAATGAACTCCTAAGTTTGGAAATTTTAGCCATAGATTCCAAATCTATCTAAAATATGCTATGATTTATTTACAATACTTTGTGGATCAGTTTTGACATTTAATTAAAAACAGCTATTCATTAAATAAAAGGCCCACAAATTCATTTACTGGAATAGAATTTCACAATATTTATAGCTCTCCAAATATTTACATAAACTAAGGATAACCTTTATGGAACTCATTCACTACTAAGCTGCCTAACCTCAAAATGTCAGTGAGGAAAATGCGAAAGAGTTAAATATATATTTACACTGAGGAGTCTGGCATAACTGTTTATCAGTAATATAATGATAACACATTTAGCTCAAAGCAATTATTCTTCCAATAGCTTGTAAACTTGTAACCTTCAGAAACAAAATAATTTCCTGAGCACATAATGCCAGAGAATTAACATCAAAATGAACACTACTTAAAATAAATGGGACATTGTATAATGATCTTAAAATATCCAAATATTACTTCTAGATAAAGCTCTAGTTGAAGTCAATGAAAGCTGGAGTTGGTCCTAAATGCTTTAAATAGATATAAATTTAGGCCCCTAGTCCTGTAACTGATTTTACATGGTGGTCTTCTTGGGCTGCTTCCATTACAAGATTGAGGCTTGTAAGGAATATATTTCCTCTTCCTACAAGGCATTCACTAACCATTAACTGCCTGTTAGGCAGAAATTTCCACTTTAGACGGATTATTTTATAATTGACCATTATAGGGTTTCTTGACTTTTCTGCTGAAGAATCTGAACTGGTCACTGTCAGAGATGGGGCATTGGATGCATCCTGTCATTCAACAATCCTCTTTTCTTCTTCAAGGTGATCCAATAATCCATCTCTGAGAGAGGAGAAACCTAAAAGATCAAGTTATGAGAAAAAATGCTTCTAATAGGAGGCTTATCAACTATTATTCAGTTCTTATGGCATGGATTAAGGCAGATATTGTCCAACAAGGTAAAAATTTTAAAAATTGAGTTATTATTTTCTGTTCTCTGCCCTCAAAATTCAGGGCAACAAAAATGAGCAGAATGTAAAGGAATGTCTGTCAGAATAAACTGATTGATACTTTGTACACTGGTCTTTATTTTTTTCTACAGAAGCAGTCTTATCTATACAGATTACTTGGCTATCTTAGCCTGATAAAATTTATTGTAAGATGGTGATAATTTTGGCCATCATTCAAAATAATCTTTCCTTTCTTCACTAAAGTGGTGTACAACAGTAATCAGGGGCGTTGCTGGAGTTAGGCATACAGGGCTTGAGACCCAGTGCCTGAGCTCTGGGTCCACCACCAGGCCTCCCATGGTGGTGCGCTTATGGGGCTGGAGCCCTGAGTCCCAGCACGCTGAGCCCCAGGTCTCTTCCTGGGCCAGCGGTGTTTCTAATAGTAACATCAGTAGTACCTGAGTCAGCAACTGGGACATGGTGTGCTCTGGGCCAATGGTCAGAGCAAATTAGTCAGGGCTGGAGTCAAAGGTCAGATCAGTGCCAAAAGTCAGCACTTGAGTCCAAGCCAACAGTCAAAGCCAGCACCAGGGACCAGAGGTCAGAGCCAAAGGTCAGACTGAGAGTCAGGATCCAAGCAGAAGAGCAGGGCTGGAGTGGACTGGGAAGGATAGGAGCAAGGAAGGGTCTGACTGTAGCAGGGCACAGGAGAGATCAAAAACTGCAGGTACTCATTGAGTAGCCAAAGATCAACTGGTGCTGTTGGATTTAAGATCAGGCTTGCTGATTTCTTTGGCCAATCAGGTGGAGTGCTCATTCAGGCAACCTTGCTGTGTCTCTGCTGTGCTCATAGCCTGCCTGGAGATTGGGCAGACACAGCTGCAAATCCTTAGTTCTGAGATTCAAGAAAGATTAGTTCAAGATACTAAACAGGTTTTTCATAGCAATCTAAAAAGAAGCCTTGGCCAATGTACCTTCATGGACCATTCCAAAAGGAAGCATTTCCACAGTGATCTTATGGTGAAAGCTCTGGAGTGGGCCAACAAGCAGTGCTGGTACCAAAGACAGAGAGATTTATGGCTTCAGGAGAGGTGATGTGCAAAACAAGAGGGAAGACTCAGGCTGAATGCACAGCTTGAGGGCAGAGTTTCTGTGTAGGACCAGGCACTTGCTTTTCTGTTTCTGGAATAGCAACGATGTCTATGGCAGGCTGGCAGAGATCAGCAAATATCTGTTTGAGCAGCTGCCACCACTGAGGGTGCAAGAGTACCGACTCCTGCTGTAGCATTGCATGACCTGAATCCTTGCCACAGTATCCTGTGCTGCAGTCTGGAAACAGCTTGGGTTACTGTATGATTGGGTGGTCCATGCAATCAGTTCCCATGACCAGCTGTGCAAGACAACTTTGCTACATCCGGTCCTCCATATTGCCCCCCTATCTTGTGGATGCTTCAACCTACTTCCGCACGAAGTGTGTGACAAAAGTGGAAGGAAGGGAAAGGAGAATGGAGGGAGAGGGAAGAGCCATGCACTAATATGGGATTTTTTTTTCATGTTGTACATTGTTTGCATTCCTTCATGCACTGGTTTTTGTTGTTGTTGTTGTTGTTGTTGTTTTTAAGGTTTTGTTGTTACTGATGTTTTGTTGTGGTAAGGGCCGCTGACCTGCTTGGCAATAGGTGTTTGTTGTATTTTTCTAAGGCATGTTTATGAATACAGCTTGTTATTTGATCACAAAAGTTTACTGTTCTCATTAAATCACATCATACAATGTGTATTTCAAACAATAAAAGTAAACATCTGTTAAGGGATAATTGAGAATATGTATGCAAGCAACTATAATTCCTCAGTGCAATTAGCAAGATTAATCCATACATCAGTTACTTCATTATATCCATCTGCACTGTGACTCAACCCAGACTCCACCACTGGATAAGTATATTGCATGACAATCAATCCCTCATCCCTTCTTAGGCACTGAAATCAACACAAGCAGTCAGCCCCATCCTCCTACCACAAGCATGTTCCCTGAGGGATCTCCCTCTTCCATTGGCCCATGCAAGTCCATAATCTGGGAACATAAAGCATTCCTGACTTCTTTTGCCAGGGTGTAACCAGCTCCAGCTGTTGGAACTGCATTTTCTGGCTAAGGGCACTGATTCAGAGGCCTCTCACAGCCATAGGTGCATGGGGGAAATAGCTTACCTCTGGCTTCACAAAAAACTGTGGAGACAATAGCAAGCCAGAGTACTTTGGACACCATAGATCGCACTGGCATCCAAACAAGCCTGTAAACAGCACCAGAAGCATTTCAATCTGCCCAAAGTACATTCAGTGACCATGCAACATCTGCTGAACGTATAATTAAACTTGCTTTTGCATTGGCCTCTGATATCAGGGTCAGTTTCATACGTGAAGACAAAAGGGTATGTGGAAGTCTCCCCCCCCCCCAAATAACAGTGGGATTAGTAATTTTCTACTGGGCTGACATAGCCACCCTCATGGTGGTGTCTTTATACTATCTGATCAGGACAAACCGCTCACAAAGCTTCAGAAATGTAGCCTTCTTGATGAGAAAGTTCTGTACCTACTGCTGGTCATCCCAGGTCAGCAAAATGATTTGATATCACCGTCTGCGCTTATTGTCCTGTTCCAGGAGTGCTGGTCTACATAGGGAACATCAGTGGCTACACTGAGGGTATGTCTGCGCTGATACCACTGTGCTGGGCTCCATGGATGGATGCAGCAGAATCAACTGAGCAGCCAGTGGAGACCCAATCAATTGAGCCTGGAAATTCTCAGTGTTCGATGCAATGATTCTGCCCCCTGGAAAGAGAAAAACTGCATTGATGGGGCGGGGGGGCATTTCCCATTGGTGCAGTGCAGTGAAGATACCATGGCAAGTAAGTTGACAGGAGACAGACATTCTACAGTACCTAGATTGCATATCTCCTCAGTCCAGAATGGCAGTGTAGACAGGCATCAGTGTACAGAGCTGCATTAGGCAGTGTGAATCTGCCATGTCTGTGTCCTCCTCCTGCTCTATTGGCTGCCTTCAGTGGGTCAGAAAACACTTGTCAAAATGTCTGTGGTGATTCAGAGAAGCTGTGCCCCTTTCCTTAAATAGAAGTGAGAGCACAGGCAAGAGACGTTCTTCAAATGGTGCCTCCTCCATATTGCTGGCTCTGGTTGTTGACAAAATGGAGACCAAAAATGACTGCTTGGGAGGCTGTGCGGGTGAGCTGTTGAAACTTCCTTTGCTGTGTAGAGTGTATGGTCACATTTTCCCACACTGCACTATGGACACAGGGAGCAGCCTCTTGTTGGATGGGCACAAAGGAGTCTAACGAGTTGGTTTGATTCCGTTCTGCATGCTGCAGTGTGAACATCAGATTCCTGGGTTCAAGCTCAGATGAGTAAAGTGTGAATCTAGCATCAGTGTAGAGTAGTGGTTCCTGACATTTTCAGTAATATGGCACACTTCAGTGCAATAAAAAATTCCACAGCACACTTACTTTTTTCAGCTAAATCAATTGCTCATAAATGTCACATTCACTTACTGTACATTTACCATGGTTATGGTCTTAGTAGAGAGGTTTGCAACATAATGCATGCAACAAGCTAAAGAAGGATCAAATGCATTAATATTTCAAATCCACTGGGAAAAAAAAATATGTCATCTCAATTTTGTCCTTTGGCGAGCTGCATTTAGAATGTTCAAGTATAAGAATCGAAAGACCTATGCTACAGTTTTAATCTGATAATTAATTTTTGGAAGTTTTATGAATTGTAAATTTGATTGGCTAGAATAGTGTTTAAGATAAAACCATGTTTGTTTTACATTGCTTTTCATTACCTTTGTACAAAATTTCAATGCACACTGAGCGCGGCAGCACACTAGTTGAAACCCATTGGTGTAGATGCTCAACTCAGGGTTTGCTAAAGTAGACTCTATTGACTCAAGTCCCACTAACTGTGGCTTTGTATGGCAGTGTAGGCAAACCAATCAATGATAAGGCGGCTGACACCTGTGGCAGACTTTTGCAATGAGAAGATCAACAAAAATGAGCTGGGATTATCTGAGGGCAGAAGAAGCAACTAGGTGAAAGGAACTAAGAGGATGGGAAAGCATAAAATACAGTTAATAGTGTCCATCTCCTTTCACAGCATGCAAGTTGTATTCAACATTATTTTCTATGCATGCTGATTTATAACATTGAATGTTATTTATTTTCTAGTATTATGCATATATATCCACATCCTTGCATTTTAATAGGATATCAGTATCCTTCAGCTACTTTGGATTAGTGTGTACTGATTCAAAAAATCTCAGAGTAAAATAAGATACATCATAAAAATAAAAATGAACCCCATAAAGACCTGGGACAAATTTTTGACTGCCCCCCCCCATGGGTGTTTTTTCTCTTGACTTAAATGGGACCAAGAGTTCACCCTGTTGTCTAAAAAAATAACACTTTTGCAAAGCATTATCAATTTAAATGAGCTACAGTTAGCATTAGAAACAAGTTACTAATTTTCTATTTTCCTGGGGTTCTTAAACTGACATATGGGAGTCCTGTACTGTAGAAAGCATGTGAGAAAAAAAACCAGGTTAGTCCTATTTTGTGTTTTGTTTCACTTACGTTTTTAAAATTTTAAAAAATTGGGTCTTTCATAGGCATAACATCTTTGAATTGCTTAATTATTGTCTGTTAATTTTTTTTTATTTTATACAAGAGCTTACAATTACAGAGAGAATTTCAAATATCATTTCTCCTTTGTGCACTCATTTTTACAGGGTCTTCTTCATTATATAACCATCAGCATTTCTTTGCTTGACCTTTCATGTTGAAAACTAACTGAAGAGAGAGGATATCAGTATCTCAATCTCAGCTAATTTTTCAGCTGCAGTATTTAGCATCTGGATGCTCTGTAGATGTATTCTCACTGTTAATAATCTAAAGCGAATTTTAGAACAGAAGCAATCTTTAGTTATATGTCTGTTTCTAATATTGTTTAGTGAGGTACATTTTATTAGCACACCATCCTATTTTAATGAAGATATCCTGTTGGTGAATAGGTGGCCTTGCATTTACCTCCTTGACATTTTATAAAGGGCCTCGTGTCTCATTAGAGGTGATGCCTTTGATTGATTCTAATGCACTTTTCTGTTTGATTTTTTTTCATTTGCACATCTAGACATAAAAAAGATATGAACACCTGGCTTGGGGAACTAGTAATTCCAGATATTGTTGCCACAGGCAACAGGCTCTTCCTTTGATCCTATAGGTGCTTGCTTTGCTCGCCTCAGTGATATTATATAAATATCAATTGGTTAGTGAAGCACACTTTGTCATTGGCCTCTTTATTATTCTTGAGAGAAGAAAAATAATCTAATGAATCAGTTTTAAGTGAATGTAGCTATTAATTCCAACTCCTTTGCTATTAGATTGCAAGTGCACAATTTAGTTGAGAAAGCTTTTTTTGCAATACCAGACCTCAGTAAAGAGTTCGCTGCTAACTAGCTCTAAATTACAGATATTGTGTGACAGCAAAAGTTGGGACCCAATTCTGTAAGGTGCTGGGTGTAAGAGTTGGGGATTGGAGGGCTCCAGAAGTGCCACTTAGACACAAGGCCTCAGAAGGTAAAATTGGGTCTGTGAGCATGGCCTCCTAAGTGTGGCTCCCTGCAGTAGCACTGCTGCCTTTCCTTACTGACCCCTAAACCACATCTTAAGAATTTCAAGAAGCTGTTGGGCATCTGGGATTCAGCCCTGTGGCAGGGTGGTGGGATTTGGGGCTTCTGTCCCACAGGGTGTGCCTGCCTGGGCTCAGGGTGTCGGTCCTGCAGAGCGCACCTGCTGGGGTTTCTTTCAACCCTACCAGGGCCTGTAAGGGGACTACTAGGGTAGATTTGATGTGAAGGACCCCCCTCACTGTTCCATACATACAACTCATACCACCTCTGCCCATTCCCAGGTCTCCTCCTATCTCAGCTCACTCTGGCCACCTTCTCAATTACCAAGCCCTTCTTGGTTTACCCAGTCCCAACGTTCCCCGGGGTGTGGAGTCAGAAGTTCACGCAGCAGCCAGGGCAGGGGGCCCTCTCCCTGGTGGGGGCCTGGGACATGTTGTCCCTGTTGCCCCCCCCCGGGTGCCCCTGAACCCTACTTCTGCTGAAGCCTCAAGCCCCAGAAGTCACCTCCTGCAGGGCAGAAGTCCTGAGCCCTGGCAGGCATACCTTTGGGGCAGAAGCCTCAAGTGGGCATCCCTGCTGGGCAGAAGCCTACAGTCCCACCACATCACTGAAGAACAGGAGCCTTGAACTCCCCACAGCAGTCTTTTAAGCAGAGGAGGAGGGATATAAGGGTCTCTGTGAGTCACACTTTACCTGGAAAAGAGACACTTGTGATTTGCAGGGTGAGGTTTGGCCAACCCTGCCCTATGCTACACACTTGAGAAAAATGTTGAGGAGATCCTTGTGGCATGTCCTTCCTTGAAGGCCCCCAGGGTGGCTGTTTCTATGTAAAGTGTCAGTTTGAGCCACTAGCTTATCCTGAGTTAAGATACAGGAGAAAAGTGAGTCTCCCTTGTGTGGTAGGGTCATTGAGAGAACTATTTTCCTCAAAAGCAATGCAGCGGCTTTGATTAAATCTCTGTAATTTTAATGGGGAGTTTTCATAATTTTGTAAAGACACCAGACACAGCAGTGGAGATGTATTTCAGAAAGTTAGTCATGAAAATCTGAATGGAAAACAGTTTTAAAATATACTTAGTGCCCACCAACCACATGCCCGTGTGAGTCCCAGAGCATTATGCACAAAGAACTGTTTTCAGACCCTTGGCTTCAGTCACTCATTTGTTGTACCTCTGGAACTTACTGGCTGTAGGGCTGGCAACACCAAGATTCAATATTAGCCTCATCACATTGTTTCCCTGTGGATCTTTCTGCAAGTTATGATGACCTCTTCTGTCCATGGCTTGCTTTTGGCTGTAATTGCTAGGAAGAACAATGATGCTGATGGGTTATTATTTGCAGTCACAAAGAGGTCAGGGAAGGACAACAAAAACTCCAGTTCCATAAAAGTGAGGGACAGGTTGAATAAAATATGGTTTTAATTTAACACCCTGCCATCTGCCCCTCCACCCAAACCTAATTCCCTGCTGAGAGTTGCTGTCCATGTCTTCAGTAGATGGCAGGGCCACCAACAGCACCAGGGAGAGCAGCAGATGCTGGCAGGACAGACAACACAGTAGGCTGCTTCAGATGTACTTGGACAGGGATGGTGGGAAGGAACCCCTGTCTTCCTCCCTGCCACAGGCAGTATCTTTTAGCTTGGAAGCCAGGCAGAAAAGAACTTCCTTCCCTCCCCTTAAATAAATAGCAGAGCTGGGGCAGGGAGAAGAAGTGGAGTAGCTGAGTCATTTAATTCAGAGTCAACTCTTTCTTGCAGCAAATCATGGGCTCTGCTCTCTTTCTTTCTCCAACAAGAAATTTGCCTTTTGGGTCTCTGCCTTAACACCTTGTGCATACTTATGTGGACAGAGCACGGGCAGAGCAAAGACTGTACACAGACAGGCAGAGGAAGAGTGTTGAAGTGAGTGTATCTCTCAGGACTGACAGCTGACTGCTAACTCTTTCATCTAGGTACTTATATAGCTTCCTTTGTGCCCAAAGTATCTAAACTCCTCACAGACCTTAGGCTATGTCTACATCTAAAAGCTTAGTTCAGACTTGCTTAGTCTAACTAGCCGCACTTTTTTTAGGTTGAACTAAAAAAGCACGGCTAGTTTGAACTAAAAGTTAGTTCAAACTAAAAAAATGCAGTTAGTTCAAACTAACTGCTAGTTCAAACTCATTTAGTTTGAACCAGCATGACTACATTGTGCGAGTTCGAATTAAATTTCAGAAGAAGTTCGAACTAAGCAGTTAGCTTAATTCGAACTAAAGTTTTTTAGTTCAAACCAGGCAAAGCCTAGTGTAGATGGGGCTCAAATTAGTTGGAATTAAGGCTCCATAATTAAAACTAATTTGCTAGTGTAGACATAGCCTTAGAGCTTTACTTTATCATCACATGGCAGGCTGTATTATCCCCATTTTACAGAAGGGAACTGAGGTACAAAACAGTTGAGTAGTTTGTTCAAACTCAGCAGAGAATTCTTTGACAGACCTGGGAATTAAACCCAGAGTGCCTGAGTCCTAGTCCACCCAGCCTCTCATCTGATGAAGTGGGTTTACACCTGCTAAAGCTCATGTGATAAATAAATTTATTATTCTTTAAAAGTGCCACAGGACTCCTTATTTGTTCTGCCGAACAAGACCGGTGGTTCTCAACCTTGGGATACAAAGATGTGTTGCAAAGAGCTGGAAGATGTCACAGAAAATTGGTAGCTGAGTTTGGAGCCAGTTTGGGGCTTCTGCTGCCCAACACTCTCTGTTGCCCTCAATAACCCCCTCCTACTGCACAACACAGACAGCAGCCAGGGCCAGATGAGTAAAGGAACTTAGGGGCTGCAATGCAGAGATCCTGGGCTGGGTGAGGTGCAATACCACCTGCCCCACAAAAATAAACCTGGCTCCATCAAGCCAGACCACCAGGGCACCAGCCTGTACTGGCATGACTCTGCCCCCACCCAGGCCCCAGAGTGCTATATCCTTCAGAGCATTGCAGCCTCCTAAGCGCTCCCAGCCCAAGTGCCCTTGCCACCAGACTGTAATATGTCATGCTGGGGACTGTCATCTGTCAGGTATGTCATGATGGAAAAAAAGTTGAGAACCACTGAACTAGACTAACACAGTTACCCATCTGCAACCTAAAGTGCTGGGACATTCTGAAATGTTCCAAAGAGGTAGCTGTGTTAGTCTACTTCAGCAAAACAAACAAGGAGTCCTGTGGCACTTAAAGACTAACAAATTTATTTATCACATGAGTTTTGTTGGAGAAAATCCCACTTCGTCAGAAGTTAATGAGATAAATTTGTTAGTCTTTAAGTGCCACAGGCCACCTTGTTTGTTATTCTGAAATATGCTTTCTTTCCTGAGCAATGTGAAAATAACTGAGGTACTAAAGGAAAGTCACAGAGCTGTTGGGGAACTCCAGTCACCATGAGAAGATGCAAAGGGCTCCTCAGCTGCGTAAAGCAAAATGTGCTTGGACTCATATTTATGGGTAATAGAACTGTGAAATGGTCAATGTTTTCATGCCTTTTTTACAACTGCCTCACTAAGTGTGATGGTTTAGAGCAAGCCCCCTCCCAGAGTCCCCAGTAAGCATCCAAAAGTTCTGACCAGACTGATTTTCTGGGTTTACAAAGTTTTAATACTTGAAATCTATGTTTAGATAGTTTAGCAAAGAAAGAATTGTTAATGAGTAATCCTTGTCCATTGGGGCAGTGGGCCAACCAAGAGATGAATCTAAGCTCAGAGTCAGCTGGTTATCACTACAGGCTTCTGTTAAACCTAAAAAAGCAAAACAAAAATGTTCCTGTTAGAAACTTATTAGGATTTTGAACTGAATGCAGAGAGTCTTTCTACACACAGCCATTCTCAAGACTCCGGAAAAGAACTGTAAGTAATAATAATTTTGTGAGTAATAATCTTGATTTTTGAATGTATTTAGTCATGGAGTACAACTTTTTTCTCACATTATTTAATTAATGTAAATGCATCTTGTGGAATTAGAAAAGCAATCACATGGAGCCCAAAAATCTCTGAATGGTATCTAAGTGAATGAAAAATATACTAATGCTGTAAATAAGTGTAATCTCATCAATACAGTTTGTGTGACAGCAGTTATTTTCTTTGAGGAAAATTTTACTTAACCGAAGAGAAAGCAGTCACAGTTAGCATATGTCATTTTAATGCTGATTCAATCTGTGCTTGCAATGTGCCTTTAATAAGTGGCCAGTTCTACCTTATTTATTTCTATGGATCATCTTTACACCAGCAATAAGTATCTTTTACTTGTTAGAAACTGACCAATTTAAATATGCTTAAAAGGAGAAGAATAGATTGTTCTTTGGGAAAAAGTTATAATTTAAGTACATCTATTTGTTTCCAAGTACAGCTGGTAGTGTGTCAAAATGAAGGCTCTTTTTAAGTTCTGTGTTTTGGCACTTATTTTAGTTATTTAAACAAATGATATATGGTGTTATGCCAGAAACATTTACAGTCTAATTCCATTCACAGCTTTTAGAAAAATATCAGTTCATCCTGAATCATTCCACTATATACCTATGATTTAAAAAAGAAGCTCTGGTAAGACACGCTTACCCTGGAGCTATTGTTTATTATTGTGTGCATTACAGCACCACTTAAAGACCCCAGTCATTTGGACCCCAGTGTGCTAGGCACTATAAACACATAGTCAAAAACAGCCCTGCTCCAGAGTTTACAGTTGAAATAAGCAAGGCAAACAAAATGTATTAGGGGAAAAATTCAGACAAAGTTACATACTAGCAGAGCCATGACTAGTAGACTTCTGAGTGAAATGTCAGTGCTGCCATCCACTGAAGCACACTACCTCTGTTATAAGGTTGCTTACTTTTGTGTATCCATCTTTACACTATTTTTCCTCAGACAGACCATTAAGTCTATTTTACATTTTAATCATGGGAGAGCATCTCTCTACTGAGCTAATTTTAAATGTAATATTACATTCCTAACCGTAATTTTCAAACAAATAAGAAAACAATATTTTGGTCTGTATGTTACACAGTTGTCAGACTTGCCTATATCCTTCTCATTGCTTTATGTCATGTGTTGTGTTGGTTACCAACTCATTTTAGCAACTCAAAATTTCTTGGTGACATGAGCTGGAAATAGAAATCTCAAACGTGTTCATATTTCTCAAAAATTTTTAAAAGAATTAAGAACAAACAAAAAAGACTTAAAGAAATTAAGACACTGCATTAATCATTCTAAAAAAAAAAAGTAAGGGCTTGAGTCAAAGCTCATTGTACCCAAAGGAAATCTTGCCATTGATTTCTGTAGCTTTAGGATCAGGCCCTAAATCTGCTATTACTGAAATTTCTCTTTGCATATTTGGTAAGTCAGGTGTGTGAGGAACAGAACACTCATACTATTTTAGGGAGATGTACCCTACTAATCTTTGTGTATGAAAAATTCTGTCAGCCGGTTGGTACCTTTTCTTTTAATAACTAAAAAAGATTTGTTCACTCTCGCTAAAGAGATAACAAATGTAACTACATTTCCATGGAACATTTATGAGATACAAGCTTATGTCCCATAATCAAACCTGAAAATATGTGGTTATGGTGGTTTTGACTTCCAATGAACCTGGATACTCTAAAAATTAATTGCTTCAAGAAAGACCTGGTCTTGCTTAAACTGAAGCCAGAACCAGTTTTGAGTCTAAAGGGGCCAGAAGCAGGCGCCTGATAGGGAATATATAATAAAACAGAAATCAATCAATCAGTCAAACTTTTGGATAATAAATATATATAAATATAAATAAATGAATGAATACAACATAAAATTATGGGTTTTATATACTACATAAAAAAGTGAAACTTACATGTGTGCATATTCTTGAGTATGTATATGGAATATATATCTCCATTTAATATAGAATATGAAAAATATGTATTGAATGTTTGAATCTGTTGACATATAATAGCGTATATCTTGTTAATGATAATATAAACATTGTACATAACTCAAAGTACTTAATTAGCATATGGTGAAAATAAACTGTAGGTGTTGGGAATCAGATACTGTTACAATATATGATTATCTGGGACTCAGATACTGTTCAATATATGATTGCCTAACAGAATTGTCTCCATTTTTTCTTTGCTGAAAATATTTTTGTCATATGAAAAACTGGATAAAAAGTGGTAAAATTCATATCAGTTCAGATTTTTTTAAAAAAATAACAAAGGTAGACATGGAAAGACTATCTATTAA
The DNA here is from genome assembly GCA_007922195.1 of Podocnemis expansa. NCBI lineage: Eukaryota > Metazoa > Chordata > Testudines > Podocnemididae > Podocnemis > Podocnemis expansa. The sequence goes on along the minus strand of ML681994.1, from coordinate 30,805,468 downwards.
AAACTAGCATTCTAGCTTCCAGTTTATATATGTGTTGGTTAATCCCCTTGTACTTTAGTAAGGCCTCCACTTTCTTAGGTGGATGTTGATGTGATCTATTTTTTTCTTTCAAGTATCTTTTATCCTTAATAATACATTTTTTCCAGCTGCAGAAAGAGTATCAGATCGCTAGTTACTTTAGAGACTATGCAAAGCTCATCTTGATATAAAGAAAATAGGTTAAGGATGTAAATTTAATCATTTTGATAACCGTCTGCAGGAAACTCTTGGAAATTAGGCTGTATTTGGGATAAGGAGCTCTGAGTTGAGAGGGGGACTACTGATCATTATTTGTACAAAGGAATTGACTCTGGAAGAAGTGGTGATAAAACTTCAATATTTGAATTCTCTAAGAAAAATCTTCCACAGTTTGAGAAAGCACTGCTGCCAAATGTTGCATGTGGAAAGAAAGACCCAGTCCACAGGGGAAGTTGATACTTGCTACACACAAGCTGATCTCCTGGCATGATGACTCCATATTTCTGTTGATCGGAGACAAGACTTTCCAATAATCAATGTTTCTTCAACAAGCTGCACTGCAGAACTACAATAACAGGCAACATGTTGCCCAGGACTGGTCACCACCACAACAGCACAAGAAGAATGATTTGTGAAAAAGTCAGTAATGGTTAAGAGTACAAACCAGTGGATTAGCTCTTTGACACTGAAAGAGCCCATTGCAGAAGCTTAGATTCCCCATTATGAGGATTCTTGTGGGTGAAGCCATTTCTCAGAAATGTACATAAAGTGGAATAAACAGGACTTGAACGTTCCATACTGGGTTTATGCAAATACAAAGGAAGTAAACATAAAACTGGAAAGGCTGATACATGGACTGTGTAATCTGTGATTTTCTTAAGTATTGCAGAACTTAACTGAACCAGCTTTAATTAGAGTGCACACCACATGTTGAATCTGGTGAGGGACAAAAAAAAGTATAAAGCTGTATTAAATGCAGACCTTGGGGTGGTAGAGCCCCAGTAAAAAATGTAACAGCAAAGCCACATGGTTTAGAAAATGCCACAGCTTTTTTAAGCTGATCCTGTGCTGTGTCTTATCCTTTGTGGGATTCCGCAAGCAAGGAATTCGTTAAGCTGGCGGTGGAGTTCCGAAAATGTCAGCTGAGTGTACAAGAGAAACATCAGAACATGCGGGGACCAAGAAATCACCATAAACCTTTGACTAGATGAGGATCAGTAGCCATCTTCTCATTACAGACAGTTCAATCAGATTCCCAACTATGAATAAAAGACTGTTTAGGTATGAAAGATTACAGTGTGGCATATTCAATGCACTTGCAGTGTTTCAGAGAATAATGGATCAGGTGTTCCAGAGGCTAAACAGTGCTATTTGATAATCTCATGTCACACTGAGGAATGCGAATGACTCAAAGGAACATGAAAGAAACCTCTACAAGGTCTGAAAAGAGCATAAAAATATAAGCGTAGCATTAGAGTTTTAAAAGTGTGCTACTTCCAAAACCAGATTATTTATTTGCAGCAAAGAACCCAGACAGATGGGATAGACACAGTGTAAATGAAGACACAAGCCACTGAAAAGCAGTCTGAATGTGAAACTGTTTTGAATGTGAGGGTTTTTTTTTTACTGTTAATATTTGAATACGTATTATAATAACACCAGGATCAGTCCTGTTGTTCTAAGCACTGTACTATCAGACAGACAATCCCGGTCCTAAAGAACTTGCAGTATGAACTCTTTGATAGTAAACTACCAAGTTTATCACTGACAAGGAAGTATGATAAGAACTAAATATTTATAGCATGTAAGTAGCTGGTCCAACTGCAGGAAAATGAGATCGGTATTATGCATGACTAAGGGTCTATATCTTGAGGGCTCTTGAGTCAAGTTTGAAGAGATGAAGAGGAGAACAATGGCGTTCAGTGCTGCCCCAGAACAGCAGCAACTATCATAGAGAAGCAGCTGAAGAAGAAGACAGAGGTACAATCAGGGGTTCCTGCAATTAGTAAGGGATCTTTCATGAGAGAGTTGCTATTCTATAATAATCTGTTTTCCTGAATCATTTATGAGGGAAACTCTTACAGTGGTCTGCAATCTTCCTAACAGCTCTAATTTGGAATTGTTAGGAGATATATTTTGACAGCTCAACCCATTTTGTCCCTTCCAGGCCATCAGAGGATCCTGTCTCTTCCACTGGCCATGGGAGGGCTACCTACCTCCCTGGCAGTACCTATCAGTGATATACATTACATTCAAGAAGTAGGGTGGGGTGGGACTTGAAGGCAGCTATGCTGAACAAGAGAAGGTGGATTTTCTACTCCCATTCCAAGATATTGAGAGGCTTCTGCAGTTGTGGAATCCTACTTCTCTCCTAGTGATTGATTTACATGTTTGCCACAAACGTTGTCTGGTCTATGACACAAGCACCATTTGACATTTCTGTATAAACTGTTTAGTTTATCTCTGAATGGTCAGTTTAAAAAAGGCATCCTTCTAATTAGAGAGCCTTGGTTTGTGTTAGGAAGGACCTTAATATAGATCCTTATGAACCAATCTGAAACCTAATTATGTACTTTCTCTGTTTAGCTGCTTGACAGTTGACTCTGCTCTGGGATTACTTCATAGTTCTTCATATGCTGATACTTTATTCGACTGTTGCGCTTTGGGTATAGAAACTTTCTAAAGCTTTATTGATTTCCACATATAAGTTCAATTTTTAAAAGCAACTATAATTTAGATGGTTAAGTCCAATGGAAAGTCATTTAGGTGCTTTTGAAAACATTTCCATTTTATTCATTACCCAAAGTGTGGAAGCCTGAAAGCTACACTACACATTCTAAGAGAAGGAATGCTTCATTTAATAAAACACCCTGGACACTGGGTCATATTACTAGAACAGGAGAGACAAACCAAAACAATCAATTTTCTCTCTCAATGTGTCCAGTGAAAATTCAGCAATTTGTTTATTACTAAGTTTTAATCTACTTGAATTAAGAACATACTTTTATAAAGGGAGAAAATATCCAGACATACCAACAGTGTTATTTTTTTCATAGGTTTTCTCTGTTTATACAAAATGCTCCTTTTGTTTTAAATGGGGAGGGTGTGTATTGAATCCTAAAGCACATTGTCTTTCTGCTTGAGCCATGATATTGTGTAATGAAAATTTTAATCCTAACTTTGTAAACAGATCTGGGAGAAACTTGATGTTTGTTTTAAGAACTACGTTACCTTTTTCAAAGTCAAGATTTTCAAGGACAGCAGCTTAAATTTAGACTTTAAAATCCATATTTAGGCACACATAAGTGGCCAGATTTTCAGGTATGGTAAGCACACAGCAGCTCCTACTGAGGCCCAATACTGGGTGTGTAGCATATTTAAAAATTCAGGACATCTATTTAGGAAATAATGAAAGAATAATTTGTCAGCATAATCCCCATCAGTTTCTGCAGGAAGCAAAATATATTACAGCAAGGAAAAACATTGGCTACAGCATTTTTTAAAAAGGCTAAAATGAATATAATAATTTCATGTCAGGGTTTATTATAGTAAGTACCAAAACAACCTTCAGAATTCTGACTACAATATGTATACAAAAATGAATTATTACCTTCTTTTAGTTATCCTTTGCTCTTTGTATCTTTCAGGATTTCCTTCAAACCTGTGCCCTGACTGTCACATTGCTCTTCAATTAAAGACTAGATGGGATCTGAAATGAATCTAATAGGACATTCCCAGCTACCTGCTACTGATGGGTTTTCCCTTTCTGAAGGTCCTAATTTATTTGGTAAGTCATTAAATTAGTTTATAACACATCTACAGCAAATTATAACTGAACCAATAGCCTGGAGCCAAAATATTGAAGTCCTGTAATCAGTTACTATAGTCTGTGGTACGCAATCATTTAAAGGAATGGCAAAACAAATATGTGTTATGCTCCACAATTTAACAAAGCTTGTAGTTTACTAGTGTGTCACCATTCTGCCACCATGACAGGTTACTCAGCAAGGTTAGTTTAATACATAGGCAGGAAATGGTTTTCAGGTTAGTCATTTTATATCAAACTGAAAAGATGCAAAATATTTTAGTCAATTTATAACTAAATGATACTATAAAATATGTATATTGCCTTATTATATACATGTATGAAAAGAATTTTCATAGGTATTAAAAGCATTACTTTATTTTTATTGAGACCATTAAAAATTATGCTGTTAACTTTAGTGCCACAATAAAAGTTATAATGAAGGCTGCCAAATTCTACATAGCTGAGACTCTACTGCTTTTTTTCCATTCTGGAATATGGGCTTGTTAATGAATGAAGAATACTCTGTCAATATTTTATGAGTGCAGGGAACTTGTTTTCTATTTTATGTATTACTGGAAAACAGGACAGCAATCTTAACAATTTTCTTTTCTTCTGACGCCAGTGTTGCCTCTCTGCATAGTTGTAGCATATGTCTGGGACCATGCAAGTTGGCTTCCCAGGAGAGGGAAAAATACTGATGAGGAATCTGGGTGTACTCTAAATGCAACTTGCCTTATTCATACACATACACCAGTTCTGAAATGCAATAGTCTTATAGCAAGTGGGAAAATCTCTTTTTCAAGAAGTCTTGGCCCAACTCCAGCACTTGGTTCCCAGAGAGAAACTCTGCTGTTAGAATAAATGTAATGAGTGTCCAACAGTAGTGGATTTAGTGTCAGTGGGACGTTGCGCCTAGCTTCATTTTCAGCCTTCCCCCATGGGGACCCAGTCAAGATAAAGAACACTCAGATCCCTTCCCCATTTTTCATTCTATTTTTCTTTATCCTCCTCCTGTATTATAAGTTTTTGGAAGTAATGAAAATAAAGTGAGGTATCTTGATTTTTTTTGTAGTCTTACTTTTTATTTTCACAGACCAATTGAAAATTGCTGAACGTCTCAGCAAACCACTTAATGATCTTTCCAAATGTTGTTTGTAGTGTTAGGTAACTATTATAAATTGTTTTGCATTCTGCCTATTTGTTAAATTCCATGGTCACATGCCAAAATATAGGAAGAAAAGGGTGGCATTAAAATTTTGGAGTCAAATTCTGGGCTTCTTTTGCACCAATAGAAATCCAAAGTAACTGCTGATTTTGGTTGAATTGCTCCATATTTTCATATGTGAGTGAGTAGATTTTGGCCCTAAGAGTCAGCTATATTATTCGTTCACTGATATTTTTTGGAAAAGAGATTAAGGTTGAGCAATTCCAAGATACAGTGAAGTGAGTTGATTTAAAACAGACTCTCTTCAACAAGGGCTTGACCTGCTCACACTGAAATTGTCAGTTCTGTGGAGAAAGGGTTGTTTAGGTCAATAGGATATGCATGAGGCAATAATATGATATAGTAACCAGAAATTGGTACTGGGATTCAGGACACCTGAGTTCTAGTTTTGGCTCTGTTATTGGCCTGTTATTGGGAAAGTCACTTCACCTCTCTGTGCCTCAGTTTTTTCATCTGTACAATGGGATAATGAACCTTATCTCCTTTGTTAGGTGTTGAGAGAATGAGGCATTATTATCTGCATGCAATGCCTAGCAAAATAGGACCCTGATCTAAGATGGGGTTTTTCCATAAAATAAATCATTAATATATAATAGAACTAAATTAAGACTCAAATTAGGGTTGGCATCTTTCACCTATGCAACCTTTCAACTGTCCCTTTTTTCAAGGGATATCACTAAGTTTAGTCCCAAGTCTATCATGTTTTACTTTTTTGTTCTCATATTTTTATTGTTGAAAATGAGTTGCATCAGAAGTACAGAATCATGAAACCAGGATGAGAGAGAGTTATTCACACCAAGGAAATTACTCTGTCTGCTCTTTAAATTTCATGCATGTAAACTTTTTTGTGTCCCTTGTTTTAGTTTTTATGACAGATTCATGCTTCAGATTCTGGGCTTTGGCAGGTTGAGATGTACCCACTTAATGGGATTAGAGGACAATATTTATCTTTTACCTGGAACAATTAAATTTCCCATGCAGTGCCTCCATATATGATAGCTTTACTATAATAGAAGAGGTTGTTAGTCCCTTAAAAATCTAAACACATATTCTTTTTTTTTTTTAATTGGTTTTGCTTCGTAGTTCATTCATGCTAGAGCTACTTGGAAGGCATTGTTAGAACCATGAGTGTATGGCTAAATGCCCCTTTAAATATACAGTTCTGAGTGTTGGGGTCTAGTTATTTAGTAAAGTAATGCTGTCATTGTGCATGTTGACACTATGGAGCTAGTCACCATGGTAATCCTAAAGGGGCCCTGAAGATTTATCAGCACTCAAGATTTATAGTTACAAGGAAGTTTGGAATGTCTTTCAGGATAAACAATTTCACTTTCAGTGGATGGAGTCTGAAAATCACTATTTTAACAAAGTATTTCAAGGATAATGTATCCATTGTGGTTAATGTCTATTTAGCCTCTCACTTTTTAACTAAGATTTTGTTTGTGGAGTTAGAAACTCTGAAAAGAGGTGTTCCATTTGGAAATGGCAAAGCAACCTTAACCAAAGCAGAATGTGTGAGAGCCACTAAAATGTAGGTTTTTCTTTGTATCATGTCTTTTCTGACTGGAAACCAAGTTCCATTTATCTAGCTTGCCATTCTAATAGTTTGGAAGTAAGTCAGATGTCTAATATATCTGCATGGCAAGTGTCTCTCGTTTGAAGAACTCAGCAAGCAAATATATTAAACTGCCCATCCATACAGTATAATTTTTAAGGAAAATGGGGCCACCTATGGAGAAAAAGTTCCTCTTTTTCTCTCCCCCTTATTCAGCTACTGCTCTGAAAATAGATCCAGGTAAGGGAAAAGGGTCTATCCCTGAGTAGGGATCCAGAGGAGTAGCTGGTTTTATTAGCTCCTGTAATAGTGTCTTTTGTGCAGATATGTGGGCAAAACTGGCAGTGTGGTTTGTTCCAGGGATATGTGCCTGCTTTAATAATTCTGTTGTTACATCTGTAGTTGCTTGTAAGTATCTGCTTAAGGTGGGGGCCTGTCTGTAAGTGAGGAGAGGTCTGTCTCCCAAGGCTTGAGAGAATGAGGGATCGTCTTGTAGAATAGGCTGTAGATCCTTGACAATGTGCTGTAGAGGTCTGACTTTGGGATTGTAGGTGATGACTAGCAGTGGCCTGTTGTATTCTTTCATGGGCACATATCTGCACAAAAGATACCATGACAGGACCTAATAAAACCAGCTGCTCCATCAAAGTTCATTCACCTGCTCATCTACCAGTAGAAGCAAGGAGTCCTGTGGCACTTAAAGACTAACAGATTTATTTATCGCACATCTAGTGAAGTGGGATTTTCTCCCATGAAAGCTCATGCAATAAATGAATCTGTTAGTCTTTAAGAGTATGTCTACACTTAGAGCTGAATTTGAATTAATTGCCATCCATTTGAATTATATTAAGTGCATGGACACACTCGCTTTCCTCAATTCGAACTGAGGAACTCCTCAGTTCGAATTGATGAAAGCTGCTTTTGAATTGGTCAAACCTCATTTGACTTCGAAGTCAGGGTCAATTTGAACTGAGTAATTCGAATTGACCCAGTGTGGCCATGTCAACTCGAATTCACTGTTTGTTTGAATTAGCCGCAGCTTGATTTTTCCCTATACAATAGCCCCCCCCCCCATGGAATTTGAACTAGCAAGTCCTATTCATGGACATTCCAATTCTCATTGGATTTTCTAGTGTGGCCATATCAATTCGAATTGACTGAATTCGAATTAATAATTTTTGGTTTGAATTGCCTCATTTGAATTCAGTAATTCGAACTGAAACTCTAAGTGTAGACATAGCCAAAGTGCCACAGGACTACTCGCTTCTTCCGCTGAACTAGACTAACACGGCTGCTCCTCTGGAACTTGGCATCATCCACAAATGTGATTTATGCCATCATGTGCCAGAAATGCCCCTTTGCCTTATATATTGGAAAAACAGGACAGTCTCTGTGCGAAAGAATAAATGGGCATGAGTCTGACATCAGAAATCACAACATTCAAAAACCAGTAGGTGATCACTTCAATCTTCTTAATCACTCCATTGATGATTTACTAATTGCTGTACTCAGACAAATGAATAACAGCTCAAGGCTTCAAGGAGAAATAGCAGAGTTGGAATTAATTTACAAATTTGACTGTGTTTCTTCAGGACTAAATAAGGACTCTGGATTTTTTTCTCAACACAAAAGGTGATTTGACCTAATCTCTCTATATATACTGTTCCCCAGTGTTTGAATCTTAATGACTGCTTTGATTTGCTGTTACAGTGTGACCTGATCCCATGACTTACACTTCCCTGCATTTATTTTACTCCTGTTCTATAAGTTCCCCCATCTTCAAAGTGACAGACGAAGTGGGATTTTCTCCCATGAAAATTCATGCAATAAATAAATTTGTTAGTCTTTTAGTGCCACAGAACTCGTTGCTTGTTTTTCTCTAGGGCCAGGATCTCTTTCTATTCTACATTACTAAGGCCACATGTTTACTCATAATGAGTAATACCTTTCTTCTGGAATAGTTGCATTGGAATCATGGTTATTGAAATCATGATATTATTAAGGTTACTCAAAGAGTAAGGTTCTATATAATAGGAGTAACTGTTGGCCAAGACAAGTGATTTCTTGGATGCTTCATATCAGTGGATATATCACTTGGAAATAACAAGGATATTTGGCTAATTATTAACTATTTATCATTAATTAGTAAACAGACAACAAAAATGCGAAGAGCTGTATAGGCTTAACAATAGTAAACAGAGTTTTAGTGAATTCAACCAAAACACATCACATTTCAAATGTTTTTTCAATTTTTGCATAGGTAAGTATTTCCATCATCAGTATTTCCCGAATGGTCTTCTAGTGATAGCAATTCGCTGCAGCTAAAATGTAGGCTATTAATTGAGTGTGCTTTAAAGGTGATTGGTTTTTTTAGCGAAGTCCCAGCCATAAAATGTGGAGGTCCATTGCTCAATTGTGTTTGGTAATAGATTTAATTTGATTTCTAAAATTATCTCACTTGAGAACTATTGTAATAATTGGTCCTACAAATTGTCTCTAATTTGAGTTCAACTGTAAAAAGCATGTGTAAGTTCATTAGATGCCACAACTACTTATAACCAGGACCGGCTCAATGCAGGGACTATAGGAGCTGAAGCCCTGGGCCCCATGCTCTAGCCGCTAAGGCTTCAGCATGATCTGGCTGCCCCACTCAGTCCAACCCAGTTCTGGGAGGCATGTGGGAAGGGTCCCTGCCAGCGCTGGAGGGGTGGGATTCTGGAGCCAGAGACTGGCTGGTCTACCCCCAAGGGTGGGGTGGGGAGGGCTGGCATGTATTTGCTGTGCTTCAGGGGTGGGGGTCAGCTGGTGTGTGCTGTAGCCTCTGGTGCAGCCTTCTGGGGTCAGGGGTCCTGGAGGGCTGCACTGCAGGCCACATTGCACAGCAACTGCCCCTTCCCCCCAGGAGCAGAGTGAATATGTGCTGGCCCACCCCAGAGCCTGGGGCCGTCCTCAGATGCTCAAGGTCTAACTGATCACCATATTTGGAGTAGGAAAAGAATTTTCTCAAGGTCTGATTTGCAGAGACCCTGGTTTTCTTTTCACTGTCCTCTGTTACTTAATTGTTTGAATTAGAGTAAATGATGCATTTTCTGTAACTTGAAGTCTTTAAATCAAGATTTGAGAACTTCTTTAACTTAACCAGAGATTATAAGCCTATTGCAAGTACGGGTGGGTGAGATTCTGTGGCCTATGATGCACAGAAAGTCAGGTTAAATTATCATGGCAGAAACTTCTGACCTTAAAGCTATGAGCCGGCCCTGATTTCCAGCAATTTCTCTGCAAATGTAACACAGTACATATGGAAAATGACTAAATATGTCACACTCATTGTAGATGTGACAAGTTGGAAAAGAATGAGGGGGAGAAAGTAGTACAATTTCTGAGAAGTTATGTACCAACAATGCCCCTCCACCTTATAAATTGGACAAACTAGACTGTCTCTGTCAGGGCTGCTCAAGCCATAAGCCAATAAGGCCATGGTTTGGGGTGGCCCAGCTTAGGGGCTATGGGACAGTGCCACAGAAACAGGGCGGGCTGGCCTATGGGGCAGACCCCACTTCATTCCCTGCCTCTGGGCTGGCCCTCCCCACCCCCAGGGCAGAACAGCCGGTCCAGGGCTGGGGCAGGAGACCGGAGCCTGGCCTCTGGGCTGGCCCACTCCACCCCTGGGCTGGCTGTTCCCTGTCTTGGGGTGGGGAAGGCCAGCCCAGTGGTAGGGTGAGAGAGCGGGGTCCACCCCATGGGCTAAGCCGGCTGCTCCCTACCCTGGGAGAGATTTCAGAGTTAGAATTCATATGTAAATTGGATACCATCTCTTTGGGTCTGAATAAGGACATGAAGTGGTTTCCCACTACAAACATTAGCCTTTAAAAGTGCCACAAGATTCCTCCTTTATTTTGTATTACTAACAATGATTTTCACCTGTCTCAACCTCACCACTTTCTGATATGTTGCGTTTGAATCTATACAAGTTGTTTTGCTGACGTAATCTGACATTATGCAGTGAAATGTAATCACAGGATTTATCTTTCCCTTATATACTGTAAGATTTTCTTTTTTCAGTGTAAGTTTTTTCCATTCTCTGGCATTTGATGAAGTGGGACTTCGCCCATGAAAGCGCACATGAAAAATAAATTTGTTAGCTTTTAAAAGTATCACAGGACTCTGTTTATTTTATGGAGTTCATTAAAAGACACCCTGGAGTGGATTGTGAGATGCAAGAATAAATTAATGTAAGAAGCAGAAAAGAAAACAATGTGTTTAAGCAGTACTTAATGACTGGACAACAATAATAAATCTCAAAAGGAAATGCTATTTAATAGCTGTGTCATTGGCATAGCACCTTAGGGACTTGAAGATACTCGATCCATTTGATAATTTGTGTTTGGTTTTCTAAAAATCTCTAAAATCTAGTGTCAGAAACTATTTAACAATCAAAAGTTCATAAAATAGAGTAGCTAATTATTTGTATCTGGCCCACTTGCCCAGATGGTGCAACATCTGACATTGCCATTGTGGTTGGTAGATATGATAAATAGGCAAGTGGTAACTTTCAGAGCAAAAGAAAACAAAGAAGCAAAAAATAACTTAGAAAAATATATATGTATGATAATTATGGATAACAAATGATCCAGTGAAGCAGAAGCAACCTGAAAGATGTTCTAAAATCATGAGAAATGTATCAGCTAAATCTGAAGGAAGTGAATGAGCTATGTGGTACAAGGCAATTTGATAAGACAGGGCAACAAAGAATTACTTGTGTGCTCAGTTCCTCCTATGCAAGTGTTTAGCTTTAAAAGCTGTATATTTCATGAAATGATAATATGGAATAATATACCTTTGGGGTTTGATTCTATATATGCTTCCTCCCAGGAATAGTGGATATTTTCCTGAACAATCTCACTGACTAAAAAGTTTTAGAACTTGTGATTCTTCTCTTGGTAAAGATGACAGAATGTGGCCCTGTTAAAATAATTTAGCTTTCTCTGGGTATGTCCACACAGGCTTCTTCTTTTGAAACAACAGAAGTTGTTTCAAAACAAGAAGCGGCATGTCCACACGACGCACAGTTATTTCGAAACCATTAAACCTCGCATCTAATCGAAATAGCTGTTGTTTTGAAACAACGGCATTCGGACACGTTGTTTCGAAACAACACCATTGTTTCAAAACAGCTGTTTCGAAACAACATGTCTGAACGGCCCTTGTTTCGAAATAACCATTTCGAAACAAGGGCTATTTCAAAAGCAGGCTTTCCCTTAATTTGAATTAACAAACGGTTAATTCAAATTAACTTATTTCTAAATAAGGTCTGTATTTTGAAATAACTCATTTCAAAATGGGTTATTTCGAAATAATGATGTATGTGTGGACATAGCCTCTGTGTTTATGAAATGTTGCATCAGCTAGCCAAAATGGGTTCCTTAATATGTTTAAATGGTTCATCTATTAAGTTTAGTTACTTTAAAAAGTAGTATTTTTTTTCATAAAAATACTAATGTGAATGAACCCAAAAAATTACAAAACTACAATAAAGGAGCTACTTGGAAGTGTCTCCTTCAACAAGGACAGATCTCTGACTAGGAGCAGTGGGCATGTGCCCTGGGGTGCTGGTGGTCTACGGATACCTAAACAGTGGTGGATTACTGCATGAGCCAATAGAGCCTGTGCCCAGGGGCCCTGATGAATTTATAGTATTTGCACAAGAGCCAGAATTCTGGCTCCAGCTCTTGCTCCTGCTCCTCTTCTTCCCTTTGAGGCCCCGCCCCTAGGCAGGACAGAAGCCAGAGCCCAGGACTGAACATATTACTTCTCCTAGAGCTAGCAGAGATGGTTGCCCAGTTCGCCCCCTCCACTTCTGTTAGAGCTGGCCTGACCAGCTTCTCTCTCCTCCATCAACCCCATCCTGCTATGTGCAAAAAAATATGAAGATCAGCTCTAGACAGTGGAAGGCACTGAAGATGCTGTGCCTAGGGATGCATAGGGTATAAATCTGGCCCTGTCCTTGAATATATGCACCCAGAAGAAGCTATCCCAGTTTTATTAAAGGACATTTATATTGTAATTTGGCATTGCTATTGTCTCAAGCATTTATAAATAGGCTTCACTGTAATGAAGTTAATCAGTAACCTATATAACCTCTGGCCTGAGTCACTCGTTACCTAGCCTTAAAGGAAGTTCTAGTTCTCAGTTGTGAGTAAAGCAACAAGATGTTAAGGCAGCAGGACTAAGGAAGTGTAGTAGATAATACAGACTAGGAAAAGTAAAGAGACCAACACCATAAGTAGCCCAAGTTTTTCAGGAATTATCATGGAAATGGTTGGACTGAAGACTACTAAAGGTAGGATATTGTGCAAGCTCATGTGTGATCCATTATATTAATCAATAGATTTGTTAAATTCCATGAACCAGCTTGGTGTGAGAAGTTGTCTAGCTTAGGACCTTAGAGGTCTGATAATAGTGTTTTCAGGACTTAAATCAATTGATTAAAGTATGTCTCCCATTTCAGTTTATCCTGAATCAAAGGAAGTACATTTTGTTCTTTTTGTCTTATGGTCATTTGTGCTGTGTGACATTATGGCACAATAGGTTTATTAGCAGGCTCAGGCACTTAAGTTTTAATTTGTTTATAATTCTTTTTCTTATAGTTTTGTATTGACAGTTCAAAGCACCACCACTATAACTTCTGTACTATTTTGGATACACATTCTACAGCCTGTATATAAGGTCAACATAACACTGAAAATAAAAAAAATGAGATTTTCAAAAGCACTCAGTGATGGCCTAACTCTGATGGTAAAACTTCCTTTGACCTCAGTGAGAAAACAGTTAAGCAAATGCTGAGAGCTTTTTTAAAAAATCCTTTCCAAAATATTCACCTGTAAATTGGGGGGGAGGTGCTTCAATAAATCTCCTATACCAAATACATAATAGAAAGCATTCACAAAATGATGGCCAGATTAAAAAAATAAAATTTAACTCTGACAATGCTAGTAAAATTTGAGACATTTTGTGAAAGAGTTTAATTGTAATTTTTTTTTTTGCAAAGCATAACCCACACGTTTTACAGCCCTATTAGTATTTATTTCAATTATCATGGTTAAAAATATGTACTTCTGATAAGAAAAATGTAATGGAACATTGTGAACATTATATATTACTGAACACAATAGGCCTGCTGCTTCCATTTATGCTAATTTACACTATGGTAGGTCCATTGACATCAGTAAAGTAACTCTTGCTTTATAGCAGTGTAAGTGATGAAGAATCTGGTTTGTGCTTCCATTAATATATGAATAAAATACGATGTGCATTCCAGATGGCAAGATAAAATCCATTTTCATTTTGTATAAGAAGCTAAATTGTTCTAGGCTAAATTGTTTATATAGAAACAGAGTGCTTTAAAAAAAATCACTAAAGGGCGCTCTGATATGTTGTGTGCCCATGGAAAGTTATTGATCCACTTAGTTCTCATTGAAAATAAGGCCTTATGTGTAAATCTAGGTGAGGAATGACTTACCTGTCTCATGAGAGTTTGAGGCTATGTCCCTATGAGCCTTTTAAATAGAAACAACAGCAGTTGTTTCGATTTAAAAATAGACACGTCCAGATGACGTTTTCCTTATTTCGAAATAAGGAAAATCATTTTGATATAATAAAAGCTGGTTATATATCGAAATAAAAGTTATTTAGAAACTGTGGTCTCGAAATAACCCTGTCTGGCTCTTTTATATCGATATGTCCCACATATCGATATAACAGAATGACCTTCCTCCCCCCGTCAGCACCCTGGCCAGGGAGCTGAGAGAAGGTGGAGGGGGGGGCACAGGAGGGTGGCGGGTCCCAGCCACTTTCCCAGCTGCCTCAAAAAGCGGGCAGCCAGGGGGGACTGCGACAGCTGGGGGGGGACTGCGGCTCCCCAGCCTGTTTGCCACACTGCCAGAAAGCAGGCGGGGGAGCCACGGTTCCCCCTGGCTGCCCGCTTGTCCCGCTGTTGTGGCAGTGGGGCAAGTGGGCTGGGGAGCTGCAGTACCCCCTGGCTGTGGGCTTGCCCCTGCAGCCAGGAAAGTGGGTGGGGGGACCTGCCCCCCCACAACAGTAGGGGTGCCCCAGGGTCCCTCCCCTGCTGCCCCACCAGCAGCAGGGGAGGCAGGGCAGGGGGATCCATGCCCTGAGTGCTTTTTCCCCTGCCTGGCTCTCCAGGTGAGAGCCAGGCAGGGGATTGGGTGGCAACATGGCCCTGCCAGGGGGCCATGTTTACACACCTCCCAGTGTGCCCCTCTCCCGAATCAAAATAGCAAGTCCTGTGTCTGGACTTGCTATTTCGATTTGGTATTTTTCCTTTAAGTTAAATCAAATTAAGGGTTTTATTTCGAATTTGCTTATTTCGAAATTAACTTATTTTGAAATAAGCGTTTAGGTGTGGACATAGCCTGGGATTTTGAATTTTTTTTTCTCATTTTGAAAAAGGGCCACCCAAAAAAAACCCCCAAAACAAAAAACCCACCGAGCAACCCTCACAAAACAACAACCAAAAAGCCCTCCCCAACAACCCTGATAATTTTCACAAACTGATAATCCCCCAAAATTTCAGGCTGGTTATGCAGAATATTCTATTTTGATAATTTTTAGACTTTTCATTTTTATTAAAATGTTTAATTTTTAAAATATAAAAACTAAAATATTGTAACAAATTTAATAGTTAATTGAGAAACAAGTTTTTTCATTTTGAAACTGTAAAAAGGGGGTGTTTAGACCATTTAGAAACTTTTTTTTAAAATTCTACTCATAGACAGGTCAAAAGTGAGTCTTTCTCATGAGATCTGGTTGCAACTAACAGATATTTTCTGACAAAATATTTCAGTGGAAACTTCTGCCAAGCTCAACTTGTGTATACAAGAAAGTTTCATTGGTTGACTTAAATAATTTTTCAGATGATTTTGTTAAACTAGTGCAAGCCAGTGTGGACCCTCCGATATAGTGTAAGAGCCTTTCTATCTGTTGGTGCAGACCTAGTATGTAGGGATTCTGTGACTGGTGTCTCTAGACACTAAGGAAGTATAAGGTTATCTAGAATATTTTAGTGTTCTTTATGTTTACTCAACAGCTTCTCTAGGATTAGAATGTAATTTCTTTCTAGTATCTGAGACTGATATATTTAGGAATGAAAACTGTTCCAGTGACTATGGTTTAATGGTACTAATACATGTTGTTTCTGCATTATAATACAGGTGTTCTCACAGATGCAATGAGTTCTTCAGTGCAAGAACCAGATGTGTCACCTTATACACAGTACAGCAGTGTGCCGTTCCCCCCAGTTCAGCCTCAGATTCCATCACCACCTTATTATTCCAACCTTGGCTTTTACCCCCAGCAGCCTGAAGAGTGGTATTCCCCTGGAATGTATGATCTCAGGAGAATCCCCTGTGAGAACTTATTCACAAGAGAGACAGAACTAGCAGAAACACCTGTAGGCAAGAAGTCTAGACTGAGCCACTCTACAGGAAGAGTGAAAGGAGAAGAGCTTTGTGTCGTCTGTGGTGACAAAGCCTCTGGATACCACTATAATGCTCTTACTTGTGAGGGATGCAAAGGTAGGACAAAATAGGGTTTATCTGTTGTTCACTAACTTTGGGGAAAATGGATATTTATTTTGAAGTTTTATTTTGTCTTAATCGAAGAGCTCATTCAAATCCTTACCCTTTCTAGATCTTTGCATTTGAATTCAATGCACTGATATTAACTGACTAGGTACTAGTCCTCTTTAAAAGGACTGGGAGGCGATGTTCCCTCTAAGGGGAGAGGGCAGCTGAGCAACTCCGGTTGCTCGCTGCGCTCCGCCCCCCCACGGGGCCCGCTGTGCAGCCCCTCCCCCCGCTCCTGACAGCCCCGCCCCCGCTGCTCCTGCTCAGCCGCCCCCTCCTGGCAGCCTGCCCGCTCCCGCTCGCCCCCCCGCTGCTCCTGACAGCCCCCCCCGCTCGCCCCCCCTCCTGACAGCCCCCCCTCGCCCCCCCGCTCCCGCTCGCCCCCCCTCCTGACAGCCCCCCCGCTTGCCCCACTGCTCCCGCTCGGCCCCCCCCCACTTACCTTGGGGCTGGACGGGAGCCAGAGGGCCCAGCCATAACTCCCGAGCCAGAGGAGCTCTACGGAGCATGCCCAGATTTTCTGGGCATGCTCCGTTGGAGCTTCTCTGGGCGGGAGTTTTCAAAACTCCCAGCCCCAGAGGAGTTCTCTGCAGGGACTCCGGCTGCCGGCAGTGTGCTGCTGGCAGCTTTCGCTGCGCTGGCGGCTGTGGTGGGCTGCGCCACAGTGCGCCAGTGCAGCTTAGAGGGAACATTGCTGGGAGGTTATAGTGGATCACAAATAGAATATGGGTCAACAAGCAAAAAAGCCAAAATCCCTCTATGGCAGGGGTCTCAAACTCAATTAACCATGAGGGCTGCATGAGGACTAGTACATTAGCCCAAGGGCCACATCACACATGAGGACTAGTATGGGAGCCCAAGGGCCCCACCACTGAAACCTTTTCATATAACGTTATTGCAAATATTCATAGCAATAGTGTCACTGCGGGCTATAAGAAATAACTTTAGGGGCTGCAAGCTTGAGACCCCTGCTCCAGGTTATTAAAAGGAGTATTGTATGTAAGACAAGGGAGGTAACTGTCCCATTCTATGTGGCACTAGAGAGGCTCCAGCTGGAGCATCGTGTCCGGTTCTGGCAGCTACATTTTGGGGAAGATATGGACAGAGCCCAGAGGAGAGCAAAAAAATTATAAAAGTTTTTGAAAATCGGTCCTATGAGGAAAGATTAAAAATCTGGGCATGCTAAATCTTGAGAAGAGGATGCTGAGGGTGGACCTGATAATAGTCTTTAAATGTGTTAAAAGCTATTATAAAAGGATGGGGATCAATTGTTCTCCATGTCCAGCTGAAGGCAGGATAAGAAAGAAATGTGTTTAATTTGCAGTAAGGGAGATCTAAGTTAAATAGGAGGGAAAATCTCTCCAACAATAAAGACATGTAAGCTCTGGAATAGGCTTCCAAAGAAGGTTGTGTGATCCTCATCATGAGACGGTTTTATGAACAGTTTAGACAAACACCTATCAGGGGTGGTCTAGATTTATTTAGTGCTGCTTAGTGCAAGAAAGAAGCAAGGAGTCCTGTGGCACTTAAAGACTAACAGCTTTATTATCGCATGAGTTTCGTGGGAGAAAATCCCACTCCGTCAGATGTTTTGAAGGTGGGGGAACTTACAGAATGAGATGAAAATAAATGCAAGGGAGTGTAAGACATGGGATCAGGTCATTTGCTGTTACTGTATGACCTGATCCCATGTCTTATACTCCCTTGCATTTATTTTCATCCCATTCTGTAAGTTCCCCCATCTTTAAAGCACCTGATAAAGTGGGATTTTCTCTCACAAAAAGCTCATGTGATAAATAAATCTGTTAGTCTTTAAGTGCCACAGAAATCCCTGCTTCTTTTGCTGAACTAGACTAACACGGCTGCCCCTTTGGAACTTGCCTTAGTGCAGGAGGCTGAACTTGAGGACTTTTCAGTTTCTTCCAACCATTCAGTTCTATGATTATTTTCTTTGGGACACATCGATAAATTGATTTCTTATGGATATAGAGTATGCATTGCCTTTCAGTGGGGGTGACTGTCAAATTTAAAATGAGAGTTTGCCCACTAAAACCTGTCAATATGACAAACCATCAAAACAATTAATTTAAAATAAACACTATTACTTGTGAAACCTGCTTCATTTCTGAGTTCTGATCAGCAGAAGTTATTAAAACTCCTACCCCACCAAAAGTTCAGTCTGTAGGGTATCACATTTTCCAGTATTTCATTTTTTGAGAAGAGAGCATGAAAGTACACTGAGTAGCCAAAAAGGCTGGTAATAGCGTAAGAGCTTTTCACTTCTGTTTTCAGTTCACCATCTCAACCAAGTCAGTACTGACTGAAAGTGGTAGCCATCTGATGGCTTGTTGGTGGCCAATGGGAAATGCATGAGTGCAATTCAAAAGTTCTTTCCAGAGCCAGCGTTAGGTCCAGGACTAGTGATAGTCACCATTTTAACATTATTTTATAAGGAATACCTCTGAAATCTCTAAAACTAGAATAAGTATTTTAAGTGTGCCACTGTATGACCCCAGTTTCCAGTGATTAGTGCCCACACATGGCAAAAAATAAAACAAAACAAAAAACCCAGACCAACAACCTAAAACCCTTACCATTATTAGCAGGCTGTTAGCAGTTTCAGCAGAGGGAACATGACAAGGACATGGCAGCTGAACAATTCTTACTTTGCCAGGTGGCTTTTCTAGGGAATGTTGGTAGCTAATTGCATCAAATAAGGGAATTGTTCTTCCTTGCTATCTAAATCAATATTCTTGAGCCCAGAGCCATACCTACAGTGGGACAAATGGAGCTTTGCCCGGGGCACACTGGGACAGCTCAATAGAGCCACTTTATTAAAAGGCACGTTTTGTGGTGCTGGCCCCAAGCGCAGCTCATGGCAAGGGGTGCATTCTGATTGGAACAGGCCCCAGGCACTGAAAAAGACTGTTACAGCTCTGCTTGGGCCCAATAATTTGTGGATGGAACCAATGTTCCCTCTAAGGGGAGAGGGCAGCTGAGCAACTCCTGTTGCTCGCTGCGCTCCCCCCCCCACGGGGCCGGCTGCGCAGCCCCCCCCGCTCCCAGCATCGCCCCCCCCACTCCTGGCAGCATGCCCCCCCGCTCCCGGCATCAACCCCCCCGCTCCTGCTAGCCCCCCCCGCTCCCGGCATCGCCCCCCCCACTCCCGGCAGCCCCCCCCAGCCCCCACAAACTTACCTTGGGGCTGGACTGGAGCCGGACAGCCTAGCCCTAACTCCTGGGCCAGAGGAGCTCTAGGGAGCATGCTCAGATTTTCTGGGCATGCTCCGTTAGAGCTTCTCTGGGCGGGAGTTTTCAAAACTCCCTGCTCCACAGGAGCTCTATGGAGAGACTCTGGCTGCCGGCAGTGCACTGCCGGCAGCCTTCTCTGCGCTGGTGGCTGTGGCGGGCTGCGCTGCTGTGCACCAGCTCAGCTTACAGGGAACATTGGACAGAACTATGTGTATCTTTTAGAAGAAAATCCAGTCTTGATTTAAAGACTTCAAGTAATGATAAGTTTACCACTTCCCATGGTAAGCTGTTCCACTGGTTAATTACCCTCACTATTAAATGGCTTTTACTAAATTATATTTAGAAAATTTTTACAGCAGTTATAACTAGACACTGTAGAAACACCATGATAAAAACTAAAAACATATTGGGCCAGAGTCACTCATGGTGACAACTCCTATGTAATTGTTTGGATCAGTGATAAGAGTAAATATGTGTGCAGGTCTCCTTGTTAATTTAACTTAGATCATTCTATGAAACCATTATATTACTTTTTTTATAGGGTTAAATCATTTTGCATTTTTACTTTTTCACAACTGCAATGTCAGTTACAGAAGACAGCCCAACCCTTGACCAAAGACTGTAAAAGTTGAATTATTTAAGGTTAATGTATTATGTTTCTGCAATAAACATTAGACTGGCTTAAAGCAATAGTAAGATGATGTGTTGAGGGAGAGCTCTGACTACTTCTGTTTGAAAGCTGGCTAGGATGTCTTAATGCTCTTAGCATTTTGCCTAGCTGGTGCCATTCACCCTAGAGGAGCAGTGATGGTGAAGGTGTGGAGTTAAGCACTTTGGGCCCTTCAGGACAAAAAGCAATTTATAAAAGTCAGATATTACTATCAACATTAATCTACAATTTAAATAGACAGCCAGTGCTAAGCATGAGAGAACCAATGAAATATATCCATGATATCTGAATGCAGACCAATCTATTTATATTAGAAATTTAAAAGAGAATTTAGTGAACTTTCAGACTATGTCTACACTTAGATTGTTAAATCAATTTAACTTAAATCGATCTAATTGAATTGAAATAAAAATCATTAAATTGATTTAAATTAACATGTCCCCAATAGAAACCTGAATCAAACTAGCATGTCCACAGACAGTACTTACTAGTTCGATTTAGAGGAGCACCTTGGGAGGTGTGGCAAGATGGCCTTCAAGAAAGGCCATGCTCCCACTCAATATATAGAAAGAGGAAGGCACCTTGGGAGGGAGAAGGGCAAAAAGTGCTAAACCAAAATGACAGTTAAATCAAAATAACACAGCTAGACTGCATTATTTCAAAATAAGAATTTCAATTTAACTATCATCTCAATATAAAGTGAGGTTTTATTATTTCAAAATGAAGGAGCTCCTCATTTTGAAATAAGGAAAGCTAGTGTAGACATGCACTACTTTAAATCGAAATAATCATTATTTCGATTTGAAGTGTAAGTGTGGACATACCTTGAGTGGTTTACAAACTGAAAGGGCTGCTGACCTTATCATTTCTCTATTCTTTTTCTGGGGGAAAAATATGTCTCAATTGGTGCACAATAAGCACAGCAAATGTTCAGTTTTTTGAGACTGTGGTACTAGCCACATACAAATAGATGTGAATATTGCCCTTCGCTCAGTAAGAAAAAAAATTATTTGAAAATCTGACTTTCTATTTATCCCTTCCCAAAAATGTGAGTTAAAAAGCAAATTAAATAGGATGCACACCACCTAGAGTTAGTGGATCTCATCAGCTTAAGCTAGAATTTTTTAAAAACTACTTCAAAAATTGAAAACTTCTGTGACATGTTGCTGATCCCTAATTCTTCAGTTATAAAATATTACATCATTCTACGATACTGGCACAATGGGCCATAAGTAATCAGACAGTTTTCAAGTGTCAGTACAGTATTTGGTGCATTATTTATTACCAGATTTTTCTACATTCTATTCCATTGTAATGCCCCTCATGGTTAGGCATTATAAAACTTCCTATAAATATGTCTATATTGCAATCAAAAACATGCAGCTGGCTCTTGTTGGTTACCCTGAGCTTGGGCTAAGGGGCTGTTTAATTACATTCAGGCTCAGCCTGGTGCCCAGGTCATTGTTGTTGGAAATAGTGGTCCTGGGTGTGCTGCTTTGCCCTCTCGCTTGAAGCGGATTCCATCATATATAGAGTCTCCAGTTTGCTTCAGTGGTTCACAGCACCCTCACTATAGCAATGGTTTCACAGTCTGTGCTCCATGTGCTAGGACTCTGTGAGGTAGGAGTGCCCCAGAGGTTGGGCTGCAGCCTGAGCCTGAATATTTGCACCACAATTAAGCAGCTCTTTAGCTCAAGCCCTGCAAGACTGTCAGCTGTCACGGGCCAGCTGCAACTGTCTAATTGTAGTGTAGACAGATCCTGTCAGGTGACCTTAGAATGCTCTTGGACCCTAACTAGAAATCTATAGACCCCTTTGTGAAGGACTGGTGTATAGAAGTCATATTAATTGAGTGGGGCAGATGATAGAATCATGATTATCTATTGAAGTCACCGAATCATTCCCGGTGACAGAAAAGTGAATTATGTACTCTATCCCCTACAAAATGGTAGAACTGATTTTTCTTGTCCCCAACTGTTCCTGATAATCCTTGATGTTTGTTATGTTAAGCCATGGTTACTTCCTGTGAAAGTGATCCTACATCCATCTTACCACTGTATAGAAAATCACAGCAGTTTCTGTGGTGATGGAACTCAGCAGTATTCTTTGAAGTGTCAGGAGTCAGAGAGTTCAAAGTAGGCATGTCTTGTTTGTCCACTGGGTAGCATTTAGACAACTTGATAAGGAAATAATGAAATCAGTGATGTTACACCAACGTTAAATATGGCTCCTCTATCTCAACACCAGTTCTCAGCAGGCGTTCTCCCCATGAGGTGACTCAGAACTGTCCAGTTCTCATGATACTTCACTCTGTGGACCTGAGCTGGTATAGTAAATACACCCGTTTGATAGATTCCACTGTAGTGTGCTTTTCAGTAAAGGAAGAGCTAGAATCAAACTGTGTCCTTTTAATTGAAAAGGCAATTCATCATGTTCTTTAATGTCTCAAAAAGTACATGCAACATACAGTTCTGTAGCTGGATATTATAGAATCTAGTTAATTTCATTACAAATTCATTCTGCAGGAGAGATTGACCACAAACTTGCATTTGTTTATTTTCATGCACCAGCTGACTTGTACTGGTGCAAGACTCAATGCTTCAACAGAAATCAGAATGGGAAAAGCAACATATACACCAAAGCCGCAATCCTGCAAATTTTTCTATGAATCTATAGAAAGCCAAGTTAAAATCTATGAGGGTCTTCTAAAGCGGAACAGCTTTCAGGATTGGGGCATGGTAAAGTGAATTCTATACCTCATCACTGTTGAGGCCAACAAAACAAAATGCAATTTTGCAAGGCCAAATAAAGTAGGCATTGCAAAATGTAAAAGGAAAAAACCCTCAGATGCCATAATTTTCCCCAAATTTTGTGTATGATTTGTTTTGGATTGTCCCAAACAATTATCTCTAGTACAAGATCACGTATGTGACATTTTAGTAGGTTTGATGTACCTCTGGGAACATGTTCCAAAGGGGCAGCCATGTTAATCTAGTCCAGTAAAACAAACAAGAAGTCCTGTGGCACTTAAAGACTAATTAATTTATTTATTGCATGAGTTTTCATGGAAGAAAAGTTCCACTTCTTCCAGGGCCGTCTGAAGGGAAGAGTGAGGGGCCTTGGGCAAATTGCCCGGTTCAGCGCTGCTTGTCTCTCTCCCCCCCCCAACCCCCATACCACGCATGCTGCTCTTGGCTCTGTGCTGGAGCAGCAGGGAGAGGGTGGGAGGCAGCGCGGTCAAGGAGGTAGCTATACGGGCCCCGCGCTGCCTCCTGCCCCCGCCCTGCTGCTCCAGCACAGAGCCGGGAGCACCGCGCATGGTGGAGGCACTGGGGGGTGGACCAGCAGCGGTGAACTGGGCCGCCACTTTTGGCCGGCTCACCTGGTCCCTGGAATGGGGGGAACAGTGGAGCGGGCCCCATGGGGCACCCCCAAAGGGTAGGGCCCTGGGCAGCTCCCCCACTTACCCTACCCTGGGGACGGCTCTGACTTCATCAAATGCTTCGAGGATGGGGGAACTCAAAGAATGAGAGGAAATAAATGCAGGGGAGTATAAGTCATGGAAACAGGTCACACTGTAACATCAAATAAAAACAGTTGTAAAGATTCAAACACTGGGGAACAACATACAGAGGAAGATGAGGTCAAATCACCAGTTGTAGTGAGAGAAAAATCCAGTGAGCCTTTGACAGAGTAACTGCTTTTATTAGGTCTTGTAATAGTCTTTTGTGCGGCTATATGGGCAAAGTATTAGCTATGATCCCTCAGATAGAGACAGATACCTTCAGGATATCTATCAAGCATTCTTAAAACTACAGCACCCAGCTGTGGAAGTGAAGAAACAGATTGACAGAGCCAGACGGGTATCCCGAAGTCAACTACTACAGGAGAAGCCCAAGAAAGAAAACAACAGAATACCTCTGATCATTACCTACGACCCTGAAGTCTGACCTCCACAGCACATCCTCTGGGGTCTACAGCCTGTTCTACAAGATGATCCTTCACTCTCTCAAGCCTTAGGAGACAGACCTCTCCTCGCTTACAGACAGCCCCTCATTCTTAAACACATACTTACCAGCAACTACGGACCTAACAACAGAACCATTCATGCAGGAACATATCCCAGCAACAAACAACGCTGCCAACTTTGCCCGTGTGTCTGCTCAAAAGACACTATTGCCAGACCTTATAAAACCAGCTACTCCATCAGAGGCTCATTCACCTGCCCATCCACCATGTGCAAGAAATGCCCTTCTGTCTTTCTTATATATTGGACAAACAGGACAGTCTCTGAGCAAAAGAATAAATGGGCACAAATCTGACATCAGAAATGACAGCATTCTAAAACCAGTGCGTCAGCATTTCAATTTATGTGATCACTACGTTAATGATTTGCTAATTGCTTTGCTCCGACAGATGAATACCAGAGCCAGGCTTGAAAAAGAAGCTGCTGAGATTGAATTTATTTGCAAATTCAGTTGCATTGTCTCAGCACTTAATAGGGACATTGGATTTTTCTCGCATTACAACAGGTGATTTGACCTCATCTGCCTCTGTATGTTGTTCCCCAGTGTATTAATCTTCACAACTGTTTTGATTTGCTGTTACAGTGTGACTTGTTCCCATGACTTACACTTCCCTGCATTTATTTCCACTCCTTCTCTAAGTTCCCCCATCTTCAAAGCAGCTGACAAAGTCGGATTTTCTCCCATGAAAACTCATGCAATAAATAAATTTGTTGGTCTCTGGGAACATGTGTCAAAACTTGGACTCACAATGGAAAACTACTTCAACATTAGCTAGGGAGAAGACTGCTCTTAGAGATAAATAGGTAAGAATGTCGCTTCATAAATAAAATGGGATGAGAGTAAGGTTGAAAATTATACTTTCCTAGAGCACAAAAACATTTTGGATTTTTAAAATAGTTTATTTCAGTAGGAAATGTTCACAAGTCTAAGTTTTGTGGGTTTATAAATTTCACTGGTTTGGCGTCCTGTGGGTGTTTTCAATAAGATGAATTTGCTAAATCTTTTGCAATTCTTTACATACAAATAGCAGCTAATAAAGTATTGCCTAGATCTTGTTTATATTAGCCATAATAACAGCAATCTGACTTATGGCCATAAACATATTTGCATACAGATTTTGAATAGTCCTTATAATAAATGATTTTCTTCATGAATTGCAGCCTTTAAATAGGTGTTTAAAATAAAATTTGAACATGATCTGAAACAAATGCAACTGCCGTTTACCTGGCATTGAAAATCCACAGCTTAAACCTAGACCTTTCTCTTTCTTCCCTGACCAGTATATGGAAATGTGTTAAAAATCCATGGGACTGGTGAACAAAAATAATGTCTGAGTCTGACTAAAAGTTCCAAATAATCTGCATTTCAAAAGAGGTTAGTGTCAGTCAAGTACATTTGAATGGAAAGAGAGCTATTCAAAACACACAGTACAGAAGATAGGATTCAGAGAACCGCTGGGATTGTTGCTGCAAAATAGAATTTTATTTATTTATTTATGTATTTTTGTAACAAAATTTAAGCGCTGAGATGGTTTATTTGAATTAATGAGGATCTGAGCCATAACCCTGAAATTTGGATCCACAATGAACTTCAGGCATGTATGTGAATGTAAGTGCCCTAGTTCAATGCCTTTGAGAGAGAAAACCAAGCAGAAACCCAGATCTGTATTTCTCTGAAGTTGAGGGTGGGTGCCTGAATCTTGTGTTTTTGTTCAATTCCATTTTAGTGGTGGAACTATCAGGTAGAATACTACCAGGGGGGAGATTAGGATTATTTTGAATTGCAAAAGTCATGTGTCAACACGGGCTCCAAGGAGTCCCCTTTTAAAATTCTGCTACCAAACTGATGGATGTGTTGAGGTTATTCCCTGTGAATGACAAAGTTCGCTCCGTCTTTGAATGCTGCTAAGTCATCCCATATAAAACACTAAATTAGAAAACTGTTATGCTTGCAAAGTGGAGCACACAAAGTTCAGGAAATGTTTTTCTCCCTTGTGAGTGGTACTCTGATGGTCTTTTATTACATAGAATTTCATTACATGGATGCGTGCTGTCTTTGCCATTGTAGTTCAGTCAGAGTACAGATTGAACAGTGAATGAGGAAAGGGTTTACACTGAAGGAGAAAGTGATCTGAGGATCAGTGATTCACAGTGGGCCGATTTCTGTTTGTAGTTCTCTGCCCCAGTGTAAATCTGGATTGAATGGTGGAAAACTAAATTCCAGGAAACTTGACTACTTCTGTGATTAAAGTTAGAAACATGCTTAAATATCTTACTGGATCAGGAACTCAGTGCACCAGCCAGGCAGTGTTTTACGAAGGAGGTAGATCTATTGCAAATGAGGGAGCAATCCTCTAATTTAACAGAGAGGATAAAAATAAATATAGTTCAGCTGCTTCATTTCTGGATGGGCGGATGACCCATGTAACCCTTATGACACATGCTTACAGGTGCTCTAATTCTTGGTACCTAAAGTAATGGGAGTTCACTCAAATGGATTTGCTGTCTGAACTCTTATGGACTGTCCTGTCCTCAAAGTCCTTCAGTGACTTACAGCCTCATAGTCATTCGCTGACTATTATAATACTATTGTATATAATCCTGGAATGTGAACCGCAGATCCAAATTTGTATCTGAACCTTCTCAAGATATTTAGATGTGAGATTTTAGTTCTGGCCAGTGCCTAATATATAGACCCACCTTATATTATATCCGGTGTTAAATGATATTGTATAGACCACTTTGGTTAAGTAACTATGAAAGAAGCAGTAATGTATTCATCAGCACGTCCAGGTACCAAAAGAAAATTGAATTCTGGCTGAATGTATTGCATGCAGAAGCTGAAACAGCAATGTAATCTTTTTTCAGCCTGACCAGTTCCCCAGTTTGCAGTGCTTTTTTACATGTCACTGTTGTTTGCACAGGCTTCTTCAGAAGAAGTATCACTAAAAATGCTGTGTACAAGTGTAAAAATGGAGGCAACTGTGAGATGGACATGTACATGAGAAGAAAGTGCCAGGAGTGCCGCCTGAGGAAATGCAAACAAATGGGAATGTTGGCTGAATGTATGTATACAGGTATTTGCATCAAGCAAACAAAGAACACAGAAAATATATTAAATTTTACATTTGTCTAACTTGGCTGTGTCTAATATGCTGAATTCTCCATACATATACAAAGGTTGGTGAAACTGTCAAAAGATATAGTCCAGCAAACCTGAAGGAATAGACTATACCATTATGGACACTGCAGTCCTGTTCAGTATAGCTTATTGAATAGGAATGACATCCCCATGAAAATGAGATCTGGTCAATGATCGGGAATACCAGAGTATGAAGTAAGTGATGGTCTGCTGCTGGTAAAGAAAGGACTTTCACAGCCAGAATGGGCTGACACAGTGAAAGGCAAAAAGCCAGAGGGGTTGTCTGAGTGGCAAGAAAGGCCACTCCAGTGGCTATGGACAATGGATGGAGGTGCAGAAAGGCATCAACTGGAGAAGGGGAGGAATACAAAGAAGCAGCAATTGGCAGGTGCTATGTCTAGGAGAGAAGGACCAGACACAGCTTTACCCAGAACCACCTTTTTATGGCCTGTTTCCCAGCCCTTGCCAGTCAGTTCCAATGCCTGTATGAAGTGCTGGCAAGCAACCAGTGGCAGTTCCCCTGAAAAAGGGAGGGCTGGAAGTTGCTGTGTGCCACAGCCCTTCCATTGCAGTCTCCCTTTTTATAGCCTGTGTTTTCGTACCCTCTGGTAGGGAGTTATAAGTAGAATGACCTCTAGACTTGGCTTCTAGGTTTAAATCATATATTATATTAAAACAAAAACTTGAAGTCAGGTTGACATCTTATATACATTACCAAGGTCCAAGCCAGTGTACTTCAGACATCTGTCACACTGTACTACATGCCAAAAGGGGCAGCTGAAATTGAATTTCTGGTAGAACTTTAACTATAGCAGTAATAATTGTACCGTATTTGAAGGCTCACTGTTGAAATGTAGTATACACATCCGAATATTCTGTTTTCACAGCTGCAGTTTATTCTACTTATTGGTGGCTCCAATCATTTTAGCATACTATAGTGTTAAACCAATTTAGGTTCACACAGGAAATTAATCTACTCTGAGATTTTAATATACTTCTCTGCTTTAATCTGATCATGAGATGCTATATTAACTGTTGGCTTTATGAGAAACAATAACCTCCATCAACATTTGGAATGCATGCAAATATAATATAATTAATCTTTCATGCTGTAAATTGAATAGACTACAAAGATCCTGAGATATGAAATATTCTCATACAATACATAAATACATAAACAAATGCCACCAAAGTGATGATAGCACTCAAAGAGTCAGTAAGTGTCATAGGAAAATAAAAACCCATGGAATTTACACTGAGTTATTGTACCACAAATGCAAGAGTTCAGGATACTTGGGGTGACTCATAGCAACAGCAAAACAATAGATTCCAGAAAAAAATAGGTCAGTGTAAATAATACTGACTGAGGACACATGAAACTTTTAAACTAGCTGATCATTTTCCCACATTGGCATATGTGGAACAAAGGCTGACAATAAGTGCTGCCATTCGACTCTTTCTCTGCAATGGAAACACTTACTTTGTTGTTGGGTATCTCATGTTGCTCATAATTTAAACATAAACGTGTTCCAAAGGACTTCAATGAGGACGTTTCGCAAGCCACCATTTAACAAGGTCCAAAGAAAGACTGTGTCATATACTGTTGTTTTTAGGTCAGGATGGTAAAACCTGAAGCTTCTATTTGTCTTAAGCTGAAAAAGTCCCTTTGAAATAAAAGGTTACCTTGAACTTTGTTTCATTTACTCATACTATAAAGTTGCAATTACAAACACTGAGGAATTATGCTATAACAAAAAGGAAGGTAAAGTCTTATGAACATTTATGGCTCTACTCATTAACATTTCTATGTCCTTTATACATAAAGCACAGACACAGCGAAATTATTTAACTAGTTGCGTCAAGTATCTTTTTCTACTTATAGTCACAGTTATTTAGTGTGAATTGTGTATCTAATTAAGGCCAGATTCTGCCATTCTTACTTAGGCTGAGTAGCGCTCCTAATCTCATTGAAATAGAATGATTTGTGCAATAAGAGTAAAATGCTGGTCCCACTTAAGTCACTAAGCTTGCCATTGACTACAGCAGGGCTTGAATTTCACCCCTAAAGTACTGCTCAGCATAAGTAAGGATGGCAGAATCTGGCCATAGTGTGCAAGACACTAAGCAAACTGAATTTTCTCCAGAAAAGAAGTAGGTCAGATCCTCGTGTGATATAAATAAACCAATGGAGCACCACTGACTATATCAGTATATCCCAGCTGTGGATCTAGACCAGTAGTTTATATATGCTTTTTAAGAAAAATAAAGTTAGGATGTTGTAAAAATGAGGCAGTACAATCACAAAGCTGGATGCCAGTTATAATCTGCAGCATTCCTATCACTAATATTATCCTATTTCAAGGTACTATGTTTAGGTCTTACTTTAATCATGTAAATTTCCTCTTCTCTCAGTGGTGCAGGTAGGTTATTTTATATAGTGCTTAAACAGGAAATTAAAAACATTTACAACTGAATTCAGTGTTTTCATGCTATCTTCCCCATCATCATATACCTTCTGAATGAGTCTTTTTTCCTGTTCTGCATTTTCAAGATTGGAGAGTCAGGCAGACTCCTTGAAAGAAACTCTAAATTGAAGTTCACTGATGTTTATATTCTTAGATCCATATATACTTGCTTGCCAGTTGGTCTCTTTGCTGGTTTTTTTTCTTCTGAGGGTTGTTTCTCTTATTTGTTATTACTTAATATTTGTTAAGCACATGTGCTAATTGTTATACGTAATACACATAAAGGTAGCCCCAACCCCAAGTTATTTCAAGTCTATAAAGATAAATAAATAAAGTGACAAACATTGATTTAAGGGCATGATAGACCCTAACCAATAATGAAACCTGAGTTTGATTCAGACTGCTAGGTCAGGGAAGTACAAATTTTGATGGTTGATCAGATAAAGCACAGGGTCAGTGCATCCCTGATATTTTGGCCATTATCTTCTTCCTGGTCATCATGATTCACCCTTGGGGTTGCACCAGCAACATTAGATCTGTCAGCAGAGCAGCGCTATAGATATCCATGTCCTTTCCAAGTAGACGTTCTGAAAGAGAGGCTGCACCCTGGGTTGAACTAGCAGAAGTGAGCATAGCCCAAAGAAGTTTATCAAATACTCATAGTCTTTTGTGTATGTATCTGAGAGGCCTAATCACGTGTATCCAAGGATAGTGCTGCCTTCAGAGAATGTCATAAATGGGTAAGTAGTTGTTGGTGTTAAAGGGCAATATGTGGGCATGTTTACGTACTTACTTAGTCCCCCACTAGTATGTGAGCATTAATATACACTAAAATGTCTTTTGGTATGCAAATCCTATGAATGTATTATTTGCAATGCTTCAGGTTTGTTAACAGAAATACAATGCAAGTCAAAACGTCTAAGAAAAAATGTGAAACAGCGGCCTGATCAGACAGCCATTGACGATAACGAAGGAGCGGACCTGAAACAAGTGACATCTACAACTAAAATATATAGGGTAATAAAATTCATGTAAATAGTTTGTATAAGAATTACAATGTTAGAGCCCCATGCAACTCACACAGTATATAATGGTTACAGTTAAGTAATTTCTGAGTTGCCTTAGGTAACCAGACATATTTTCCTCAGTATTTGTACCGGTTTCCTATCATTAATGAGATAGTGTTATTTGATGATCTAAGGCATTAGTCCACATCAATAACATAAAATGATAGCTTTTCATATATGATGCTAAGGAGGGGGGGCTTGACAACAGCACATTAATTATGCATGCATGTGTATATGTGCGCGCACACACACACACACACACACACACACACACACACACACACACACACACACACATTAGCATACACATTCCACATAAAGATTAGATATATGTGGTGGAAATATCCATGGGATAAACTGCACAATACACATTCAGTTAGACCTATCACATCGCTGTGCAAATTATCCCACAGATATTTTACAATACATATTTACAGATCTGATCTCTGCTTAGGATGTGTTTATTGAATAATTAAGGTTCTAGATCAGTGGTTCCCAACCTTTTTGGCTCAAGGGCCACATATATAATTTTTACAGCCCTGAAAGGCCATTGGTCTCCATTAGCAGACCCCAAGGTAGACAGACAGACAAGCTTATTCCTTGCTGGTCTCTCATCTCCCTGTCTGCAGCAGGGAAACTGAACATGTCCTGTAGCCCTGTGTGCTCCACTTGGGCCACTAGGCAGTGACACACTTCTGCAGTCAGGGGAATGGGATATCAGTGCATGCCTCTCTCTGGCTCCAGCAAGGACCCCAGCACCTAAGGACCCATGCAGACCACTTTCCTCTCTTCTGGAGCCAGGATAGGAGACCACTGATTTCCTATCCCTTTGGCTGTAGCAAGAACTCTGCACCAGTCTTTTAGTCACTTGGAAATGTACTTGCTTGGGTCCTTAGGTGGCAGCTCCCTGTGACAACCAGCAGGAGAGGAGCTGAAGGCCATTTTGAAAGTCGCAGAAGGCTACTTTTGGCCCCCAGAACATCAGTTGGGAACCACTGTTCTATAAGTTATCCTACATCTTTGAGGCTATGTTCACATGTAAACTGTTATTTTGAAATAAGGTATTTCGAAATGAGTTATTTCAAAATAAAGTCCTTATTTCGAAATAAGTTAATTCAAATTAAGAAAATGTTAATTCGAATTAAGGGAAAGCCTGCTATCGAAACAGCTGTTATTTCGAAATGGTTATTTCGAAATAAGGCCATTTGGACATGTTGTTTCAAAACAGTTGTTTCAAAACAATGGCGTTGTTTCAAAACAATGTGTCCGAATGCCGTTGTTTCAAAACAGCCATTTCGAAACAATGGCTATTTTGATTTCAAGTGAGGTTTTACTGTTTCGAAATAACGGCCATTATTTCGAAACAACGGGTCCCATTGTTTCAAAATAATGGAATGTCGTGTGGACATAAGAAATTTTATTTCGAAACAATGGCTGTTGTTTTGAAATAAAACTCTCGTCTGAACACAACCTGACTGCCACACATGCACTCTGTCATAAATTCCTCTCCCTCAGGATTACTTTTAATATGCCAAATTTCTGAGTACCTGCAAAGCGTTGCCAAAAAAAAATCAGTCTGATAGAACATTGTTTCCTTCTTTCTCCCCAAATATGGAATTCGAATCCTCCACTATCGCCCCTCAAAACATTTACATCCAACCAAATGCCACAATGATAATGTTCAATCCTTACCTGCTCTTGCAACAGATTTAAGTTCTGATACTTTACAACCCTCCAGGACTAGAAACAGGAGCACAGGAGAAACAAGATTTCTGACATTTCATTTGGATCTAGCACTTGCTTCTAGACATAAAATGTCTTGAGATCTTAGACTTTAAAATCAGATAATATCGCTTTCTATATCTAAGAATGTCATCCTAGTGGCTTGTAGGGCTTTTTTTGAGCCTTACCAACTTATAGATGCATAGCAATTATGATACCTGAGATACAAAAATAGTCCAAATGAAGTATTTTAAAACTCAGGAAAACATCTATAAAATAGTTTTTCTGTAATGTATGTATCATATATAAAACGTATGAGATTTATGAAAGTCTGCATAACTCACTAATGGCTTCTCCAAGCCTGGTAATACTTCCACCCCAAACTCATGCTGATAACTTATTTATACCACTCCAGCAAGGATTTTTTGCATATATCTGTAGTCTCTAGGGGTATATCTACACTGGAGGCTTTATTAAGTTGACTTAACAAGGTGGACTTAAAGTTGACCTTGTTGAGTCGACTTAGAGCATCCACACTGAAAACTCCTGTTGCCTGCCTGTGTCCACACTGGCAGGTGCTAAGTTGATCCTTCCAAGTGAGCAGGCACTCTGGGAGGGGGCCTGGAGGCCAATTAAGTTGACTTAAGGGCTATTCCCCTTCTACACTAGCTTAATTCAACTTAATAAGGTCAACTTAAGTGTTAAGTCAACCTAATAAAAGCCCAGTGTGACTGCAGGGGTCCGTAGGTCAATTTAAGATTGCTTAAATTAACCTAAGGCTCCAGTGTAGATGCACCTTGATGAATTAGGCAGACTTCGCATCCTGTTGAAATCTCAGTGTAAGACATAGATGTATACAATCTGACTGAAATAAGATATGCTAGACCACTTCCAAGTACTGAACCTTATGGGTTTTTTTCTGCCAGTATAGGAGAAAGTAGAACTTACCCTAGAACAGCAGAATCTTCTTCATTACATCATGGATTCTTATAGTAAACAGCGAATTCCTCAAGAACTATCAAAAAAACTTGTAAGTATACAAATTAATTAGCCTTTTGAAAGCTGTCATTTGGTGTATAAACAAACTGTATAGCCAAATATTATTAACATTAGTTAATGTGGTGTATTGAGGGCTGTGTTTGAATTGCAAGCCATCACTTTAAAACTGGGAGGGTTTCTTGGTTCTGTTTGTCCATTAGGGGCTCCCATAATACCTGGTGGCAACCATCAGTGTGGACAGAGCCAGCTTAAAGCAAGGAGGGTGAGTTGTGTCCATTTGTTTTAGGGAGCAGCCTGTTTCCTTTCTTTCTCCGTTTTGGTTTGTAAACATTTTAAATTCTAAGAACTAAAGCAATTTTTCAGCAAAGCTATGTTTTTCTCTGATGTCTCTGGCTGTATGTCATGAGCATAGTTTAACAATTATATGGAAACAAAACTAGAGCCCTCAACCACGTTGGATCACCATTGTGCTAGGAACTGTACAGACATATTGTAAATTACAGTCCTTGCCCCCAAAAACTTACAGCCTAAAAGAAGAGTTTGCAACCTAAAAATGTATAAGGGAATTAGAAGCTGTTCTTTAATCCTTACAGTCTGATAACATCTCTGTTCATTGAAACCAAATGTTGAGAAGAATATGCATCTTGGAGAAAAGTGATGAATACTCTCAAATCTTGATTAGTTCGAAAGGCATAGCCACGTTACTCTAGTTCAGTAAAACAAGGAGTCGAGTGGCATGAGGACTTTCAAATAGGTAGCACTAATGTAATGCTATATCCAATATTTCTTAACTGAAATCTACACTGACTAGTAGAACCTGAATTTGCATGAATAAACTACTGCCTCCGAGACTTCTGTGAAAGATTTTTCTGAACTCAAAAAGCAGAAAATGAGAAGAAAAGATAAAGGAAGGGGGAGGAAGGGACAGAAAATAGGTGAAAACATTTTGGTTTCCAATTCTGAAAACTAAAAAATTCGTTTTTGTTTTTCTGTCAGAAAATTGGCAAATTTCAGTAAACAAATTAACAACACCACAAAAGAGTTTTAAAACAAAGTGTTGACCAGCTCTCCTCAGGGTTCAATCACCTTGACTTTCCACTCTATGGGGGATTTATTGTGGCATGTGTGGAGCGATGACTATATCACCTCTGCATCAGGAGGTCAGGCTACATGATCAGACTGGTCCCTTCAGACCTATGAGACTGTGAACCACTTAGGTATTACAAGCTACCTCTGTTGCCCAGTTAACCCAGCTGTAAAGTCCCTTTGCACTGATGGAGCAATTTTTTTGTAATGGTGTTTTTGTTTTTTGGTTTTTTTCCCCCACTGGTGGTGGTGAAGGAATGTAATAATTGGCCTGAAGCTATGGGTGATCTACAAGGAACATTCTGGTGCTGTAGGCAGTAATGGTAGTTGAACAGTTGGTACCTTTCCCCTGGAATCCATATGAACAAATGTCCCACTGTTGTACTTCCATAGGTGCTGTTACACATGAGATGTAAAAAGAAGGCTCTGACCGCTTGGGATCAGTAAAAGTTTTGTGCGTGTTTCCTAAGTATAGGACTGTTCATATAGACTCATAGAAGATTAGGGTTGTAAGGGAGCTTAGGAGGTCATCCAATCCCCAGTTCAAAGCAGGACCAACCCCAACTAAATCCCCAACTGTTAACCCTAATTACTTGGTCTTTCTAAATATCCAGTGCAGATGCAATTGAATTCAGTGTCCTTCCTCACTCCCCAGTATACATTACTGTTGCTTTGTAATGGTAAGCAGTAACCACAATCCTAAATCCTTAAAACACAAACTCCTATCTACTTTTATTATCTTTCTAGTACATTGAAGAGATCATGTGAGGATTGATGAATAAATATGTTTGTAGTGCTTTAAGATATTTTTGCAAAATGAATGACATAAGCTGGAAGTGTCAGCTATTATTAATAAGATTTTGGGGGTTTGTTTTTTGTTTGTTTTTAATTTTTAACAGTTACAAGAGGAATTCAGTGCTGAAGAAAATTTTCTCATCTTAACAGAAATGGCTACCAGTCATGTTCAGGTTCTTGTGGAATTCACCAAAAAATTACCAGGTATGTCACAATGAAGCAGATCTTGTTCCCATGGAAGTTAATGGCACATCTCCAACTGATTTGAGTTGCACCTAGATTTTGATGTATATCTAGGTACATATAGCAAAGAGGATGTATAAAAGTAGATTCCATTGTTCCTGCCAACACACCCATACTTCAAATGCTGTTTAAAACACTGAAGCTTTGTACTTCAAAGAGAATGCTGTGAAAGATTCAGATTTAACTAGTTTCAGATGAAACATCCTCTATCTAGTCAAAGACAAAATGTTCTGGGGTTTTTGGAGTATGTGAAGTTACTTTATCTTAAAATAACCTTGCAATGCAAAATATTGTTCTTTAGCATTGAAACTTTGTTTTATTCCCTGTGTCCCCTTTTCTGTGAAAGCTTTTGGGTCAGTACCAAGATCATCTACTGAAGTGTGTGTGTTTTCAGAACATTGGCTTTAAGTGTGTAGAAGGGATGTTTATTGAAGGCTTGCATTTAGACTCCTTGAATAATGAATCACAGAATCACACTGAAAATGAGGTTTCAGTTTTTCAACTCACAAGTGGAAAAGGCATTATAAAAATCCGGTATCTTGCTACCGGAAAAGGTAAAATATGTCACAGCTCCACTAGGTTTATTCTGAAGCCATCCTGGGTGGCTTCAGGAACAGCAGAATAGGCATAGGTTTTCTATTTGGGGAGCAAAAATACAGAGTATAAAGAATATGTGCAGGGCATCCATATCTCTTCATGTGCCATGCAACCCCTGCCTGTGTGAGGCTCCCTACACCTTCACATGCAGTGGGGTTTGGGGTTAAGAAGAGTGGAGGTAGGGTACATGTATACACTGAGAGCAATAGCTCCTGACAAAGAGGATTTTTGAGTCCTAATCCAGTGCCCCATTCAGTAAACCATCCCAACTTCATACATACATGAATATATTTTTATAAAAAAATGTGTAAAAAATTCATTTTTTCTAGCATTGCCCTCTTCCACTTTTGTGATAGGGGATTATTTTAAAGCCTCTATTATAAATTTCAACTGTATTTTCTTTTGAAAGTTAATGGGCACAGGTTCACAGGAAATAAATGAAGAAAATAAAGTGAATGAGTTTGGAATAGGTTCAGTTCAGTGCTGAAAGATGATAATGCCACCAATTCTTTATTAATACTAAAGCAAGAATTTAATTTATTATATGCTAATCAAGTTGAAGGCAATCTTACCTGATCCAAAACAAGATTACATACACGTACATGTGTGAATGAGAAAGCAGGGCTGGGGGAGGGAGACTTGGAAGGATGCTAGCCTGGCAGTTTGAAAAAGGAAATGAGGAAAACCCTACCCAATTTCTGTAATCCAGCAGGTCTGTTGGTCTCAAGTCAAGAACAAACTAAGGCCCAAATCTTCAAAAGTCTCCACTAACTTTGGCTGCTTTATTCCAGCACCCAACTTAAGCCGGATTTTCAAAGCTGCTGAGTACCTGGGGTTCACACTGATTTCAAATGGAGTGCTGGAGGGATCCTCAGCACCTAAGAGCTCAGGCAAAAGACTGGTCCTAAAGTCTTGGGCTCCTAAAATTAGTGGATGCCCTTGAAAATTTTGGTCTTGGAGAGCTTCAAAAAAATCAAGCTCTTTTCTGAGTTGTCAATCAGCATATAGTGAGGCACAAAGAAGATCTTTTAGATCAAATAAAACTGATATTTGAAAATTTCCAGTTGTGGTAATTTAGCATGATTTACCTGTTGTGACTTTATGATCTGTGTCTTTAGCTATTTTATTTCATTCTCTGTATTATCTTTCCTTGTTTGTGTGCTGCTTCATGGACTTGGTACAGGCTTATTGTCCTGGGTGTGTAGTGTCAGTCAGCATAAATTAAGCTTTTGAAAACTTTCAGCTCCTTTCTTTTACTTAGAGGCCCCCACTCTACACTCATGGAAGTTCCTGGTATTTGGGCAGTTTATTGCAATGGGAAAAGAGCCCTGGCCACAGGAAGGAGAAACTCCTATCCAGAATGTAAGGGGAAGCCTTCAGTCGCAATACAAAGCTTAAAAATTGAGAAATAGAAGCATGATATTTGATTACCATCCCCTTTTTTGCACATGTCCCTATACTGCCATATGTAAAATCCTCTACTTAGGGAATGTCAACACTGCATTTAGACACCTGCAAAAGGCCCACGCCAGCTAGCTCAGACTTGTTGGGTTTGGTCTATGGCAGGGGTTCCCAACCTTTTAAAGGTTGGAGACCCCATTCAAACTAAAAAAAAGTTTGCAGGCCCCTTTAGGGTGTTTGGTGCTGCTGTGCAGCATGGGTGCTGCCCTGGGCAGAATTTGGCCCATGTGGGGCAGAATTTGGCCCATGCCACTCTCCTGCTGGGGAGTGGGGGCCACTGTGGCCATGGCCCCCTCTCCCCGCCCTGTGTTCCCCACCCGCCAGCCTGTTCTTCACCTCCCTGCTGGTTTCCTGTGCCCAAGCCCCCCAGGGCCCTTTCCTTCTCTCCCCACCTTACCTGACCACTGCAGCTGCTGGCACCTGGCCACCCCCCCAGACTGCTCTTCCTGAGCATGCAAGTGTGCTCAGGGGCAGGGCTTTTAAAAACTCCCTGCCTGGAGGAAGCTCCCTGCTGGCCGGAAGCCTGGGTCTCCCTGGCAATCAGACACCCTGGTGTTGTCCAGCCCCAGCTCCCAGCCTGTCCGTGGACCCCCTGGAGCCACTTTGCAGTACCTGCCAGGGCTCTGCAGACCCCAGGTTGGGAACCACTGGTCTAAGGGACTGTTTTGTTGTAGTGTAGATGTTTGGGCTTGCCCAAGGTCCTAGATTCCAGGCTCTACACTAAGAACAAAAGTCTACTGCAGTGAAACAGCTTCATAGCTTGAGTCCCACAAGCTGAGTCACCTGGCAAGGGCCAGTCAGGGGTTTTTAACTGCAGTGTGGACATATTGTTAGAGAGGAGAAAAGCCTACAAAATTCTAGATCAACTCTAGATGAGAAGAAAACCAAACAGGGAGGCAAGGATGCAGGAGATGTGATGTAACACTAGGTTGTCAAGGCACATTTACATGGTTGATGTCTTGTTGGTGTGTGTGAGAACCTTATCCAATACCAAGCTATTCCTCTTTCTCGGAAACTATTATGCCTGTTTCTATTGCACTCCTGCCATTCATCAGGTTTCAGCTATAAAAGTCTAAGGGTGTGTTCACACAGCAGTCTTATTTCGAAACAACAGAGGTTGGTTTGAAATAAGAAAGGCCATGTTCACACGACGCACCGTTGTTTCAAAACAACTTAAACCCCATGTGGGGATGCAACAATGCCGTCTGAACATGTTGTTTCGAAACAACGGTGACTCGTTTCAAAATAACTGTTGTCTGAACATGCTATTTCGATTCCTGCTTTTTCCTTAATTCAAATTAACAAACTGTTAATTCGAATTAATTTATTTCGAACATTATTTCAATACAACTTGTATCGAAACAACTTGTATCGAAATAACCCCCTGTGTGTGAACGTAGCCTAAGAGGTTAATGTCAACATTTTATGCTGAGTTAAAGCAAATTGACATGAAATAAATCCTTCATACCTTGATTAAATCCATATGTTTCTGTGAAAAATTGAACCCTTATTACTACAATAAGTAAATTTATAACCTTTTCTCTAGTAATCTATTTGATTAATAGATTAACTAATTCAATAGAACTTTAGTTTGCAGTAAATAGACATTTATAAATATTCCTTAGAATATCTGTTTTATTTAAAGGTCATTACTGATATATGATTTTTGTAATTATCTGTTACTTAACGTTTTCCCAGGACCAAAAATTCATTATCAGGACACCCTTAGAGCTTCTGCTCCTGAAGTTAGTGGAAACCAGAGAAGAAATTAGTTATGCTGTATTCATTTGAGTAGCAGAATACGGTCAGAGTTATGTAGAAAATACTAAAGACATTATGGCAGAAAACTCTGGAGAACTATGAAGAATTAGAGAAATGTCCACAGATGGTTACACAATACCTTTGTATTCCTCATGCAGTATTACATTTATAGGTCCCAATTCAGCAAAGTACCTAAGCATCTACTTAAATCTAATTGAAATAAAGGGTAATTAAGCACATATGTAAGTGCTTTGCTGAATCCAGGCTTAAATGTACCCACTACTTATCAGCCCTAATAAGGACATGATTAGCTGTTATACAGATGAATGGCATGCCTGCTAACCAAATTCAGTGATGGACTCCGAGAGTTCCATTTGGCCACTAAGAATGCTATTGGTTGGCTTGGCAAATCTGCAAATATTAAATCAAATAAATGGCACCATATGGACAAGAACTACAGGGCCTAAAGAACTGAAGTTCTTTTACACCAGTTGCCAATTTATTATTTCAAATATCCTTCCAGGATTTCAAACCCTTGATCATGAAGATCAGATTGCTTTGCTGAAGGGTTCAGCAGTAGAAGCCATGTTCCTTCGTTCGGCTGAGATCTTTAATAGGAAACTTCCTGTAGGCCATACTGACCTCTTAGAAGAAAGAATTCGCAAAAGCGGTAGGTGCTTTATTTAGTGGAATTAAGACCTGCTTTTGTGTATCAGAATTTATCCTTGAAATGTTAGTGCAGAATGCTTGTATTGGTAATGAAATAGTTTATATGAATATTGTTCTTCTCCTCAGCTTTGAGTGCAATGAGCATGAGACAAAATGTTTAATCATAATTTCACTGTAAAGGTTATGAATTAAGCTATATTAAAGAAATCTAATGTGTCTCTTCAAGAGTGAGTATAAAAGAGTCATGACAATAAAATGCTATTCTATCATCTTATTCAAATAAAGTGTTAGCATATATGCTTGTAAATATCAGTGCTATAACAGAAGAATTACAGCTTATTACTATGCATAGATGAGAGGGGAAAAAGTGCTTCTTTGTGGTAGTTGCTAAGTTGATGATGAATAAAGAGCACCAAACGATGATAGTTACAGTATATTTTCAGTACATATTCTGCTTCATAAGGGCTCTCAAAAGTGTGATCTGCATGATGGAGTTTTACTGTACCTGAACACAGTTCTCAAAAACTGAGAACAGCTAAATGGGGGCTGAACATCTGTCAGGGGTGGGCTAGATAATGCTCGGTCCTGCCTTGAATGTAGAGGACTGAACTAGATCTCTTGAGGTCACTTCTAACCCATGATTCCATGGACACGATTTGTTGGGGAAAACTCAACACAGCATATGCAAGGGAAAATTGTGCCTCACTAATCTATTAGAATTCTTTGAGTGGTCAACAAATGTGAACAAGGGTGGTCCAATGGCTATAGTGCACTTGGACTTTCAGAAGCCTTTCACAAAGGCTCTTAAACAAAGTATGCAGTCATGGGGTAAGAGGAAAGGTCCTCTCATAGTTCAGTAACAGGTCAAAAGACAGAAGACAAGGTGCAGAATTAATGGTCAGTTTTAAGAATGGAGAGAAGTAGTAAATAGTGATGTCTCTCAGGGATTTGTATTTAGGCCAGTGCTGTTCAACATGTTCATAAATAATCTGGAAAAAAGAAATAAACAGTAAGGTGGTAAAACTTGCAGCCAGTACAGAATTACTCAAGATAGTTAAGTCCAATGCACACTGTGAAGAGTTACAAAGGGTTCTCAGAAAACTGGGTGGCTGGGCAACACAATGGAAGATGAAATTTAATTCTGATAAACCTAATGTAGTGCAAAGCCATGCACATTAGAAAACATAATCTCAGCTACACATATAAAATGTAGGAGTCTAAATTAGCTGTTACCTCTCAAGAAAGAGATCTTGGCATTATTGTGGATAGTTCTCTGAAAACATCTGTTCAGTGTACAGCAGCAAGCAGAAAAGCTAACAATGCTGGGAATAATTAGAAATGGGGATAGGTAATAAGATACAAAATATAATGCCACTATATACATTCATGTTGGCTGTGTCCACACGTTGCTTTTAAATCAAAACAACAACCATTGTTTCAATTTTAAAAAAGACATGTACAGACGACGTTTCCTTATTTCGAAATAAGGAAAATCATTTTGATATAATAAAACCTCGTTATATATTGAAATGAGGGTTATTTCAAAACTATGGTTTCAAAATAACCCGTCGGGGTCTGTTATATCAATGTGCCCCACATATCGATATAACAAGTGACCTTCTTCCCAGGGCGCATGGCACCCTGGGAGGAAGTCCCTCCCCCCAGCACCCAGGCCAGGGAGCCCATCAGCGCCCTGGCTAAGGTGCTGAGGGGAGGTGCAGGGGGGCACGAGGGGGTGCGGGAGCCACCTTGCTTGTAAAGCCAGGCTTGGAGCTGCCTCACCTTACTGCTGGCTCTGGGGGGCTGCAGCCCCAGCGGGGCCATGGGAGCCTGACCTGCTGGCCCCGCAGCCAGCTCTGGAGGGCTGCAGCCCCCACGGGGTCACAGGTACCCGACCCGCTGGCCCTGCTGCCGGCTCTTGTGAAATTGACCAACTTGCAGAGCCTGTCAGGGGCTGGGGAAGCCCGCACTCCCTCTGGCCACTTGCAAGTGGCCAAGAGCTGGGGGATGGGGAGCCCGGCTAGGTCTACCCTCACTGACGGCTCACCCCTCAGGGGCAGCCGCTGCCGAGCTTGGGCAATGGGCAGAGCCGGCGCCCTCACCGGCCACCCCCCAGCAGCCGGCACCCCGGGGAGCCTGGGGAGCTGGCTCCGGGACCCTCGCCCTGGGGCTGGCAGTGGGCAAGCCTCTCAAGCCGACTCTGGGACCCCCAGCCGGGCAGCAGAGGGGGTACCCCATGGTCCCTCCCCCACTGCCGCAACGGCAGCGGGGGAGTCAGGCAGGGGGATCCCTGCCCTGGGGGCTGTTTTCCCCTGCCTGGCTCTCCAGGTGAGAGCCAGACAGGGGATTGGGTGGCAATATAGCCCTGCCAGGGGGCCATGTTGCCACACCTCCCATGCTGCCACTCTCCTGAAGCGAAATAGCATGTCCACACACAGGGCATGCTATTTTGCTTTTAGGGTTTCCCTTAATTCAATTTAATAGTTTCTTATTTTGATTTAAGTTATTTCAAAATAAGAATTTTGTTTTGAAATTACTCAACAATTTACGTGTGAACACAGCTGTTATGCCCCCATCTTGTATACTGTGAGGAGTTCTGGTTGTCCCGTTTAAAAAAAGATATATTGGAATTGGAAGAGGGATGGAGAAGGGCAACAAAACAATTCATAAAATTTTCTTCTAAACATTAGGCTTGACCATACAGTTCAACATGCAAATATGCAAAGAATGTCACGATTTATTTTTATTTGAACCTATATGAGTTAGAAAGTTGCAAATCTGCAATGTTTGGTTGTAAATTTTCTCCACTTGAGAGAGGGGCAGTCATTATGAAATGCAAAATACTACTTTTATCTATCTCACAAATGCAGACTGTTTAGCTCGGCAAATATTTCTTTCATACCATCTCCCACTGACTTATCATAATATGCTTCTAGAATCTCAACATATTGTAAATAATTAGTGGAATATGTAGCCCAGACCCAATAGAGTTATCATAATGAAATGTGAGGAATAGAAGTATTAAAGATTTTCTGGTGTTTTGAACATGAAGATACAGCCACATGAACTACTGCAGTTTGCCTGCTAGTTAGTCTACTGGGAGGTCCAAACTGTAAAGGTAGAATGCCTGCCTGGAAACTCACCACATCACAGCATTTTATACTCTTCACATTTTATATTATTTGGGTAGTTTGGTTTTTTGCTTAAAGTGAAGCTTTAGTTAGAGATAAACAGATCCTATTTGAAAAATAATCTAGCATACAGAAGGAATGAAATCGCGGTTCAGTGACTATTCACAGGGTCAAACTTTAGACCTGCATTCTTAACATCTGAGGCCTAAATTTTCAAAGTGACTAATAATTTGTGATGACTCAGTTTTAGGATGATATACTTTAAAGGAGTCTTAAAATGCCACACAACTCCTTGTTGTAATTTCCATAAAGCACTGAGCACCAATCCTCTGAAAATTGTTTCTTTCCATTACCTAAAGTTGGACACTCCAAAATTAAAACAGTTTTCACCTGTCACCTTTAAAATTTAAGTTAAGGTGTACATTTAAGCATAAATATTACCGATATAATCTGTTTTTGTAAACAAATAAAAGTTGGTGGTCTTAATACAGAGATAACTGGGTGAAATGTGATAGTCTGTGATATACAAGAAGTCAGATTAGATGATCTCTTGATCCTTCCTGGCCTTAGCCCCTGTGAATATGTTGTGCTAAAATCTGCAGCTATCTATTGCCATTATTTCATGTCACAAAAATGTTAACTAAATAATTCAAGGAAAGAAATTAAAGCTAATGTAGTCGTAAGAAGGCGAAATCCAACATTAGTAAAAAATGT
Organism: Podocnemis expansa; assembly: GCA_007922195.1. Taxonomy (NCBI): domain Eukaryota; kingdom Metazoa; phylum Chordata; order Testudines; family Podocnemididae; genus Podocnemis; species Podocnemis expansa. The sequence goes on along the minus strand of ML681994.1, from coordinate 30,761,417 downwards.
AATACAGCGGGGAGATGAAAGCAAAACAAGCAACAAACAAACAAGCAAGAGAAAAAGTTGAACTAAAGAAAAAAGCACAAATACAAAAGAGAACCACTGAGGAGACACAGAGCTAGCTGAACAAAATTCAGAGCAGTAAGCATATTGTATAGAAAGGTGAGGATGAGAGTAGAGACAAGCAATGAAGTATCAGGAATATTAAGACTCCTAGAAAGGCTTCAAAGACTGACCACCAAAAAAAAAAAAAAGAAAAAGAAAAAGAAAAAGAAGTGGTTATTGAATTGAGACCTTAGTCAAAGCTTCTATCCGTATAGTATAGTTTCTAGATGTAGGCAAGTGTCTAAATGTCAGCTATGTCCTATTGTCAGGCTTTTGATTTAAATATCTGTGAAAATGAAAAATAACTGCCAAAAAGTCACAAGCTGTCCAATGTTTTGTCATCTGCCAGGATGTTCTCTTAGAAACAGCTTTCTTATATTAATATTTATGCTTTTTGCTCCCTCCATTTGTATTGAATTTACAATTTTTCTGATAAAGAAACCATAGAGATCTGATGGTTATGATCTTTCAGTATTAGCATCTTTCATTTTGATTCTTATGCTGATGCAGTGTGCTTTTATTTATTAGTGTGACTATAATGGCTAAGTAGCAGTATGGCTCACAAGCTGCCTTGTTTGTGCCCTCAAGGTCTTTTATATAATACAATAGAAAAGTTCTTTCATTAAATGTTCCTAAAACTGAATTTCTCTCCTACCCGGCATACTGATGAAACCTATTTAACATTAATGAGAGCTTGTGCCATTTTGTTACGTTAATTAATGTTTCATAATGAATATGGCATTGCAATTAACTGGCTATTTCTGTGAATGACTTACATCACAGTAATATGCTTAGTTTACTCCTGTAATTTTAAAGGCAATTTGCAGATTCCATTTACTGACAGTGCAATATTATTAAAATATTCATGAAGTGGTAAATATTTTCTCAATGAGCATTTATACACTGTAACTGTGATGACATCTACTTTCCTAGCAGTCATTAAGGACCATATTTTGATACTTTCACTCTAGCATATTATTCCACAAAGAATCCCATAGCTATCAGTGTTAAAAACAAAACAAAACAAAACAAAAAAACTCCTTCACATCAGTAAGTATGGTAGCGTGGCTCTAAATTCTCAGTGAATACACCACTTTCGTCAATGGGAAATGCACTATTACCTAAAGTGCAATCAGATATACACAGCAAGGAAACTAATCTAAAACACTAAAGGGCTACATTCTGGCCTTGCATCTGAATATGTGGTTCCCACTGTCTTCAGTGAGAGACCCACATGTGCACCCACAGCAAAATTTGGCTCTGGAATAATGGATAAAGAATCACTTTTAAATTTTTCAGCTTTTATTTTTTTTTTACTACTTTTATTTGCATTACTGTGTAGCACCTAGAAGTCCTCAAGGCCCCATTCTGGTACAGATATACAGCAAGGACCCCATAAATCTGTTAGTCTTAAAGTGCCACACGACTCCTTGTTGTTTTTAATACAGAAGAAGATGCTCCCTGCCCCCCAAGAGTTTACAGTCTTAGTATCACACAAGAGACAAAAGACAAGGGAATACAAAGAAACAATGAGGTGTTAATGATCAGCATGATATGCTATGGTCTCAACATATCAGCAGCTGAATGGTTGTCAAATTCTTTGGTAAAAAAAAACAGGGAGTTGTGTGGCACTTTAAGACTAACAGATTTATTTTTCGCATGAGCTTTTGTGGGAGAAAATCCCACTTCATCAGATGCTTCGAAGATGAGTGAACTTTTGAAGCATCTGATGAAGTGGGATTTTCTCCCACAAAAGCTCATTTGAAAAATAAATCTGTTAGTCTTTACGTGACACACAACACCTTGGGTTTTTTTGCTGGACTAGACTAACACGGCTATCCCTTTGAAATTCTTTGGTAGGCATCATAGTAAAGGAGAGTTTTAAGGAGAGATATGAAGGGGGACAATAGGCATAGTCAGACTCCATTTTCTGGCCGGGTCCCTGAATCATCAGGGTGGGCCTGGCCAAGGGAAGTTTCTTCTGATCATGTGATCAGAAGGTGCCCTGAGACACTCCACTTGGTAATTGGCAAGAGGAGCCATGGGAGGAGGATGGAGGGGGAGAGGCAGCCAGTGAGGCCCCCCCACTACAGTGCCCAGCAGCAGTGTGAAGTTTGCCACTGCCACGGGTGGGCTCATCTCCAAGTGGGTGGGCCCTGGCCCACGGTAGCTCACCTATGGCTGTGCCCCTGGGGGACAATGACTTAGTCGTGTGAATGTTTATGGAAAGCTGCTCCCAAGAGTTAGGGGCAACATGGGAGAAGTTACATTTTCAATCAAGCACCTTCATAGTAGGTGGGCAAGAGAGATTGGCATTTGGGCCAATCGGAGATGACAGCTGACAACTTGATAATGAATTTGAGAGGATAGAAATGGATATGGCCCTGAAAGTCAGGACAGGTAGCTTATGTTTGATGAGATGGAGAAGGAGGAGCCAGTGGTGGGATCCCAAGGAAGAGTGGCAAGCTCAAAAAGACAGCCCAAGAAAATGATCTTTGCAGCACTATTCTTAATAGATATCAGTGAGATGAGATTGTATTTGTCAGGATTGGCACAAAGGATGTTACAGTAGCTGAGGCATGAGATGAGAGCCAGGATGAGAGCTCTAGCTCCATGGATGGCTAAGAAAGGCAGTATCTTACAGATATTTTTTCAGTAAGACTTAGACATAACCTGGATGTAAGGACCTGGAGAGATAGGTCTAAGTAGAAAATAGCATCCAGATTGTAGGTTTGAATGACCAATAGGATGGTGGTGCCCACAGTGACAGAATTTTTAAACATTCAAGCTGGAATTCCTGAAAAAGAAGAAGAAAAAGCAAACAAACAACAGGATGAAACCCCTAACCCTGCAATGGGGATAAAGGTGAGGCTCAGGAAGCAGAACCAATATGGGGGCTAGAGGACAGATCTGATTTGGGAGTGGAAGCCCAGAATTAATTGGTGAGCGTGGGATGGGCAGATGTGGCAGTGATAAGACCGTCACTTTTCCAGACCAGCATTCGCTGGGGTAGCTTCTTTAGTTTGCAGTTGTGGTTCTATATGAACCCCACTGGTGAATGTAGGGAGATGTGCCTCTGTTTGGTGAATGTGTAGGAGATGTGCCCCTGCCTTCACCAGTCATGACTGTTTCTTGGCAAATGACTCTCATTATTCAGCTCTCTAATGGTCACCTGATGCAGGAGAAGTCATGTGCCCACTTTTTGGTGCAGGCGATTTCTGGTGCTGCTATACTAAGTGGACTTTGCCCTGTGAAGGTCTACAGCACTCAAAGCTGGATTCACTTGGGTGAATCTGGCCCAGCAGTTGTAGGATCTAGTGATCCATGTCACTGCTAACAGTCAAATAAAATAAACATCAACATTTCCAGTGAAATTTTCTGAGTCTGGAAAACAATTTTGATAGACAAGATTCTGTGAAAGATAAGTTATAATTCAGTGAGTAATTAATGCATTTTTTTCAATAAAACAAAAGTTCATTTAATGCAAGGTTTAATATCTACTGGCACTTTCACAGTTATCCAGCTGAAAGATCTTTTCATCCATATTAACAACACAGTCTTAGTCATTGTTAATTAGAACAAAACATTCTCTCTCATAGAATTTTTTTTTAAAAAGCATCTAGATGTCACAAACACTTCTCTAAAGCTCATCCTCAGGTAGGTCCCTTTCATTTTTGTTATTGAAAGGAGACAAATAAAAATGTAGCTCCAACCACCATGATAAACACTGACTAGCTACTAGGAAAAGGAATATGCATTTTTTCTGGTTATTTTAACCAGATAGCTACTTAGAATCTGAGCCTGCAGTCTCTCTGCAGCATCATTGCCATACATTCAAAGAATGTTTTGCTTCTTTAAGAATTGCAAGACTAAACCCTGAAGAAGCAAGCTAAAACTCATTTATATGAAACCATAGATATTAAGGAAGGGAGCTATACAGTATGTAAAGTGGACTGGACAAATAAAAGTTTCTGCTCTGAAGAGATTTCATGAATAGCTCCCTTCAGTTTCTCTGGGAGTTGCATCAAGTCAGGAGACTATAAAGCTCTTTAGGGCAGAGACTCATTTGTTCAGAAGTTCCAAAGGGGCAGCTGTGCCAGTCTAGTTCAGTAAAACAAATAAGTGGTCCTGTGGCACTTAAAGACAAAGCATCTGACAAAGTGGGATTTTCTCCCATGAAAGCTCATGCAATAAATAAATGTGTTAGTCTTTAAGTGCCATGGGACTCCTCCTTGTTTATTTGTTCAGGACACTTTATTTATATATTGAAGTCAGTGAAATAACTTCCATATAAGATGGATCAGGCCTTATTGGCACAAGACTGTATGGGTATGTCTACACGGTAACTGTTATTTTGAAATAACCCATTTTGAAATAACTCATTTTGAAATAAAATCCTTATTTCAAAATAAGTTAATTCGAATTAACAGTTTGTTAAAAAATCAGACTATACCTCAAATACAGTGGTTTTTGCTTCACGTTTAAACTGTAACCTGCATATGTGACATTTGAGAAAGTCACATAACTCAGCTTTCCACCTAGTTACTATGCAAAAGTCTCCCTTAATCTGCTTCTTGAGCATTTGAAAGGAGATGTGACCCTCTCCATTTATTTTAATAGCAGTTTAAAAAACCCAGTTAGGCCTTTTAAGCATTTCTTTCTGTTTTCTTTTTCTAATGAGCTTTATTGCATCTAAACTGAAATATTTTTAGTCATGTAAGAAAATATCCCCCTCTTGTGTTGAAACAGCAGTTAGAAAGTAACAAGAGCATGATGCAATAGTGTGGAAAAATCCTGTGGAGAGAAGAATAGAAGGAAATTAGAAAAGCCTCTCCCAACAGGGCTGATTGTTTTACATTTTTTAGCTTACAATAGTCTCTTGCTTGACCATGGAAACATTTTAAGATTTTATTCTTTTTGCTATAAACATAACCATTGTGCTGCTCTTTATTCTCTCCTGCCTTTTCTGATTATTATTATTTTATTTATTATTTGCACCACACTGGGGCTGAGGTCAGGGCTTCATTGTGCTATGCTCTGTAGAGTCATTTAGAGCTTGTTTACACTTACAATGCTACAGTGACACATGCTTCAGCATGGATGCTTCCTGCGCCAGTGGAAGGGATGTCAGTATAGGTAATCCACTTGTCTGAGAGATGATCGTTAAATCAATGGAAGAACTCTTCCATCAACATAGCACTACCTATGTAGGGAATTACATCAGGTTAACAATGTTTCTCAAGGGTTTGGATTTTTCCCATCTCTGACTGATGTAGTTAAAGCCGTCACATTTTCTAGTATAAACCAGGCCCTAAACTGAAACTCTGAGGTTACTATGGTAGTGTCTAAACTGAAGTGCAACAGCAGTACAGCTGCTGCTCTAGCATTTAAAGTGTAGATGAGCCCTAAGAAAATATGTCACATGTAGGTGTAACAAATGTCCGTGTTTTGGTAGATTACCAAATTAAAATATAGCATTTAGAGAGCATTCTGAAGTTTAGTAACAGTCAGGAAAGCAACCCTGGCCTGGAAAAAGATGTGGGGTTCAGGCACAGGGACTTGGGTATCAAGCCCCGTAAGCCCGGCACCAGCGATGACCCTGGTAACAGGCTATACCACTGATTTGCATCTGTAAATCGTGGAAAAGCTGCAAGCTCTCCAAAGCATTGGAGATGATGATACGAAATACAACATACAGTACCAAACATTGCTGCACAATCGCCTCAGCAGCACAGGCTACTGAAAGTGCATGAGACCTGTCCTCTATGCTGTGTGCTGGCTTCCCCTAAAATAACAAGTCAAACTCAAGGTCTCAGTCCTTATTTTCAAGGTGCTAGACGGCCTCGGCCCAGGAATACCTAAAGCTGCTTAAAGTTCCAAAATGAGAACGAACATTAATAATTTCACTCTTGAGGCACAATGGACCTTTCACCATATTGTTAAAGCTTAGCTGTACAAGTGACAGAGCGTTCATGGGAGCTTGTCCTAGTAAAATGAATTCCTAGAGGAACTAAGTAGCAGATTATTTCTCAGTACCAGTCTCTGAGTGCCGGTGAGTGCTTGGGAGAGCAGGATATGGGTTATGCATCATCGCAGACAGCCCCAACCCCTGTGGGGCATTGAGCAGTGGTGCTGGCCAATGTCTTGCAATCTGGTTCCAGAGCTGTAGCTTCCCTTCAGCCCCTCTTTGAATGCTTCTTCTGCACCTAGGACATCTTCCCTGCTCCTGAACAGAATTCATGCTCTTTCTCGTCCTTCCAAACCCAATTCTTGCAATTTCTCTAGGTAATAATCTCCAACGAGCCTATTAAAATACAAGCAATAGTGTAAATAAAGGAACCAACATAATACAAATTAAGTAATTCCAGATTCTTATCTGTGGAACTATCCTTCTTTTTCATGTGCGGCACCCTGTATCTCTCAATCTGTACACTACTTTTGGCAGGGGTTAGGTCTTCAATCTCTCCACTCAGTGCTGCACAACTTTGCCATGTTATACAAAATAAGGTATTATTTATTAAATAAATGCATAATGTTATACTAAGAGAGCACCCAGGATCTTTTGAAGGGGGAAAAGGCAATATGCTACATTTATTGTAAAAAGTAAGGATAGCAAAAAGTAGTCTCACACACACAGAGGAAGTTCTGCAAGCTGGTGTAATGTAATTACCAGTCCCTTTATGCATTGCTTGAGCCAGCCTAGTGGTCAGCTAGGCTGGGCACAAGGAGGGAGCCAGGCCTCTGTCGGTTGTGATCTAATGCTGCAAGATTACAGTTGCAGAATGAGACCCAAAGGTCCCATGTTCTTACCCATCTTTTATACTTGCTGGCCCTCATGTAAGTCTATGGGATTTGCTGTATCATGTTGCCTTAGGATTCCTGTAACATCATTGGTCACCAGTCACTTGCAGGCATGATTGTATTTTGTTCTTTTCTTTCTGGGATGGCTCCTTCTGTTTCCTTTAATTAGAGATGTCTGTATTGTTCAGCCAGTTAGATGGTACTAGTGCTTCATCAGGACAGGCTGGCAGTTGAGACTGGTCCCTTCACACACACCCTTAATTCACACACCTTGTTCACACATTTAAATGAACTTACACAGCATACATCTCAATCAGATTTCATCAAGTATACAAAATGGAGTACAATGTTTAAGCGGAGTTCCAAACTGACAATATGGAGTCTTGTTGGACATTGGTTATAATGTCTATTACACAGGTTTACAGGATTATTTTACTTATGACACTGAAGGACATATACACAACATATACTTTAAAGGTAAATGCAATTCATTATCTATCTGTACCCCTACATTTTCTATCTGTGCCCCTACAATAATAATAATAATAATAATAATAATAATAATAATAATAATAATAATAATAATAAATAAAAAATACTGTGGCTGCCTCCGTCATGGCTGAGCTGACGGACAGGAGCCTCTGTCCTCCTTAGTGCATTTGCATAGGGATTGTTGTAGTTTGGCTTTTAAACTGTGGCAGAGTTCAATATATTTTTAAACACAAGTTATTCTTGTATCTAATCAGACACTCTGACACTGGGGTGTCTTCCTTTTTCTTTCACATCCCATTGGCAGAGCACCAGACATCGGTCATTTTCATTGTACCACTTCCATGTTGCATTACAGGCAGTGCTATTGCATTGATAGAGCAGAGTTGTGTTTATTAGACTATAAGAAGCAAAATGAGATCATAAATACTTCCCACAAGGGTGATTTCAGGTGGTGATAGGTCTCCAGAAATGGCACTGAATGACTGATTGAATAATTGATTGATTGATCTGGGGTGTTGGGACACAACATTAAAATATTAAATGAATGAAATAATGATTAAATATTAAATAATTAAAATAATTTGGCCTGATTTGCTCTTGCCATGTACCTTGTGCAGACATCTCCACCAGCACACGGAGAATGTAAAATGCTATCAGATCCAAATAGTGGTTCAGTACCCACTTTGCACTGGTGTAAATGACCACGCAGTGTGATGGGTAATAGAAAATTGGGCTCTAGGAGTACACCACACAGCCCCAGAGGTGAGGAAGGGGTAGGAAAAGGTGTCTTCTAGGATCTCATAGATCTGAGCCACTACATGGTCTCCTGCTGCTCAAAGTCATATCCAAACTGCCAATGGGCAGATAAGGCAGCCATGTATCAAAGAAGAAACAGGGAAATGGCAGCCTTCTCCCACTGTGTAGGAGCCACTGGAGAATCTCTCTGTATGAGATGATACTTTCATGCCCACTGATGCATGCTTTAAATCCTGGTTTCACTGCTGGTACAGAACAGCATGACTACACTCTTCCACAAGTTTGGGCCCTCTGACTGTTATCGTTTTTGTTTTGCTGGGGGTTCACTGTGCATCAGAAAGGCTGAAGAGAACAATGCAGAAACTGAGTACTACCAACACTGACCAATCAAAAATTAAGTCAGTGCTGCCCCCTCCCTTACCTCCAAAATGTGAAAAATGTGATTGACTGAGAAGTCATGAGATTTTAGAAGAAAATACATTTGGGGTTCCTTTAATAAGCTTTCTTGATTTTGAGACTTTGGGATACCCTCCAGTCATGTTTTCAAGCTTTTCTCCACAACCAAATGGTTTTCTCCACAATGATTTTAAAATACAAAAGCTGAGGTTCTCATATAATCACTTGACTGCAGGAGCTGAAGTGCTGAAATGTCAAGAGACAATGAGGAGGTGGCAAGAATGGACTGGGAGAGAGGGAGGAGACTGACATGGGAAGGAGGGAATCTTGCTATGGTTCTCCTTTCCTTCTGCTCTTTTCCATGGTTTCAGTGGAGAAGATGAGGGTAACCCAAGAACATGATAAATCTGACAATTCTGGATGCTTTGTATTTTAAAATACTACAGTTTGCTTCCAGAGCTTCATCCAGTTATTTTAGTGCCATTTGCTTCCAACAGGGGTTTCTTTCTGGCGAACTCCAATGTTATGGCATGCGAATCTTTTACATGTTTCAATTTTCTTAAAAGCTTCGTCATCTTTGTTAGACTTAATCATAGAGGTACTTTAAAAAATATTCTCTTTCAAAAGGAATAGATGGCCCTGAAAGCTCTGCAAAAACAGCTGTTCAGCATTTTAAAAGCTAACTCTGATCATTATGAGAAAAATCACAGTGGAAAATTAGAGGCTATGACTGTTGTTCATTGTTTTGAAATCCCAAGAGTCTAATTAATTAACACATGACAAGCGGGTGCTCATTATACGTTTCTGCCTAATTGATTCTGACCCTTCTGAAAAGGGCATGACTATGTGAAAACTTGTGGTAGGAGCTGTCAGCATTACAGTTTGTAATCTCAAATGAATGCAGGTGGTTAATGTTATATGTTTAATTACGGTGTAAAACAAGGGTTAGATTCACTCTCAGGAGAGTGTGTTCTCTCCTGCTGGTTTATTCCAAACAGTAGTGATGTTTATTCCTAGAGAAGTAGAAAGTGACTAATCAATATTTTATTCATATGCACTGAGTTTTATCTTGAGTATTCAGGTTTGGACAGCCTCCAAACCTCAAAGCAAAACTTGACTAAAAGCTACCAAGTTTAGCTTCCTTTTTTGTGTAAACCATGCAAAACCACAGTGATTTCCACTCTTAACTTTTAACCTAAATTAGCTCAAAACTCAGAAAAACATTTCCTCCTGAGGATTGGGATAATTAAATAGTAAGTCACAAGTTTTCATTTTATTTGAAGGGTTCTTTCCTTCAAACCCCTGGAGTTAATTGTCCTGGCACTGCTGCTCCAGAACCTCTGGAATTCTAAACACACTTGTTTCCAAAGGAGCAGCCATGTTAGTCTAGTTCAGCAAAAGAAGCAAGGAGTCCTGTGCCACTTAAAGACTAACAGATTTATTTATCGCATGAGCTTTCGTGGGAGAAAATCCCACTTGGTCAGACTCTTTGAAAGTATCTGACCAAGTGGGATTTTCTCCCACGAAAGCTGATGCGATAAATAAATCTGTTAGTCTTTAAGTGCCACAGGACTCCTTGCTTCTTTTGCTAAACACAACTGGAAGCTCATCAGCACATAGCTCCAGGCAGCTGTATTAAGCAGTCTTACAACAGACCTGCTTCAATAGGGAAGTTAAAATACCTTCTGGCCTTCTGTAGAAAAGGTCTGAATTGATTGGGTCTGATTCTCAAGTACATTAAGACACAGCGTAAGGGAGACAAAAATGTGCATGAATGTAATGTAAGGCGAGAGTGTTGTAAAGAGGCCTTAGCATAAGTAAGAAGCAAGCCCATGGCCTCCAGACCCAAGAGTCATATAAAAATCTCCCAGGCTTTCTGTAAAAGTAGGGGTAGGATTTGAGCATAGGATATCTTCTTTTCTGGAAGAACACCAGACTTTTAGATTAATGAACCAGCTGCTTGGCACAACCACAGGTACAAGAGGGGGCAGGGGAGAGCAGAGCTAGCAGCAGCTTTACACCTGTCTTTCCCTCCTGACCGTCTAGGATGCTCCTGTTTGGTTCTTCCCAAAGAGATAGGAAATATCATTGTTCCAAATACTTTACAGCTGCACATGTCACACAGCATAATACCCCTGGCTCTGACCTCAAGGGTGATATCAAGGTATGTCTGCTGTTCAATAAATCACCCACAACTGGCCCAGGTCAGCTGACAGGCTTACAGGATTTGGTCTGTGGGGTATAAAATTGCAATGCAGATGTTGACCCTTGGGCTGAAACCTGGGCTCTGGGATCCTCGCTTGTTGCAGGGTCCTAGAGTCAGGACTGACTTAGCCTGAGCCTGAGCATCTGCACTGCAGAACAGCTCCTTAAGCCTGACCGTGAGTTTTTATTTGCAGTGTAGTCATACCCTGAGAGATTTTTCTGGGACTGATTGCAAATGCAGGGGTTAGGGGATTACTTGGTAAACTGCATGTGTAAGATGCACAAAGCAACCAGAAAACCAGCAGACCAAAAGCATGGTCCCTGGGGTGAGAATGAGAGTAGAAGGATGGAGTTTTTTTATGGCACAGTACTCACTGAGAAGACAGGCCTGGAAACTGTAAGTGAAAAAAACACGTCTTCCTGTTTGTTCCTACGGTGTTCACAGAAACTGGACTTTGTGTACACTCTTTGGGGGTAAACAGGACATCACTAAAGAAATACCTGACTTCCATCAATTTCTTCTTTAATGGAAATGGATTGGCAAAGGTCCAAATATGTGGTTAGCCATGTAGCCCAAAAGGGCAAGAAATAAACCTATTTATTTTTAGTATATTTTTTAAAAGTCTTTGATTATACTGCTGATTTTTAACAGGTATCTCTGATGAGTACATAACCCCCATGTTTGGTTTTTATAAAAGTGTTGGAGAACTGAAGATGACAGAAGAAGAGTATGCTCTACTTACAGCAATAGTTATCCTATCTCCAGGTAATTTTTGTTTCTAAATTAAATGTTAAACAATATTTTTACAGGAAATCATAAAAATGGCTACCTATATAGCGGTTGAATAAAAAATATTGTTGCTTATTAGAAAGGGCTTTTCTCTTGTATGGAAAACTCCAAAAGTTAATAATAAACAAATATATCATAACATTCCAGTGTGATTTCAGTAGAACATCAAAACTTTGAGAGGAAGCTGACACATCATTTGTTACCATGTACTAAAGAAATACTAGCAAAGCCATGAGGAACAAACTCTGACATATCATAAGCACATGCTAGAAAACCCGTGGTCAATAGCAGGGAGAGGGAGGTTGGCAGTTTTTTGTGTTGTAAGCCCTTCAGAATTTAGTTTTTTGTCTTTTGTATGTTTGTATAGCACCAGCACAATGGTACCACAATCACAATTGAGACCTTTTGGTCCTACATATCTTTATTACTAGCAGAAATGCTCAATGTTCCCCAGGAAAATATAACAACAGGTGTGAAGAATGAACCATGTCAGTTACATTAACATAGAATATTTTACTGAAAATACTTTTCTCTTATATATTATGTTAAGAAATTAACATACCTAGTGATGCACTAACAAAACGCATTGACATTTAACTCGTTTCTTGGTAACAAAAGGTGTAGTGAATGAACTACATAAATTACTTTCACATAACATTTTATTGGAAATCCTTTTTCTTTTATTATATTACTTTAAGAAATTAACATAGCTAGTGCTGTGCTTACAGAACGCATTCACACTTAACTTATTGCCTGATAATAAACAATATCTTTTGTTTTAATTCCTTGAGCAAGAACATACAAATTTTTCCCCATTCCAACTCTTGAAATAGCAACGTATAGTTGACCATGACTGAAGCAGTCGAACCTCAAATCTACTCCAGCAACTTCGAATGTTTGTCCTTGTGATTTGTTAATAGACATGACAAATACTAGGTGGAGAGGGAACTGTAATCTTTTGAATTGGAATGGCATATCTATGGGTATTCTTGGTATTAGTATGTCTTGGTATTAGTATGTGACATGCTTAACAGAAAAGTCCAGCAAATGCCTGTGATCAGGCGCTACTAAAAGCCAATTTTCAGTGAACCCAATTGGAGCTCTGGGGGAACTGATGTTGAGACCTAACCAATCCAGTTATTTAAGTTAGGAAACCAGTAGTGTCCGTTCAAAATTTGGTGTTTCTAGCTCTTGCCATTTTTGAGATCTTTTGGGACAAAGAAACAAACAAACAAACAAACAAACAAACAAACTTTTGAAAATATATATAAGATTATTATTATTACAAGTTCCTATTTCAGCTTTCGCTAAACCATATGGAATTGTATAGTACCCCACACTTTCCATCATAGGAATGGGACAGGAGAATTCTGAGACAAGATCTAGAGCTCAGGGGCGTCGCTGGCCAGGGGAGGGACCCAGGGCACGGGTGCAGACCCTGCCCCCAACTCACAGGCACCACCCCCAGGCTTCAGGCTCCGCCCCCTGGCCAGGGACAGGGACAGGTGCTGCTGCTGCGCCGCTGCGGGCGGCTAGGCCCTACATCCCCGGCCGGGGATGCAGGGGGTGCCACAGCTGCGGGTGGCCAGGCCCCAGATCGCCAGCTGGGAATGGGCCACTGCTGCTGCGGGCGGCTAGGCCCTGGATCCCTGGCCGGGAACGGGGCTGCCACGGCTGCCAGTGGTTGGGCCCCGGATCTCTGGCCCAATTGGGCCAGAGATCCGGGGCACCAGTGCTGGGGTTCAGGGCACATGCCCCAGCATGCCCAGTGCCAGCAACGCCTCTGCTACAGCTCATAAGATGGCTGGAAAAGGGACCACTTGCTTATTCACATAACTTGGTAGTCACTTCGACATTCAGTGTGGCAAAAATCAAGCTCTAAGTACAGTACTTAGTGATGCTTAGGGCTAGAGTTGGTCAGGAAAAGAGTTCTTATTTTCCTCTCACTAGAAAATTAGATGTAAAAAATGGGGGGATGGGGATTGGAAACCAAAAAGCTTTGAGCAGAAACTTTCATCGGAAAAATGTGGTTTAGGTGCTTTGTGCCTTCATTCTCTCCTATGGGCCAGTCTCTTTTGCTAGCCTCCATCTCTCATGATATGCCACTTCTTGCCCTGTTCATGAGCCATCAAAATGTGTCATGAGAGTCCTTGGCTCCATCATGGGAGATGTAGTCCTGCACGGAAGGCCTATAGTGGAGGATAAGGGCAAAAGCAGGAGAGTTGCTGCCCTCAAAAAACAGTGGCCCTTGACCTATCCTGAGACCCACTCCGGCTGCCGGGCCTGATCCAGCCCCAGCTGCTGTTGGCAAGTGTAAAGCAGCCCAGGCGAGCCCAATCCGGCCCAAACCGCTGCCTGTAAGTGGCCCAGAGCCAGACTCGGCCCCTGACACTGCTAGCAAGCAGCAGGAGGTGCAGAACCAGATCTGGCTTCTGCTGCTGCCAGCAAGTGGCAGGTGGCCCAGAGCTGGCTCTGGCTCTGGCCACTACCAGCGAGTGGCCTGGAGCTAGATACAGGTGCTGCTGCAAAGTGGCCCGGATATGGCTCCAATTCCTGCCACTGCCAGCAAGTGGCCCCAAACCAGATATGGCCCCTGCCACTGCTGGCAAGTGGCAGGCAGCCTGTAGTCAGCTCCGGCTCCTGTGACTGCCAGGAAGTAGCCCGGAGCCGGATGTGGTCCCTGCCACTGCTGGCAAGCAGCAGGCAGCCTATAGTTGGCTCCAGCTCCTGCCACTGCTGGCAAGCAGCCCGGAGCTGGCAATGGCTCCTGCCACTGCTGGCAAGCGGCAGGCAGCCTGGGTGGCCCCGATCTGGCCCCAGCTGCTTCTGGAAAGGAGTAGGTGGCCCAGAGCCGGATCTGGTTCCTGCCGCTGTGCTGCTGGCCACATGCAGCAGGCGGCCCTAGCCTGGATCCAGCTCCTGAAGCTGCTAGCCAGCAGCAGGCGGCTGGAGCTGGATCTGGGGCAATGGCCATGGTGATGTGGGACCTGTACCCCGTGGGCCCAATGCCAGTGACACCCAGGGGTACAAGAAACCTGAATTATGGCTCCCAGGAGATATGGTGGTAACATTTTGTACTAACAAGTTTTTAATATTTGAAAAATCAAAATGATCCATAGACAGCAGAAACTTCAGAAAATATTGTTTAGTCAAAAATCTGATTTTAGTTTGGGAAAGTTTAGATGAAAAAATGTGATTACTCTTTCTTAGGGCTTTATGCAGTTCCTTTGTACTGGAGTATTTCATATTAAATAACTTAAAGGAGAAGGATTAGCTTTGTTTAATTACTTCATTTATGTGTGTATTTTCCTGTAACCAAAAAAGCAAACTGAGATGGTAACTATTGTTTCCAGAAGCCCAAGCATTGGCATGAGAAACTTATGCTTGAAAATTATTTTGTTGCTAGTTATGACTGAATTGAGAGTTTGTATTTAAAAAAGCAATCTCAACTATAATTACAACACTGAAGGCCCATATATATAGTCCTATAGTGCGCAGCAGCTGGGGCGTAACAATACTCACTGTGTAACAGTGTGTAACAGTGCACATCGATGAGCTTTTACTATGCACCAGCATGACCTACAGGGATATTTAGTGTATGATAAATGGTGTGCACTAGAATTCACATCCCCACTGACATGCACTAAATGCACCATATAGAAAGGCCGCCCTAGACCCTTATGCTTCTCCTGCCTTGAAACATTCTTTTTGGAGAGTGTGACTGACTGTTACTATAATTTAGGGTGCAAAGGCTTAATATTACATAGTGTAGACTGCTGTCTGTCCATTTTTCATAAACACTTCAGAAAAATGTTTGCAGTCTACAAAAATGAATATTTGCTAATTATTTTTTCCTTATTCTTTTTGAAACAAATCAGATCGACAATACATAAAGGATAGAGAGTCGGTAGAAAGGCTTCAAGAGCCACTGCTTGAAGTTCTACAAAAACTCTGCAAGCTTCATCACACTGACAACCCTCAACATTTTGCATGTCTTCTGGGCCGTCTTACAGAATTACGGACATTTAACCATCATCACGCAGAGATGCTGATGTCATGGAGAGTGAATGATCATAAATTTACCCCTCTTCTCTGTGAAATCTGGGATGTGCAGTGATAAATAGTTTTAAAGGACCAAATAGCATTTATTTTCATATAAATATTCAACAATTATTTCTTTAACTTTTCTTTGTTTTTTTTAAAGAAAACTCACAAAGGATTTCATACAGAAACTTTATTCATTATATACTTAATTTTATGTAACTATCAGCCTTTTACATGTGAATATAGACAACTTTCCCTGTATTTATGCTTTCAGATAAAAAAGATAATCTTTCTGCATCACTGTGATACCCAATTAGTTTCTTGTAAAATGAAGTTGATTATAGTTTTCAATTCTTTCTTTTAAAATGGATGATGCAAGTTTTCATATTTGTTTATCAGAGTACTACTATGCTTAACTTTTTGTATTAAAGGACACTTTTCAAATATGTACTGTAATAAACCAATGGAAGTGATTGCTCCCACAACATACTTTTATTTTTTAATCATGAAACATGTTAATTTGAGATGTCCAAGCTCTTGTTTCATCAAATGATGGAGAGCTTGTTGGCTATAGCAAATCGAAATGGCCACAAAGCAGGCTATATGACTATTACTTGTGTGCTGTAAATACGTAATTTCTGGTTCTGTTTGCATTACCAATATTCAGAAGTAAAATTGAGATTATAATGTATGTTTTATGAAATTCCACCATACACTATCCAGTTTTACAATAGATTACATAACAGAAATAGCCACGGGTTGTCAGCAAATATCATTCTTAAACCTAAAACAATAAATACAGCATTAACTTTATGTGGACACTATTAAGCGACACAATCAATCTGAAAATCACAATCGTCTATAAAGTTACATAGCAACAGTTTCAGGGAAAATAAGTATTCTGCCCTACTTTCTTTAGTTTTTTTGTTTTTGTATTTTTTTTTTTTTAACTTCATGGATTTGGTGACACTTTCTACACAATAACTTTCACTGTTTTCACAGTTTAGTCACTTAACTAGTTTTGTCTGTTTCTGAAGGTGTTCCTCACAGCAACTAGGGGAAAGAAAACATCTCAAAATAGGAAAATACAACCAGAAAATCATGACAATTGGCAAGGTCAGCGCCTGGAGCAAGCAACATGGAACACGCCCTCTGATCGAGTGGTGAAAAGAACCACTCGCTACACACCCAGGGCAAAGTCCTAGTCATCCCTCCTTAGTTACTGCCCGGGGGATGGGGTTATGGGGGAGATGTAGTAACAGAAACTGAATTAGTTTTTTTAACTGTAGATTTCAAATTGATCATGTCATTTAAAATAGCTTAGGCCTCAACTTTAGGTCCTGATCCTGCAATGTAGTATGTATTTGGTGATTCCTGTGCCCATACAGAGCCTTGTTAATATCAGTAGGGCTCCATGCAGGCAAAGTGTTTCACATTGCAGGGTCAAGGCAGCACATTGTTTGGTACATAATTGTTACAAAATGTCATGTAAATAAAATTTTCATGAATTTTCAGAAGATGAAGCAAAGAATCCAGAGTGTTCAGTAAATGCCTTTCTACTGATGGAAACCTGAAGAGTTCACTAGTACCTGATGAAACTGACTGAAAAGAGATGACTCCTTTTACTAAAAAAAAGCGTGTGGTGGTGGTGGTGGTGGGGGAACTAGTCACAGTTGTTCTGTTTTAATAAATACAGCTGGTGAAACAGTGAAACAAATCACAAGACTTCGAACTCATTCATCATACTCTTCATCTTCTGGAATGCACGTTCTTTTAATTTTTCTATTGTGACATAATTTTCATAAACTATTGTTTTCAATTTTTATTTTACTTGAAAAATTATAAATGATAATTAAAATAGTAAATACCAACAATTTTATGAGAACTTTTAATAACAAAGAATTGTAAATAAATAATTTAAAATATTTCAACAAACTTTTAATAACAACATGCTGTTAGTAACAGAGGTAAATTATTATATTATTATGTTATTAGGCCTGTCTAGTGCCTATCTAATTGCTTTGACTGAGCATTTGATTGTAGAAATAACAGTACTGATAAACCCAAGCAGTCAAAATCATGCACCAGACTCCCAAAATTATGGAATTATCTTAAAAGTAACCAGATACTAATAAATAATGTGAGTTTTTTGGGGAGGGGTGAGGTGGCATTTATATTATGGTCTCTGCTCCGCTAGGGTTTATGTTTTCAAGTTTTTGTCCATAATTGTGAAGGCTAGATACTTTTTAAAAAAATAAAAAGCAGAATTCTTGGCTATTTAGGTAACATAACCTGTAACAAAAAGCACTCAAAATTGTAATAAAATCATGAGAATTAGCAACACTGAAGTTGTGGCATAACAATATTATTATCCTAATCTAAAACTGTGTTCTTACTGATTCAGATAATTTATAACTTTTTGAAGTGGTTTTTTTGTCAGAGATGTTGTTTAGGAACAATACAAACATGTCCTCTTCTTTGTCCTGTCCACTCCTCTCTTGTTGTCCATTACTCTGGAGTTCTTTTGTTCTTTTTTAGCCTCTTTCTTACTAGTGGCTAATCTTGCCTTATCTAGACTAAGGCTTCCCATTCCATAAATACTTATACATGTGCTTAACCTTATATATGTGATTGTCCTCTTGACTTCAACAGAATTTTGCACTTATGTATTTTTAGGATAGGGATCTAAGTGCTTTCTTAAAATCTTCACCTTTGCAATTTCTGTTGTTCTGTAAGTGGTAGGAATTTGTGGGCACAGCATTCATGACCACCATCCTGTCTAGTTCTGCTCCAAGCAGTGTTAGGGTGAGCTGGTGAAAACAGCTGTGCTCAGTTTTTGCCACCACTCAGACCTCTGCAATGTCTGGGGAGGGACTTTACTGGCCATAATGCAATCTTGAAAGAGGAAGAAATATTGTAGTTTAGACACAGACTCTAATTGCTCCTCCCCACTCCTCATAGTGTAAAGGGAAATCTCCTTAAATGTAAATATTGACTGGACAGGTTCCACCCCTCTCCCCCATGCGTTGTGTGATTTGTATGGTTTTCGGAGACCATATGATAAAATCAATTGCTATTATCTTAGGCAACAAGAGTTGCTTTAAAACATATTTTGATTCTTAGATTATAAGGCTGTGACATTCTGCTCAGCTCATCCAGAACTTCAAGCCACTGTGTTACCACACTGCCTTCCCAGCTTTCCTGCTGCTGTGTTGGGCATCAGCCTCTTTGCTTTGCCAGCAAACTCCTTGAGACTCTGCCAGTCTAAACCTTGCCTTGAAGTAACAAACAGTGAGCCACAGTTCCTAAGCTCCCTCGAGACATCTCCCTGCAGCGTTCAGTTCCTCTTGCTGTGACGATCCCAGAAATTATTAAACTTGTTGCCTCCAAAAAGACAGCACTCACCTGCCAGTGAGGTTAGCTGAAGACCAGCACTTCACTTCAATACACACTGTTGGTAAAGTTTATTCATAAACCTAGAATAAGTTTATTAATGAAGACCAGAGTTAGGTGATACCAAACAAGAACAAAAGCCACAGGTGTGGTTACAAAACAAAGCATGTCTCTAGTAACAAAATCTTAATTTTAGCAAATTCAGTCTTTTACCTAAGCAAGTTTCTAATATGAAGTTACCAGCATCTCCAGTCTGCAAGACACACATATCTCTTTGCGAACAACCCATAGATACATCAAACAATGATTTTTGGGGCCACTGTGTCACCAGTTTACATAAGCTACCTTCCAAGAGACACCTTTTAGATATATATTATGACAGTAGTGTGTTGTGAATAGTCAATGGCTATGTTCACACATAGATGATTATTTTGAAATAAGTTAATTCAAAATAAGTTATTCTGAAAGAAAATCGTTATTTCAAATTAACTGAAATTGGAATAAGCAAAAGCCTCAAATTGAAATAGCAAGTCCAGACATAGCAAGTCCCGCTTGTGGGGCCAGGCGGCTCTGGGACCTGCCTCCCGGGTGGCAGCTGGGGTGCCCCATGGTCCCTCCCCCACTGCCCCACCAGCAGCGGGGGACACAGGGCATGGGGGATCTCTGGTGGGAGGGTTTTTCTTCCAGACTTGCTATTTCGAATCAAGAAACGGCCAGCATAGGAGGTGTGGCAACATGGCCCCCTGGCAGGGCCATGTTGCCAGCCAATCCCCTGCCTGGCTCTCACCTGGAGAGCCAGGCAGGGGAAAAAAACCCCTCCCGCCAGAGATCCCCCTGTGCCCTGTGTCCCCCGCTGCTGGTGGGGCGGGGGGGGAGGGACTGTGGGGCACCTTGGCTGCTGCCCGGGAGGCAGGGCCCGGAGCCGCCTGGCCCTGCAAGCAGGGCTTGGTGGCTGACGCCTGGGTGATGGGTCCCCAAGCAGGCTCCCCCCACTGCCCCGGCTTGCCAGCAGCCAGGCAAACGGCGGGTCCTGGAGCCGTCTGGCCCCGCAGGCTGGGCTTGGCAGCTGCTGCCTGGGAAGCGGGTCCCAAAGCTGGTTCCCCCTGCTTGCCGGCAGCCAGAGGAGTGGTGGGTCCCAGAGCCGCCTGGCCCTGCAAGCTGGGCTTGGTGGCTGCCGCTTGGGTGGCAGATACCTGAGCTGGCTCCCCCCACTGTCCTGGCTTGCCAGCAGCCAGGAAAGTGGTAGGTCCCAGAGCCGCCTGGTCCTGCAAGCCGGGCTTGACAGCCAGAGGCAATTGGGGGCCCTAGGCGAAGGCCCAATGTGGGGCCCCCTAAAGGGCCCACTATTGGCCTCCACTGCTACCCTCCCCCAGCTCCAATCCCCTCTGTACCCCTAACCACCTCACACCATCCCCCAGGACTCCCTGTTTGTTTTGCTGAATCGAACTAACATGACTATCCCTTTGGACCTTGTAAATTTTTCTTGGGTATGATATTTTTAAAGATCCTCCCATCATGAAGCTTGTAAGTTGATCATCTTTCACTTAACATAAATGAGCTAATGCTAAAATACAAAGTTAAAATTAATATTTAAAATTTTTTTTAACGTATGAGCATTAATTAATAAATAGAAAGTGGTAACATTAATGATGGCTCAAAAATAACAAGTACCACATTTAAAATTTTGGCAGTCAAATCTAACAAATTTTTCATATTGGCTTAGGTTTATGTGAACTAGACATTTAATACAAATAAGTATAATAAATAAAAATAAATAAAAAGAAGGTTTCTAGTGTGTAACTATAAATGAAAAACACCAAATTTCAATGAAATTCTCTTTAGTACTTAAGTTTATAAGACTCTGGCGCCCTCAAAAATATTAAATAGTAAGTACAGAAGAAGCTAAAAAATTATTTACCAAAAGACAGACATACAGCACAGACATTACATACAGCTGTAATTATTGCCTAAGGGCAGCACTGTATGTATATACAGCAGCCTATATGGACCTACCTGGTAGCCTGAGCTAACCAAAGCCAAAGTAAAAATTGTAACAAAGTCAAAGGAAAAGGCAAAGGAACAGGCAAAAAAGAAAAGGCAAAGGCAATATATTTAAAAATGGCAGAATAAATGGCCACACTGAGGAATTAAAAGCTGAGGCCACTGGAAAAGTTCCTGCTATTGTGCTGTCTATTGCTTGCTCCTGCCTTTTTAGCATATCAGTGTGAAGGTGATGGGCAGATAATAGTGAAATCTGCAATTCAGAAGAAGCACAGATCCTAATGATAGCTTGCCTTGATAAGCCAAGAGTAAAAAGTGCTTAGGTTTCCACCCCTACTAGCTCTTCTAGATGGGAAAAATTTCTATATTTTTCTGTATTTTCATTTCTGTCCACCAAATTGAGGAGGGGGTCGCTTATTCCTTGGGGAGCTAGGCAGCTGCCTACTTCGCCAACCCCAAAAGCCGCCACTGTTGACAGCTGCAACCCAGGAGGCAAGTCCCGGAGCCACCTGGCCCCAGAAGTGGGGCTTGGCAGCTGCCGCCCGGGGAGCAAGTCCCCAAGCCAGCTCCCCCCACTGCCCCAGCTTGCTGGCAGCCAGGGGAGCGGCGGGTCCCAGAGCCGCATGGCCCTGCAAGCGGGGGTTGGCGGCAAGGCAGATCCCGGACCTGCCACCCAGGCAGCAGCTGCCAAGCCCAGCTTGCAGGACCAGATGGCTTGGGGACCTGCCACCCGGGTGGCAGTCACCAAGCCTGGCTTGTGGGGCCAGGTGGCTCTGGGACCTGCCACCAGGTGGCAGCCACCAAGCCCGGCTTTCTGATGAGGGGGATCTGGGACCCGCTGCCTGGGTGACAGCTGCCAAGCCCAGCCTGCGGGGCCAGACAGCTTGGGGACTTGGGGCCCAGGCGGCAGCCGCCAAGCCTCGCTCCTGCACCTGATGCCCCGCTGCGCCCTCCTGTACCTCCCCTCAGCACCCAGGCCAGGGTGCTGAGGGGGGGGTGGGACTTCGTCCCAGGGTGCCATGCACCCTTGCATGAAGGTCCACTGTTATATCAATCAATGTTCCCTCTAAGCTGTGCTGCCGCGCTGCAGCGCAGCCCGCCACAGCTGCCAGCGCAGCGAAGGCTGCCGGCAGCGCACTGCCGGCAGCCGGAGTCCCTCCACAGAACTCCTTTGGGGCTGGGAGTTTTGAAAACTCCCGCCCAGAGAAGCTCCAACGGAGCATGCCCAGAAAATCTGGGCATGCTCTGTAGAGCTTCTCTGGCCCGGGAATTATGGCTGGGCCCTCTGGCTCCAGTCCAGCCCCAAGGTAAATTGGGGGGGGGGCCAAGCGGGAGTGGGGGGGTGAGCGGGGGGCTGTCAGGAG
The DNA here is from genome assembly GCA_007922195.1 of Podocnemis expansa. Classification (NCBI taxonomy): domain Eukaryota; kingdom Metazoa; phylum Chordata; order Testudines; family Podocnemididae; genus Podocnemis; species Podocnemis expansa. The sequence goes on along the minus strand of ML681994.1, from coordinate 30,739,076 downwards.
GGGGGGGCGAGCAGGAGGGGGGCTGTCAGGAGCAGCGGGGGGGGCGACCCGGCGCGCCCGGCGGGGGGAGAGGGGAGCGCAGTGAGCAACTGGAGTTGCTCAGCTGCCCTCTCCCCTTAGAGGGAACATTGATATCAATACGTGGGTCATATCGATATAACAGAGCCAGACAGGGTTATTTCAATCACAGTTTCAAAATAACCCTCATTCTGATATCAAAGTAGGTTTTACTATATCAAAATTATTTTCCTTATTTTGAAATAAGGGAGCTCCTTATTTCAAAATAAGGAAATGTCGTTCGGACATGACAACTTTTAAATCAAAACAAATCCGGGGCTCGGCTGGTCGCCCGCAGCCACGGCGGCCCCCAGGGACAAGCCACCCGTGGCGGCCTCATCCCTGGCTGGGGATCTGGGGTCCTGGCCGCCCGTGGGCACGGGCCCGACCTCCTGCGGCCGCTTCTGGGCCGGCCCTGCTGCGGCCTAGCCGCCGCCGCCTGGCCCTATCCCTGGCCAGGGGGTGTGGCCTGCCGGCTGGGGGTGGAGCCTGGGCCCTTGCCCCAGGTCCGTCCCTGCCCCAGCGACGCCCTTGATCCATGGGAAAAAAAAGCAAGGAGTCCTGTGGCACTTAAAGACTAACAGATTTATTTATTGCATGAGCTTTTGCAGGAGAAAATCCCAGTTTGTCAGATGCTTTGAAGACGTGGGAATTTACAGCATGGGATGAAAATAAATACAGGGATGTGTAAGACTTGGGATCAAGTCATACATAGGGTTACCAGATACCAAAGCATGGAAAGGAGGATGAGGAAGTACGAAAAGGAGGACAGTGGAGAACACATGGAGGAAATGTAGTATTAATGTAATTGTCTTCTGTTTTTAGGCAGTCCTGGAAGGCTTACTCCTAAAAATAGGGTGTTCTGGGGCATCTCAGCATACTTTAACCCCTGTAAGTAAAAAGCCAGACACAATCATGGCATCTTAAAATGCCTGCTGGATGGAGGACGTGAAGATAAAATGGAGGACACATCCTCCTTTTGCCTGACATCTGGTAACTCTATACAAGGATGGCCAAACTTAAAGAAGTCAAGAGCCACCCAAGTTGATTATTAAACCTTCAAGAGCCACACTTAGGTATATAACCATATACTTTTACCTACTAAATTGATTTGCTGACAGTCTTCCATGACCCACACTTTTTCATTCAAGAGCCACATGCAGCTGCCAAGCTGCAGTTTGGCCATGCCTGCTCTATACAGCAGGGGTCTCAAATTCAGATCACATGAGGGCCACCTGAGGACTAGTAGAGGGCTGCATGAGCAGGAACAGTGCTAGCGTTGCTGGTGCCTCCTGCAAATGCAGCAGATGCCGGTGCATACGGATGACGTAATAGCGCAGTGCAATGGCGCGTTCCATGTTTTGGCGACCCTCAAGCGTTGGTGCCTCCCTGCACTGCTTACCGGGCTTACTATGTTGCGCCAGCCCTGCGCATGAGGCTTAGTATCGTAGCCCGAGGGCCACATTACTGAACCCATTCCATACAATATTGTAAATATCAGTAATGATTGTGTCACTGTGGGCTGCAAGAAATAGCTTTAGGGTGCTGCATGTGGCCCATGGATCGTGTGTTTGAGACCCCCTGCTACAGGAGCGTCGCTGCCCCAGGGAAGGACCCAGGGCACTGGCCCAGGCCACACACCCTGGCTGTGGCCATGCCTCCAGCCCTGATTCTGCATTGGGGCCTGACCCAGCCTCAGGCGCCTGCTGCCGCCAGCTTGGCCCCAGATACCCGCCCAGGGACAGGGCAGGGAGCGGCAGCCACAAGCAGCTCGTTCACCACCACCACGGGTGGCCGGGCCCCGGATCTCCTGCCAGAGACCGGGAGAGGCACTGGCGCTGGGATTTGGGGCATGAGCCCCATGTGCCAGCCCCAGCGACACCCCTGCCCTGCTATGCAGTAACAGCAAATCAGAGCAGTTGTTAAGATTCAAACACTGGGAAACTGGGCAGAGAGAACAGTGACATCAAATAAATCTTTAAGGGCCACAGGACGCAATGTTCCCTCTAATTTTTTGTGGGCTGTGTGCGAAAAATATTTCTTCTGTGCAAATTTTCAGAACCCATGTCCAAACTTGTGCACACTCAAGGGAGTGGGGGCAACCATCCAGTGAATCAGATTACAATCCATCTCTCATGTATGAGTATAAATTAAAAAAAATACTAAAACTGTTAAATTTTTTTGTGCCCACTGGATTTCGGCGCGTGCACAGGTTCCGCAACCTGTGTGCATGCACACACGCGCACAGCTTAGAGTGAACACAACACACGAGGGGCCTTGCTAGTCTTTTGCCGGACTAGACTCACAGGGCTGCGGCTTTGGAGCTGCGCGTGCGCAGTGACAGGGCGCGGCGCGCGAGCCGCCAGCTGATCCTGCCCCAGGCGCGTTCCCGGGAAGTTTGCGCGGGAAGGGGCGGGGCGGGCCTGGCGCTCCCTGCCCCTCCCTTCCCGGCTCCTCCTCGCGCCGCCTGATTGGGCCTTTCGAACGGTGCGGGCGGGCGCGCGGCGCAGGAAGGAACGAGGCGGCCAGCTGGTGCCCGCGGCATGTCCCGCTCCGGACGCTGCCGCCTGCGCCAGGCAGATGCAGCGGGGGAGCGAGTCCTGCAGCCGCTGCCTGTGAGTCCTTCCCCCCGCGGGTCCTCAGCGCCAGCGGCCGCCGCTGCACACGCGCTGGCTGCGGGGGCAGGTGGGAAGGGGCTGTCTCGTGGGCAGCCAGCTCTGCGCGGCACGGGGTGCAAATTTGTAAAGCGGAGGCTGCCCTGGGTGTGTGAGCGTCTCCTCTGGGGCTTGGCAAAGGAGGCGAGGGTGATTTTTGTTAGTGCGGTGCAAAAAGCCAATGCTTTCGATAAGTGAGCTGCGGGGAGATATTTATTATCTCTGAGCACTAGTGGTTGAAGAGGCTGAAGAAGAAGACTAGAATCGTGGGGTTGGAAGCAATGTTCCCTCTAATTATTCGTAGACTGTGTGTGCAAAAACATTTCTTTGTGAGCACCAATATTAGCACTATTGAATTTTTTTGTGTGCACTTTATTTTTTTGTGTGCACAGGTTTCATGAGCTGTGTGCGTGCACACATGTACCGCTTAAACAGTGGTTGGAAGGGACCTCATCTAATCCAACCCCCTGGGGTTTGAACCCAGAACCGTCTGCATGTAAAGCAGATGTGTTAGCAACTATCTGCCCTGCAGGCCAAGCACTCCAGTAGCAGGATCTTGTGACAGCTGCTGTTGGGCAGGTGGCCTCTTTCCATGAGGCATCAATTCAGTGATTGATAATAAAATTCAGGGCCTGAGTAGGCACAACTGCTAATGATGGTGATCACTAGCATCCAGATTTGAGGCTAATGTAACTTGGAAGGAACCCCTTCCAACCTGGAGCCTTTATGCATTCTGGGTTTGGGCAACTGACATTACAGTTTCTGTCGCTAGAGCAGTGTTTCCCAACCAGTGTGGCAGGGCATGCAGGTCTGAGCAAGTGTGCCACAAATTTTTTTGAAGAACCACTCAAAGCTCTGGATTGACTGGTTGGCTCATGAATATTCCTGAGTTCATTTGGAAACTGTATGGTGCTGTGCCTCAAATTAATTAAACGTAGCAAGGCGTGCCATGGCAGAGAAAATGTTGGGAACCAGTGCGCTAGAGATCTTTGCCCCTCCTTGTGGCACTGGAAAGCACTTTGTGTCCTTAAAGTATGATGTCAAGAGGTACTTGAGATGAGGTGCACTTTTGAGTTGACTCCAATTGTTGTTAATCAATATTCTTGAAAGCCTAGAAAGGAAAAGGCAGAGGAATCATCTTAAGTGTAATTTGACTTTTTTACCATCTTGTATGTTTCGACACAGAGAAACAGGAAAGGACCATGAGAGTTCAAATCCAGACCCCTGCACTCATGGTTAGACAACATACCCCTGACAGCAGGGCCGTGTTTTGGTGTTCATAGGCCCTAGGCACTTTCACTCCAAAATGTGCAAAAAGAAGGGTAAATGGCAATTTTGAATTACATCAGTTGACATTGTGCACTTTAAATTATTCTGATGGTGAACCACATGATTTTCCTTAATTTTTCTGCTTTTTTTAATTTTTCCCCCTCCTTCTTAGGCCCTAGGCACTGTGCTTACAATGCCTAATGGGAAATCTGGCACTGCCTGAAGGTATTTGTTTAACCTGCTCTTAAAAGCTTCTGGTGGTGGAGGTTCCACAACCTGCCTAGGGAACTTATTCTAGTGATTAATCACCCTGACAGTTAGGGATTTTTTTCTCATGTCTACCCTAAACCTCCCTTGCTGTAATTTAAGTCCATTGCTTCTTGTCCTATCATCGGCAGTTAAGGAGAACAATTTTTCTCCTTCTTCCTTGTGGCAGCTTTTTAGGTACTTGAAAACTGTTATCATGTCCCCTCTCAGTCTCCTCTTCTCCAGACTAAACAAACCCAGCTCTTTAAATTTTCCCTCATAAATCCAGTGTTCCAGACACCTAGTCAGTCAATGTTCCTCTCCTCTGGACTTTCTCTAATTTGTCTACAGGTGTATAGGTGTATATTAAACAGTGTAATCATTCAATAAGGTTATCTATATAAATATGAAACATTTTTCAGTTTGTGTGCTGTATTTCTGCAATGTGGGCAGGAGGAAATTATGATAAGAACTTTTTCCACTTATTGTTTTTTTGAATGTTTAAAATTACATTTTTAATGTTGCATTAACATCTTTATGTTCTGTATGTTTGCGCTGGGGAACAGCGTCTGCCTCCTGCTTTCACTGAGTGTTTCAACAGTGCCTTTGATGAAAGGATATGCAACTTTAGAACTCACAGTGAAATGACAGCACCACACCACATTATTACAAAGCTTAAATATTTCCTTCATTGGGACTATGTTTGGACACGAGGGCCAGGGAAGGCCGATTGCTTAGCAGACTCACAAGAATGGCTATACTGGATCAGACCAGTTGCTCATCTAGCCGAGCGTGCTATCTTCTGGCAGTGGATGAAGCTAGATATTTTAGAGAAAAAGAATAGAACTGGGTTATTTCTTAAAGATCCATCCCATCATCCAGTTCCAGCTTTGGCAATCAGTTGTTCAGGAATATTCAGGGCATTGGGTTGCATGCCTGTCCATATTGGCTAGTGATCTCTGATGAACCTTCACGACATTATCTAATCCTTTTTGAACCCACCTACACTTCTAGCCCTCACAATGTTACCTGGCAGTGAGTTCCACAGGCAGACTGTGGATTGTGCAAAAAAGTACTTTTTGTTTGATTTAAATCTGCTGCATAATAATTTCATTGGGTGATCACTTGTCCTTGTGTTTATATGTAGAGACGAATAACAGTTCCTTATTCACTTTTTCCAAACCGCTCATGATTTTATAGACATCTGTTCTATCCCCCCTTAGTTGACTTTTTTCAAGCTGAAAAGTCTGTCATATTACTCTCTTCTCATGTGGAAGCTGTTCAATACTTTTAATCATTATTGTTGATTTCTCTGTATTTTTTTTCGACTTCCAATATATCAGTCTTGGGATGGGGCAACCTGAACTGCATTTGGTATTCAAGGTGTAGGTGTACCATGAATTATACAGTGGCATTGTAATAGCCAAGTTCCAAAGGGGCAGCTCTGTTAGTCTAGTAAGGCAAAAAAAGCAAGGAGTCTTCTGACACTTAAAGACGAACAGATTTATTTATCGCATGAGCTTTCATGGGAGAAAATCCCACGTCATCAGACACTTTGAAGAGGGGGAACTTACAGAATTGGATGAGAATAAATGCAGGGGAGCGTAAGACAGGGGATCAGGTCATACTGCAACAACAAATCAGAGCATTTGTAAAGATTCAAACTCCGGGAAACAGCACATAGAGGGAGGGTGAAGTCAAATTACCTGTTATCATGTGAAAAGAATCCACAGTCAGGATTCAGCCCTTCTTTCACACAATTTAATTTGCATATTAGTTTGATTTTGGCTTTCTCTTCGAACTCTTGACATCCCATTGACTTTCTTGACGACCATCGTTAAGTCATCAATGGAGTGATTAGGATGATGGAAGTGCTCAGCGCGCGCGTGTGCGTGTGATGATTTCCAATATCAGTTTTGTGTACATTTAGTCTTCTGAGACACTATCACAGGACCTAATCAAGCCAGCTACTCCATCAAAGGGTCCTTCACCAGCTCATCCACTAATGTGATTTATGCCATCGTGGGCCGAAAATGCCCCCACGCCTTATACATTGGACAAACAGGACAGACCCTGCGCAGAAGACTAAATGCACACAAAACTGATATCAGAAATCATAACACAAAGAAAAAAACAGTTGCTGAGCTCTTCCATCTTCCTAACCACTCCATTGATGACTTGTTAATGATGGTCATCAAGAAAAATCAATGGACATCAAGACTTCAAAGAGAAACAGCCAAAATTGAATTAATATGCAAAGTAAATTGTGTGAAAGCAGGGCTGAATCATGACTATGGATTCTTTTCCTATTATAACAGGTAATTTGACTTCACCCTCCCTCTGTATGCTGTTTCCTGGAGTCTGAATCCTTACAAATGCTGATTTGCTGTTGCAGTATGACCTGATCCCCTGTCTTACGCTCCCCTGCATTTATTCTCATCCAATTCTGTAACTTCTCCCTCTTCAAAGCATCTGATGACGTGGGATTTTCTCCCATGAAAGCTCATGAGATAAATAAATCTGTTAGTCTTTAAGTGCCACACGACTCCTGGCTTTTTTTTGTTCCAAGAGAGGACTTTGTCTTATCCCATGACTGCTTACTTTGCTTAAGAGCTTTTGGTGAAGGACTTTATCGCAAGCTTTCTGAAAGGTTAAGTACACTATATCCAGTAGATTACCCTTGTTCACTTTGTTGACCCCATCAGTGAATTTAAACAGATTGGGGCGGCATGAACTGGCTTTAGAATAGCAGTGTGGATTCTCCCCCTACCGAATAGGTTCATCTCTGTCTGTAATTCTGTTCTTTCCTATAGTTTCAATAAATTTGCTTGTGCTGAAGTTAAGCTTAGAACCCTAAAATTGCCAGATTTGTTTATGGAGACTAAAAAACTGATATTACATTAGCTTTCCTCCAATCATCTGGTAGCGTCTGACTTGAATGATAGATTCCATATCAAAGCTAATAGTTCTGCAGTTTCATAGTTGAGTTTCTTTTGAAGTCTTAGGTGAATACTATCTGTTCCTGGTGACTCACTGCTGTTGTTGTTTAGTTTATTGATTTGTTCCAAAAATCTCTTCTTTCAACATCTCAGTTTGGGACAGTTCCTCCCAAAAAGAATGATTCAGGTGTGGGACTCTCCCTTACATCGTCTGCAGTGAAGACCAATGAGAAGAATTCATGTAGCTTCTTCACAACAGCCTTGTCTGTCCTGAGTGTACCTATAGCCCCTTGATTGATGGTGGTCTTAATGATTGTTTGGCAAGCTTTGTGCTTCTGATGTTAGTGTATATAAAAATTTACTCTTAGTTTTTGTGTCTGTTGCTACTTCCTCTTCAAATTCTATTTCTGGCCTACCTAATTATACTTCTACACTTGACTTGCTGCAGTTTATGTTCCTTTCTAATTTCTGCAGTAGGATGTGACTTCCAGCTTTTAAATGTCTTTTTGTGTCCAACCACCTCTTTTTCTCTGTTGCTTAGCCACAGTGGCATTTTTTGGTCCTCTCACTTTGGGGGGGGGGGGGAATAAATTTGATTTGACCCTCTAATATGGTGGTTCTTAAAAAAGCTTTCATGCCATCTGCAGGCATGCCACTCTTGTGACTGTTCCTTTTAATTTCCATTTAACTAACTTTGTATAATTCTCCTTTTTGAAGTGAAGTCTTACTCTGGTGTGGGTTTTTTGGTGGGTTTTTGTATTCTTCCCCCTCCCTCACAAAGGATGTAAAATTCACTTGTATTATAATCGGTAAGGCTGAGCAGGTCAGCCATGTTCACCTCAGGCTCTTAATTATCAAACTTGAATAAAATAGGATTCCAGGAACCACAGATTCAAATCCAAGAGGGTCAACACTGCCCTTCTTAATTGGATCCTGTAAGCTGAGTGCCTTGGGAATCTTTTGGATGACACCTTAAACATCGGTGTCCAGTGCTCTCTGCATCAACTTGGTCCCTGAACTGTTTTTGCAGGAATGTGGTTTGCTCTTATGTCCTGGGTTAAAATTTTCATTCCTTTTGTTCAATGTCCTGAAAAAATACTTTGCTGCATTTCATCTGGTAAAACATTTTGACATCTTATGGGGTAAAGACATTTTATATAAATGTCAAGTATTATGCACCTTTGAACTTTATGGCGTTGACTTGTTCATTTAAAATCTTGAAGTGTTGTATAGGTTTTTCAGAGTAAAATGCAGATGGCCTTGTCATATTATAATTTGTCCTGATCCTGCCAGGACAAGGTTTAAAACCTGAACCTTTCTTGATTCCTGACTATAACTATGTAGGAGGATTGCCACACTTTCTTTTCCGAGTCAACAAGCAGCATGCTGGGACCTTTAGGGCTGTACTCCTGGTTACTATCTTGTGGGGGCAAAAAGTGTGTGTGTGCAGTGTGTGTGTTGTTTTTTTGTTTTTTAATCTGTTAGTTTAACATGTTTGAAAAGCATTCCTGAGATGTGCTGTTCCAGTACTTTTCTTCATTGCTGAAAAAGTGTGGTTTTTTTTTGGTTTTTTTTTTTTTTTTTACCTCGAGGTAAACTTTCTCCCGTGAAAGCTCATGTGATAAATAAATCTGTGAGTCTTTAAAAGTGCCACAAGACTTCTTCTTATTAATGTTCATGAGCTGTCCTGAGATGAAAGGGCAGTGAAGACTAGGCACTTAAGTTCTGCTGTGCAATAAACTCCCTGAAGTCATCCCTGGAGGGGCTACAGAGCTGTTTACTTCATGGTAAAATTGAAATGTCCTGTTTTTATGTCAGACTAGCTCATGTGCATTAATTACCCTGGGGTAAAAAAAGTGTGTGTGTGTGTGTGTGTGTGTGTGTGTGTGTGTGTATATATATAATATATATATATATATATATATATATATATTATTTAGCAGCAACATCCAGGCCAAACATATTTGAAACCATGTTTAGCTCGTTGTTTTGTAGTCAAGGGTCTCCTGGTTTACACCTATCATTATCAAGTGAATTATCTACACCTTTGCCATAGAGATGCTGCTGAGATGACTGGTTGCAGCAAGAAATGCTTCTTGAATAAAGTGACCTTCTCTGTCTTGCAGGCAGTGACTTGAACAGGTTCAGGAGCTTCAACTCTTCATTAAGGTGGGGAGTTGTAGAATGCTGTCTACTCCATCGTTCAGAGCTCCAGAAAGGGAGATCCTGAGGAGCACTGTTGCTTTACACACCATAATGACCCCCCTTCTTACCACATTCCCTGCAAAGACATCAATTTGAAAATAAGCTGAAGTTTTGCTCCCTATGGTGTGAGTGGAGGGCTAGGGCACACTAAACATCACATTTGTTCTGATACATTTAAGAATCTATTATGCAGATTGACCATTTTGTTTTGTTTTGCTAAAGATATTATGGATATACTAAATCTAAACTGATTGCAAATGAAAGAAGCTGCATTTTTATTTAAAAATGGACATGTTTTGTAAGATTGTGGGTTCCAACAATACAGTTAAAATTAATATAAAACTTTCATCAGTTTCAAAATAGTCTGTTTATGACTGTCTTAGGGTGTTTGCAATTTTCCACGCTGGCATGCTTTATACTTCAATATATATTTAGAGAGATGCAGTCTTACATATGAGCGTTTTGTAATGAGTGTAAATTCCTTTGGGTTTCACCTCCATCTTAATTAGTGGTTGCATCACTTTATAGTTTAGATGCTGTAACCACTGTGTTCACTTTTTGTTGTTTTGCTCAGTATCTGAACTGCTCATGTGTTACTTTAACTGCAACATATGTAACTTCAGACTGAGTAAAACCTGCTTTACAGATTATCCTCTATCTAATTTAGCATCTGCTACAAGATTATAACTTTTAGGGCTAATGAGCACAAACTACTCATCTTTATTTAATACATCTAATAGATCTTCACTGCCTTGTTATCTTGAGCTATAACTGGAGTTTGGCCCTAACTCAACTCCTGTCCAGGTGCAAAAGTCACTACCTCTAAGTGGTGCTTTAAGCTTGAGTTAGGTGGGCGGGGGGGAGGGGGAGTGTATTGAAGGTCCAGAGTTGCTGACTGGAGTTTGTAATGCAGAGGGGGTGCAGCAGTTGGTTACAATAGCTCATGGTTCTGCAGATCCAGTCACTCTGTGCTGTAATCATGCAGTCTGATCTCAGTTAAGTGTTGTGTCCATCCACTGTGACAAACAAGTTTTTGTGGGTGAAAATCCCACTTTGTTAAATGCTTGAAGACATTCTTCCAAGGAGAGCTGTGGGGGCAAAAAACATAGCTGCCTTCAGAACTGAGCTTGATAAATTTATGGAGGGGATGGTATGATGGGATGGTCTAGTTGGCAATTGACTGGTCTTTGACTACTGGTGGTGGATGTGCTCGTGGTCTAAGAAGGGAGAGAAGACGGGGTGGGTCCTGAGTTATTGCAGAGAATTTTTTCTTGGGTGTCTGGCTGGTGAGACTCGCCCACATGCTCAGGCTTTAACTGATCGCCATATGTGGGGTCAGGTAAGATGTTTCCCCGAGGGCAGATTGACTGGGGCTCTGGGGTTTTTTTGCCTTTGGCTGTAGCATGGGGCATGGCTCACCTGCTGGTGAATTCTCTAGCTTAAAGTCTTTAAATAATGATTTGAGGACTTCAATAACTCAGTCACAACTTAAGAGTTTTATTGCAGGAGTGGGTAGGTGAAGGTCTGTTGCCTGCGTTTTACAGGAGGTCAGACAGTCTGAGTCTATAAGGATGTGTTGGAAGTGCATGTGTGTGAATTGCCTGGACCACTGAGGTCTGTGCAGTTTGCTCCAGGCCATACACACTTCCTGATATACCCCCAGACCTGTCCTTCAGGCACTCACCTCTCTACTTAGATCCATCACATTGGCCTCCACCAGCTGAGCGCTGAACCTCCAGTCAGTGCTAGCTCCTGCTGGTCTTAATGCCTCCCTGAAACTCATAATAAATCAGCTTAGCTGGCCTCTCCAACAGCAAATTAATGCTCTCTCTCCCTCCCCATTAATTTTGCACAGACTCCTCTGTCGGGGAGACAGAAGAACCCCATGCCCGCAGTGCGCACACAGATTCCCCTGCCTGGGGTGAGGGTGGCAGGAGTCCACAAACAGGAGCCTTGGGCTGGAGTGATTGTGTTTGCTGCTTTTGGGGAGGGGAAGAGCCCTGCCACAGCTCTCTCCTTAGGGGATGAAGGTGAAAGTGACTTCAGGGCAACTTTTAGTAGCAGAAGCTGACTCACCGTCTGGTCAGCAGTGACAGGATAGGAGCAACGTCTGTAGCAGGGGTCAGCAAGTGGCCACTGCCTGAAAATCAGCAGTAGCCATGGCTGGAGTGGGGAGGCAGTTCCCCAGGCACCCTGCGGAAAAAAAGACTCCTGGGGTGGCTCCTCTCGAAGCATGCCACCAGAAAGAGCCACTCTTGCCAGCTGTTTTCCACTGCATGCTCTGGGGACCCCCACCCTCGCTGCCACCAAACGGAGCCACCCATAGGCAGTAGCAGCAATTTCAGCAGCGGTGGTGCAGTGGGTGTTGTGTGCTGCTCCAAATGAGCACACATGCTGCTCTTGGCTTGCATGCCAGGTGTGGCCTACCCACGGGGCTGCAGACTTAGTCACCGCCTTGGTTATTCTGTTCTTATTCTGAAGGCTTACTCTACAAAATAAAATCAACATGAGAGTCTTACTCCTTTGTATGAAGAAGGCAATTTGTTTACAATGGAAAATGGCAGTTGGAGGAATAGATTTTTCAAACTTTGGTTGTGATAGTTAAGCCTGCAGATACCTACACTAAAAATGAATCACACTGTAAATCCAACACTCCACAAGAACAATGAAATCTGAGAACCTCTCATCTTGAAATTAATAAAGTTCCGGCACCAGCACTGATTCTATTTCAAGGATCTCTGTTATCCCAGAGTAGAGAAGGTTCTGTTAACTCACTTTCTAGTTGTGATTCAACTGTGGACCACAGCATCTTGCATATCTGTGCATGCTAGCCATTGACCAGTTCCCTTCCCACCAGCCGTAGGGGCTTTACATTCTAAATTCCCACATTCATTTTATCTGTATGGGAGCAAGGGCCAATTCACCTGACAGAGGCCAACACTCATCGTTTTCCATAATTGCTGTTCCTGTGTGGGCTGTAGTAAGGGCACTGTTCTTCAGCAGTATGAACTATAGATCTGTCTGTAACTGATAGTTTGAGGAAAAATTTAGGTTAGCAGACAATGATAGCCTTAGTCAGTCTGAGCCCTTTTGGGGGTATTTTATGTCATAAAAGTTTGTCCTTGCTAAGATTATTCAAACGTTTACAGTGTAAATACAGACCTTTAGCTTCTTAGGGAGCTCTCCCCTGACAAATAATTTAAGTAAAAAGTCCATGAAGTTTAAATATCACAGTTTTCAATTCCTTTATTATTATTTTTTTAAAAGACCAGTTTTATAGATCTGCCCAAAAAGTGCCGATGGTGAGCATTCTTGTAATAGCTGCTTTGTGAATATTTTACTGTGTTCATGTTTTGAGCAGTCCTTCTGAATTAGGCTGCCTTTTGTTCTTCTGTTGGCAGTTACCATGTTAAGGCTCTTGTTTGATTATGTGGGGCTCCTTATTTTAATGAGAACAGCTTCTCTACTGGCTGTTCCATCCATTTTTTTTGTTTTTAACAGTCAATGAAGCCTCTTATTGGGACTCTTTCTTGGGACAAAGGATTTCTTATGCTAAAGAAGAATATATTCCCTGCACTAACTCGTGGGAAGCATAACATGCTAATTTGTAATGCTTAGTATGTACTCTGCCCTTTTCCTCTAGCGTGTAGAAAGGAAAATGACTTCAGGGACAAGACAATCCTACTATTTTGGTCTTGTTTTCCTGCAAATAAAAATGTGACGTAAGTCTTGCATATTCATATATAACCAACTCAGGACATCCTTGGTAAATCTTTAGTTGATCTGCATGAGCAGGTTTGATACAAAGAAAAGGAGGATTCTGCCTAAAATCCAACTGACTGTACAGTAGGTATAACTTCATGTTCTTAAGGTAAGTTTTTTGTAAAGTTTAATAGATGATGTAATAGGTGAAATGCAAAGCTCAAAGCAGTAGGGAGGATAGATGGAAGAGACAATTCAAACACTTCTCAAGAAATGGAAATCCTTCTGTCTATGATAAAACCCATGGCTTAGAAAAAGCTGAATTGCTTACAGATGAAAGTTTGTTTCTCTTTGGCCTTATACACAGTCAAAACTACGTAACTTGCTTTAAAGCCACTTTGTCTTTATGGTGTCTCTAGAACTTTTTCCTGTTGTCATCAAGCAGAGCTGTCTGTCTTTTTTAACAAAATGTTCGCTAGTTGTCTTTTTCTAACATATGATGCTTACTTGAGAGTGAGTGAGTCACAAATTACTAAAGATAAATGTGTATTTCAGGGTTCATGAAGCAGTTGCATTTGTCATTCTTGTATCAAATGTATGAAAGAAATCCTGATTTTTTTTTTGTCTTTTCAGTTGGGTGGGTGTGGGTGTGGGTGTGGGTGTGATTTAATTTAGTTTCTTTGCTACATTTAAATATAACACCATGCAAGAAAAGTACTGTATAATATGTTCCGAAGAGGTAGCTGTGTTAGTCTGGTTCAGCAAAACAAACAAGGAGTCCTCTGGCACTTTTAAAGACTGACAAATTTATTTATCGCGAGCTTTCATGGGAGGAAATGCCACTTCATTAGACAGACATGGCATTCTTTGGACAGGATGTCACGGGGAGGGGCTGTCTTGTTCTATGTTTGTACGGCGCATAGTACAAAGGGGTCCTTTATGACAACTAGGGCTCTTAGGAGCAGCCACAAACATTTGGTTTTGTACATTTCTCTATGAATTTTGACTTCTTGTTTATATTTGCAAATGGGGAAACTAATTTTTAGAAATCATCTCCTCTTTCATTCATAACATTTTAATTTAAAGACTTAACTCATGGTTTTCTGCAGTTGCACTGTTTGTAAGGGATAGGATGGAGTCCAGCAGCTGTAACATAGTTAGCTTTTTTTTGCGTATATATTTATAACACACCTGGAATTTTTTTCCTTCTCTACACATCGAAGAGCTTTGACAGCTTCTTGGAAGCTGCGGAACTTTTGACAAATACTGTTTATAGCTAAATAGAAGTGAAGTGACTTGCCATTTTGTTCTGTAATATTAACTGTGGTTTGTGGTTTTTTGGGTTTTTTTTTTTTTTGTTTTGTTTTTTGTTTTTTCAATGTAGAGTAGTAAAATGTCAGGTCAAGTTTATAACTGTGTTAAGAGTGAATCTGACTGTTTTCTCCCAAAAATTTTTTAACTTTTGTGTGAAATTAGTGATTCCATTACAAATAATCTGCTGTTTTCTGTCTCTTCCTTCTCCCATATACAGGGAAGGACTCTTATATAAATACGGATGGCCATGCAGCATGCAGTCCAGGTAAATGACATTAATAGTGTAAAAAAAAAAAAAAAAAAAAAAAATGCTTGACACTTCGTGTGACATCTTCTCTTTAGCTATGATCACAGAGCACTTTATAAATAAATTATTGCAAAGCTCACAATTGTCCCTGTGGGATTTTCACCATCCTTGATTTCCTGATGGGAAGATTTAGTTAAAGAGGTTAAGTGACTTGCTTTAGGTCATCGAGGGAGTCAGTGGCAGGACTGATACGCCCTGGAAGTGCTGGAGCTGAGCCTTCTGTTTCAACTACTAGATCACACCTCTTCTATCTATGTGTTGTTACCTGCAAAGATTCCTAAGCCAAGGAAAGAGATTAAATCAAATATAATGCTTCCAAAAATATAGTGACATTATCTGTGTTACTATTAAGTTTTACAAAGTGCTTAATTCTGTATAAGAATGTATAGTCTGTCCACCCACAAGATGAAAAGTCTCATGGGATCAACAAGCTAACTATGGGTGAACTCACTTAACAGTTGAGTGTCTGGGCTAAATTTTCTGGGTGATAGGGTGGTGAGGGAATGAAATCTGGTGGATGAATAAGATCTTCTGTGAAGGATGGTCATTGTTTTTTCTTCAGATCATTTCTCCTTCATCCCCATTACTTTCCTCAGCTCCCTAAGTGAGACTTAACAATGTTACTGATAACATTTTCCCCTTTCATGGATTTTCTATCTTTAAATTCCACAAGGAATTTCCCAATTGACGTTTACCAGAAATCATGAGAAGAATTATCCTTGCTACCCCTGGCTTACCCTTCCACTCCAGAGATCACAGGGTCACATTCCAATGATATATTGGGATGGAGGGCTATATAAAAAGGATAAGAGGAAGGACTTGAGCTTTTCCTTTCTCATGATTATTTCTTCCTGTTGTTCAGCCTTTTTTTGCTTTACTTTGTGGTTCAGTCCTTCCTGGCTGCTGCTCATCATTTAATCCTTAATAGAATCATAGGGTTGGAAGGGACCTCGTGAGATCATCTCAGTATGCAAACTGTTCTGAAGGCATTACAGTCCAAGGTAACACTATTCTACTCAGGCATATCCACTGAAAACACTAGAATGTCATCTATCTCATGATGAGGCCACATCTGGAATACTGTGTCCAGTTTTGGGCTCCACACCACAGAAAGGATGGTGACACATTAGAAAGAGTCCAGCGGAGGGCAGTGAAAATGATTAGGGTGTTGGGGCACATGACTTACAATGAGAGACTGAAGGAACTAGGCTTCTTTAGCCTGCAGAAGAGACGACTGAGGGGAGATCTGATGGCAATCTTCAGCTACTTGAAGTGGTGCTCCAAAGAGGAGGGAGCTAGGCTGTTCTCGGTAGTAACAGAGGACAGAACAAAGAGCAATGGCTTCAAGCTGCAGCTGTGGCAATCAAGCTTGGATATTAGGAAAACCTTTCTCACTACGAGGGTGTTGAAGCATTGAAATGGGTTACCTAGACAGGTGATGGAATCTCCATCTTTGGAAACATTTAAGGATTGGTAAGACAAAATCCTGGCTGGGATGATTTAATAGGAATGGTCCTGCTTTTAGCAGGGGGTTGGACTAGATGACCAATTTATTTAGTTTGAACTAGCATGTCTACCTTGCGATAGTTCAAACTAAAATTAATTCGAACTAAGTGCTTAAACATTTTTTAGTTGAGCCTCCTTAATCTGGACTAATTTGCTAGTGCAGACATAACCCTTGTTTGTAAAGAGGGACAGCTGTATATCGTAAATAATGTGATAGTGTCTGAACCTTGAAATGAAGAATCAAAGCTGCAGTTGATCTTTGCAGTATTGCTAAGTGGATTTAAAAAGCAAAATTAGATCTTGTATGCCATTACTTGTATATGTTTGGTGAAAGAAGTTAACTGATTCCATTATTGGAGGTTATAGCTTCTAAAACCATTTGTTTTAAGTTACTGAAATCTTTTTTAGGTGTGGTTTGGAGATGTTATACCCTTAAATCCACGAAGTCCTCTGACCCCCAGACATGGCCCAGGCTTGGCAGATGTTTGCCTTTATGATCAGTGGATATCTGTCCGGCATGAAGCAACTCTGGTGCCTATGCAGGAAGATCTGTCAATCTGGCTATCTGGATTGCTGGGTAATGCTAAAATATATCAATGTCTAATGAATTTGAGACTAACAGATTTATTTTTTGCATGAGCTTTTGCTGGACAAAATCCCAATATGGCAACCCTTTTGCATAATGAAATTGAAAGAGCCATTATCCTGCCCAATGTTGTCCTTACATATTTATAAAATTGCTAAGACTGATTGAATGTAATGAGGAAAGTTACATTAAAGGGATTATTCTGGTTTCAGATTTTATGAGTTGCCAGCTATTGATGCTAGCTTAATACTGCTTGTTTTTATTTCTTGTTCAATAACTAATCTGTAGTCTAATTAAATAATGAGTATTTTGTTTGATTTTAATAGAAATAGTTTATATGTAAATAAACACTTAATTTTAAATGTATGCCCATCCTTTTATTAAAATGTAAAGTTATAGGGTTTAACTAATCCAGGCTATAACAGTGGATGTTGAGAAGGGTGGACAACATACGGTATAGATACTAATTTTTTTACTCTTTTTTTTTTAGGTGTAGTAAATCTTATTATTTCATTGACAGTTGATTTCTATGGTGAATATGTAAG
The DNA here is from genome assembly GCA_007922195.1 of Podocnemis expansa. Classification (NCBI taxonomy): domain Eukaryota; kingdom Metazoa; phylum Chordata; order Testudines; family Podocnemididae; genus Podocnemis; species Podocnemis expansa. The sequence continues at coordinate 30,721,746 of ML681994.1, read as the reverse complement.
ATAGCAGCATAAATTTTAAAGTTTGCGCTATTAATCAATTCTTTTAGTTGAATGAAATAAAAATTAGTTTGCAAAATACTGATGATCTCACTTCCATTGTTTAGACTACAGTTCAAATTTCTTTCTTTTTTTTTTTTTTTTTTTTTTTTTTAAATGGTGGAATGTCATGTATGAAATGCCTGTTCATTGTTTGTGTAAGCTTCCCTTCCTCTGGAGTAAGTCCAACACAGGCCTCAACAAATCTATGCTTCAGGTCCCCATGGTGACCAATTGTAGTAGCCTGTCTGTCACATAGCTCCACTGAAGAAATGTAATAGAGAAGTGCCCTATGGTGACCAAAAGTAAAATTGCTGGCGCCTAGCTGTGAGTCAACTTTATCCACCCCAGTCTAACACTTTTCATTTTTAGGGATAGAAATTACAGCAGAACGGTTGCTGGAAGAGCTCGATAATGGTGTACTACTCTGCCAGTTGGTTGATGTCCTTCAAAGTGCAATTAAAAAATGCTGTAACTCAAAGGACTTACGGGTGAGTCATCTGACTATTACAATAACTGATAAATTTCATCGGATTAGATGCAACCACTTTTTACATGCATTCAACAAAATTGTACTCTCTGCATTATACTTGAAAATAAGAAGGAACACAATATCCTGAAAGATCAAATAACTAGCTACAAATGAAATGTTGGTATTCACTGTGGGTCAAATCATAAAGTATTCACTTCAGTAGGAAGTATGCAGATGGAAAGCCTGGTTAAGGATCTCAGGATCTGACCCCCTGAAGGCTCTGACTCCTGTTGGTTGTGTATGTAGGAGGCAGAAAGGGAGGGCTAACTAGGTAGGAGAAACAAGAAACCTGTTGGCACTTTATGCAAATTTTGCAGCACTCTGAACAGCGGCTAAAAACACCTGAAACAAAATGTGAATGGGGACATGGTTAGGCTCCACTATTGATAATGAAGAAATGAGACTGGTTAAAACTCAATTTATACAGACTAGAAGGACTGAAGTCTTCATGACATATGATGTTACCCTTACACATGTACAAATATTAGCATTTGTACTGTGTGATTTGAGATGTAACAGAAAGTTGCAAGAATGTTTGGAATAACGCTTTTATGTGTGAAAAAATATTGGAGGACCATTTTATGTTTTAGCAACTTTTTTCAGATGGGACTGATAAATAACTGGTTCCACGACTTAATTTTGGATGTAGGGAATGGGAGAGCGGGAAAGTACCACTTGAAACTAAAATACAACTTTTATGTATTTTACCTTTTCATGGCAGAAAATGGGTGTAAAAGAAATTACTTCAAAGGAATTTGAATAAAGACTAACCCAGAGCTGAAATTACAGCTTCTGGTGCCCAGGGCAGGAAGCCAGAAAGGTGCTCCCTCTCCCCTGGCCACAATCTGGCAGGGGGCCTGATCCATCTCAGCAGGGGGGAGGTGTCTCCCCTGCCACAGCGGGGGAGTGGCCAGGAATTTGGGGCAGGACAAGAGACACTCCCCCAGCCCTTGCCTGGCTCCAGGAGGAATTTGCCTAAAGCACATTCATCTTCCAAGTGAGGCAGGGTCTGGCAGCCACCTTTTAAAATTCCCTGCCCGGGTCTTTGCCACGTTCGCCCTGCTCTAGTTACAGCTCTGGGCTAACCTACTATATAATGTTTGTTGCAGTCTAACTGGCCAAGAGCTGTTTTTTGCTAGAGCTACATAAACATAGAGTCAGTGATGGTTCCCTCCCCCTTAAAATCCAGGTAATCATGTGATGGCAGCACTATTTAGCTATCAGATGGTAGATTAAAAAGAACATGTTCCCCTTAACTAACTGACTTCTATGTAATATTATTACTCTCTTCTAGAAGCTGGCAGGGAAGTCTGTCTTTTTAACTATAGCTAGACTATTAAGACTAAGCAGCAGTAACGACCGGTAACTGCTAGAATTCTTCTCGAGGGAGGTATTTGAGAATAAAAAAGGGAGCAGCTACCAAAGAGCACCACACCACAGAGTTGTATTTATAGGAGACACCTATGAATGTTGCAGATCTTCACTGGTTAAGAGAGATGATGTCTCATCCATTGCCCGGGAATTAATAAGCTAATTTGGAAAAAATGGAAAGCAAGTCACTACTTTGTAAAGGAAAAAACTATGCCCCCTTTTTTCCTTCCCTCCCTCTGTACCTCATCCATCTATTACAGAAGCTTTTGAAAAGGCCTGAATGCAATAGGCACTACAGCTTCTTTATGTACTGTGGGAACAGAGTAAAGGGATGTGGTCCATATAGTTAGTCTATTCTCCCTGTGCGTTATACAGATGTGCTCAACGCAGAATTCTTTTGCTGCACTGCATAGGGAGTTGGCAGGTGGAACCAATGGAACCAAGACTATGGACCCACCAACTAAACACCTTCCCCATGTGCTGTGAGTTGGTGGAGGGCAGCTGTCGGGACTGCTTCAAAAGAGGCTACACTTGCAGTGGAAGATTTCTTTTCCCCACCTTAATTCTTGACTCCAACAGAGTAACTATACATGCACAGTCCAAGAAGACGGTGTACAGGAGTGATGACTTGGCCCTTCAGAGTTTATATTTATGATGGCTGTACCCATCAAATGGGGAAAAGCTTCCTCTCCATTCCAGATATGCATGCATGTTGCACCGAGTTATTAAACAGTAATAAAATAGTTATTAGCCAAGCACTATTTTTGTACTTTAAATATGATTTGATTGTTATGAAAATTCATTTCAAAATGTCATCTAAGTATTGCTGCATGCAACACAGCATATGTTCATTAACTTTTTAAATTTTTTCTAGAATTTTCCTATGAGAAAAGTCCCATGCAAGAAGAATGCACCATCAGGATCCTTCTTTGCTAGAGATAATACAGCCAACTTCCTTAACTGGTGTAGATGCATTGGAGTTGATGAGACTTATCTCTTTGAATCTGAGGGTTTAGGTAACTATCTCTTTTTGTAAAGTTATTTTGGTGGAATAGAGCTCTCTATGGGCCTGATCCTGAGCCTTACTCTCAGACTTTCCTGGGGTGCCCAGGATTTGAGTGACTTCCCAGCCAGCCTCAGCTAGAGAGACCTGCTGATGCTAAACTCTGTGTCAGTTCACAGACGCTCATTCAGATAACCACTCAGACAAATGCCTGTGGACTCTGCCACCCCCTTACTTTGCCTTGCAGACTAACATTTAGTGTACCACCATCCCCAAGCTCCAGAATTATCCACCTATAGTGTCCAGCTTCTTTCAATGGACACTCACGGTAACTGCCAAGGTAAGCCGTCCCCAAAGAAATGCTGTACACGCAGCTGATCCTCAGGCACAATAACCTTCTATAACAACACAGAATTATAATCTCTTTATGGTGAAATGAATACGTTTATTAAACAAGAAGAAAGATTCAAGTGAGTATTGAGTAAGAAGAATAGAAACAAATGAAACAAAAGTATAACACATTTTCTAGGGTAATGCTTCAGGGGCTACAGTCCTTATCTTAAACAGTTTCTCATCCAGAGTTTTCTGCAGAGATTGCTAGTTTTCGGTCATAACCAGGATCCAGATTTCTATTAGTATCCTTGTGTCCTTTGAAATGTATCCTTCTGAAATGCCTTCCCACGTAAGATTCTTCTCTGGTGCGCTGATGCCACGTTGAGTCCACATTGCTACAATTTTTCCTGTTGACTCTGCATGCAAATGGAATTCCTTTTGCATGCTTAATTTACATTCATAGAGAGAGATCTGCCCTCCTTTCTGTCCGGAAAAGTCATGGAACTCCCTTTGTTTGGTTACAGACTTTAAAGCACAATATCAGTGCGCATACACTCATTTTATGCTAATACATCCATTTTGCAACAATATTAATGACCAGCATGTACCAGCTTTCATTTAATATCTTGCAAGATGCTTTTTTGATCCATACAATGAAAGCAGTGTTTTAGGTGTAGTGAGTTCATTGGGTCTGATAGAAGTTGCTGACAAAACAGTGAATCTGCCTTGCCAGTTAGCATTGGGAGGCTCTTCAGGGTCAGCAAAAGTCAGCTCTTGTTGACAAAACAGTGGAGATGCACACACTGAAATGCTCCTTCTACAATGTAACTCCTCTGTTTTGCTGACATCATAAAACCACCTCAGCGAGATGTGTAGGACTATGTCAGGGTCATAGCATGGTGCAATATCAGTGTAGACGCTGTGTTCCTTACATCGGCTGTTGGCTGTTGTTCACGTCAGTGGCTTGGAGCCATGAAACTGACAAGAAAGCTGGGCTCTCCTGAAGAGCTGAGCAACTGGACTCTGTTCCTAGGAGTGAGATGAGAAGACCTTGTTAGCTGGTCCCTGTTCCCCAGAGAAGAAGCTACAGGCAACTTCCTTCCACTCCTAGTGGGCCATGAATGTTAAGGGGGTGGCAGCCAGTTAGGAGCCTATGGTGCAACCAAACTCCCAACAGGGAGCTGCCATCAGGGCTGAGAGACCAGGCTCTCAGCTTCCTACACTGCCCCTCTTAGGTCAGTGGAAGTGCTCCTGGAGGGGACGTGCACTATCAACCCAAGGAGGGGAGTGGGGACATCAGCAACTGTAGTAATTAGTTAATGCAGTGACTGTAAATCAGCCTAACATAGGTTGCCTTCCTTTGTAGTGTAGACAGGGCCTTAGAGTCATACCTGAATGAGATTGGAGCAGTTATGTAAGTAGTGATTGGGACTTTGATAGGACAGCTCATGTGAGAGGAGGTTTGCAGGGTCAGTTGCTTATGGCTGCATTGAGTAATCTGAATGAACAGTGCTTTTGCAGCCTCTGAAAAGTCATTGTAGGAGGGGGAAAAAATAAAAGTGCAGTGAAATGTCACATGTTTTCATCAGAGCAAAACAAAATACAAACTAACTGAAAGAAAGGCAAGCACTTCTAGCACATCAGAAAAAAAAAAACTACACAGATATAGTCAAGATACAGTAACTGCTCTATTTTGTATTAGAGATCTTTCTTGCTGTATAAAGTGCTCAGAATAGTATGTTCATAATGGCTAAATTAGAGAGCTATACCAGGATTCTGTGTCTGAATTTCCTGACAAAGTGGAATTGTCTCCCACGAAAGCTTATGCGATAAATAAATCTGTTAGTTTTTAAGTGCAACAGGACTCCTTGCTTTTTTTTGCTGAACTAGACTAACACGGCTGCCCCTTTGCAACTTGGCAACAGTCCGTTAGTAATTAATATTTACATCAAGATCCACCCTATATGATTTTCAACCCCTTCCTTTTTTGCCTCTAGATGGTTATGAAAACAAAGACTCTCAATTGTGTTTATGCCTCTAGTGTTCAGCCTGTACCTTGTAATCAACAGCTGCTTGAGTGATATGCCAGATGGAATGAAATCTTTGACTGCTCATTAAGAAAAATTGCATATTCCCTGTCATAATTAATTAAATGTTTTTGCATCACCCACTTTTAAAATGGAAACAAACAAGCACAAGCCTTTCTGTGGCAGCTCAAGTGCTCTTCAAATATTGCAAAATTTTTAACCTGTCAAAAGAACATACAAAATTACCTGGTTTTGCAATGTACATTCAAACTTGCAATAGTCACCAAAAACATAACTTGCAATTACAGCAAGGGAGGTTTATTTTTTTAAGAAGCCCTGTTATTACGCATAGCTAAGGCTTATGGCCTCTGTTACTATTTTATGCATTTTAGAGGGTAACTATTCCTTGGAATTCTCTTTGCTACTAGTTGGGGGTGCACATTCCTGTTCATTAGAGCTTTTTTCTACTAAATTAGAATGAAATGGCCAGAAATCCTATTTCATAATTATATGTATGTATGTAAATTTCAAGCAGGAAATATTTTCAAGCAGTCTGACTTTTCTGAAGCAGTGCAAGCAGATGGAAAAATGCTGTGGTAGAATTAGATTGTGTATATCCTCAGTTCAATCTCTGTATAAACTGTATAGCTTAAACTCATTGACTGTACTATGAAAAGAATACTTAAAATATGTTTAACCTCCTTGGGATCAGCAGTCAGGATTTCCCAGTGCTGTGCCATTTGGCTCATGGCCAAAAAGTATTTTGGAGTCTGGTTATTGCTGTTTACAGAAACTGACTTTGTGGCATAAATGCCGACTTTGTGTGACTTTGTTAAGCAGCCTCATTAGTGTGACTGCAAGTCTTCTCACCTCCATTATTCTCTGCCCAGTCAAACTTTCAAAGTCTTGGTAGGTGAAAAGGGAATGACTGCTGTTAAGATTTGGCTGTTACCCATTCCTGTCCAAGAGACATGCTTTAGTGATAACCTGTTGCCTCTTCCAGGAGTTATGGAGGCAGCTAATTAAGTGACCCCAGCCTAGAGTTCATGTGGGCGCTAACCTGTAACTGGATGCTCTGTCCCCCTCACCCACTCTGATATTTAGTCAAACATCTTGATGGTCAGTGGACACTAGTGATAAAGCTTGAGACTGTTTGTGGGGTTCTCATAAAGCTACTTGTTTTCATTTTCAGGGCCTATCCCACCCTGTCCATCTTTTCTCTCCCACCTCTGACTGGTCCTTGCTGTCTGGCTCCATCACCCAGCTATTAAATTTTCAAACAGGCATCTCCATGCTTTCTTTCCTCAATGTTGCTAGTCATGCTTGGGAGGAGCTCCTCATAAACATCCGCAAAGCTACCTGATCCCTCCGTATACCTCTCTCTCAGGGGTTAAAGTAAGCTGGAATGCCCTGGAGTGGCGTTCCAGGGCCCCCTATTTTTTTGGGGGAGAGGCATTCCAGGGCCCCCTAAAAATAAAGGAATGCACTGGAACACTGTTCCGGGGCCCCCTAAAAATAGAAGAATGCATTGGAACGCAGCGTTCCGGCACGTTCCCTGAGGGCCGGCAGGCAGGCTGGAGCAAGGCTGGCTATCCCTCCGTCACTTTCCCCAGAGCCTGTGGCAGCCTTGCCACTTCCAGCTGGGCCCGGGCGGTGCACCTAACCTGGACCCAGTCTCTGGTCTCTGCCCCCTCTCCGTCCAGTGTCACAGCCTCCCTCCGCCCAGCCCGGCTCCTCAGCCACCACAGTGGCACAGGTAAGGGGGGTCCTGAGGGCATGATTTGGGGACAGTCAGGCAACCAGCAGCTCAGCATGGGGGTGGGGTGGGAAGAAGGGGTCAGGATGGTGGGCTGGGGAGGTGTGGAGAGGGTTGGGGGGCTGATGGCGGTTAAGTGAAGATGGGGGAGCTGGGGGTGGGGGTTAGGAGGGCTGGTGGAGTGGTGATATGGGGGGCAGGGAGCTTAGGGAATGGGGATTTGGGCTGAGGAAGACACGGGGAAAGAGTGGTCTGATGGGGGTAGGTGTTCTGGGAGCAGTAGCTGGGGTGGGAGGCAGGCATTTGGGGGGCAGTAGCTGGGGTGCATGAAGGCCTAGAAATTTAGGAGGGTTCCAGGGCACACCAAATTATACTTTAACCCCTGGTCTGTTGACATGCTGTCTGGAAAAACCTTGACAACTTATGGGCTGCTGGTGTATTAAGTAGAGTTGGACAAAGAAAGGAACTTTTTTGGTTTGGACACAAACTGAAAACCAGAAAAAAGAATTAGTTTAGTATTTATCTACACATTAGGAGAATCAGTTTGGGACAGCTTCAGAAAATGGTCTACGTCCAGCATCCTTTTTTATAACCTTTAGTTCACGGGTTTGGGCACTTGCTGGGATATGCAAGACCCAGGTTTGAATCTGTATTCTGAAGCAGGGACGTTAACTCAAATCTTCCTCCCAGCCAAGCATTGTAAATATCAGACTATATGCGGTTCTGGGTTGAGTTGTTCTAAGTTTCTCTGATTTAAGCTATTTCACACACTGGAAAACTTAGTCTTATGCATGTATGTTGCTTATTTGCAGAATGCAAAGCTTTGGGAATGGGTGACCTCCCTAACTCCCTTCTATTCTCTGTATTTAACCTCACAGGGCACCCCTTTAATCTAACAAAGCTTTCCATATGTGAAGAATGACTTATTTTTTCCTTTATAGTTTTGCACAAGGATCCAAGACAGGTGTATCTCTGTCTACTGGAAATTGGTCGCATTGTATCAAGGTATGCATTCAGTGTAGTTTTCTAACTAGAAGTTAAAAATTGCATTCTGTTAAGTATATAAAGTTTTAATGTTGGGTTTCATACAGTATTTTGCAGATTGTAATCTTTAGTTCAATGCAAATAGGTTCTGTTTTGATTGAGAGAGAAATTAATATTTGTGCTGTTCAACCATGCCCCTAGAGGGAATGCTTTTCAAAAATTTTGCTTTATTGCTAATACCTGGTTGATTGCTTCCCGGGGAGGTGCAGCTCCACAGTTCTTCTTAATATGGGGAATTCCTAAATATAATAAGCCCTTTCAACAAGATAGCTACATTTGTAAAGAACGGAGTTCATGAATGGAGACCTAAGTAGCCTTAAGAGAAGAATTTTAATCCTTGTTCTTAAAACTTAAGTTTCAAAAATGCTTTGACTGTTGCATTCATTTTGCAACTTTGAAAACGTCTAAATTTTCTGTATCTTTTTTATTGTAAATAAGCACAACTTTTTTGACACTTGGTTGTAATTTAAATTGTTCAGGTCTGATGATGACTTTTGTACCCTCTGCTGTGTCCTGTCACAGACCATTCTTTCTGTCCTTAGCCCCATGGTACAAGGACCAGAGATGCGTACCAGCTATTTAAAGTGAAACCAGACAACAGCAAAATGATTTTAATCAATTTCAAGCATGTCTGAGAGAAATTTTCTTTAATGCTATTATTTGACTTATTAGGTCATTACTCCTCTGATGAACTGATCAGAGCTTTCTTATATGAACTGCTTTTTCTCTGTTTAGTTATTCAGCACATTGCATGCATTTTCTTCATTGACTACTTGTATTTTTTCAGTTGTATTTGGTCTCTGTGTACCCCACTATCATCTTTGTGTTTGCGCGCAGGTATGGAGTTGAACCACCTGTGCTAGTAAAACTGGAGAATGAAATTGAGTTAGAAGAGACATTGTTAATGACCTCTGGGCCTGTAACACCTGCCAGCACCCCAAAGTCCTGTTGCCACAAAGGGGAGCTGCATGAAGCGGTAAGTATTGTGCATTTTTTGTTCAGTGTGGGCTTTGAATGACTTCAAATTCTAATTTTGCATACGTGCTATTTAGATAATTAAATGCAATGGATTTCTATGTAGCATGTGTGCCTTCTTGCACTGAAAGAGGAAGGATATGTTTCTTCTAATGGACATGTTTTAAGTGTGCATAGAGGTAGTCTGTCTATGTACAAGTAGTGATATTAAATGGGTACATAATAGACACTTTGTCATAGGAAAGTTTTGTACTTATAGCCCTACTTCCTTCTTTCCTGTACTGATAAAAGAGAAGACGACACTGAAGCGGGAAAATAGTGGAAAATTCATGTTGTATATTGTATGTAGAAGTACAACCTGGTAAATGGTATTATTTAGTGGTGTTTGACTGAACTATTTAATATTAAAAGAATAGGATTTCTAAAGGATATGTTAGAGAATGAACGTTTTCTTAATATGAAAACTTGCTAAAGAAACAAAGGCGCTAAAATATCTTTGAGTAATGTGTGAACAAATTTCTGTACTTGCACCCATAATGAAACAGTCTTTCATGCAGAAAGAAAATGAATCACTTAGCTCGTGAAAAGGTCATAAAGGACTGATACACCACTTCTCTAATTACTTTAAAATGAGTGTTTAATCCTAATTTTAAAAAATAATTTCCTTCATGGTCTGTGGCTTCATAGATTCACACTGGATGATGAGTACCAAAGGTGTGGAGTCCTCTGTGACATGCCCCTCAGATTTGTAAAATATAATCACATCTGTATCTCATTTCACTTGCTCTGTTAAACTGTGCTTCTATGGAATGATCCAGCCATCAGTCTATCTAGCTTTCTCTATTGAAGGGTAAATATTTCTCCATTTGCATTCTCCATACAAAATTTTTATTTTGTAACTCTTTTTTCTGAAGTCCTTTCGCTACATTTTGAAATTAATGTTTCTTTTCAGTAACTTGTGGGTGACTTTCTTTTTATTGCCTGGATTGTTTCTCTTTCTCTCCCCTTGTAGAGTTTTTCTTTAATTGGCAATTTACAGAAAAAATTTCCAACTATCTTAGAGAATACGGGGCCAAATACAGTGTCTTGACCATTTGATTCATCAGATGGGACAGGTGACACTGGGCCTACTAAAAACCGTTTAACCAGTTCAAAAGAGGCCCAGTCATGTGGCGCAGTTCCTTGAAACAAAGTATCTTTATGTAGCTATGCATACTACTATAGACAAATGAATTAGTGGGGTAAGAAGAAAAGTATTCTAAAGATGAGCAATTAGCAGAATCCGACCCACCAGAACAAAAACCACCCACACGTCTAACCTTTTTTGGGGGGAAAAATATCAATTTTTTAACAGGTACTTGTTTTTTAAATCTAGGTTAAGCATATAGCAGAAGATCTCCCCTGTAGTTGTTCTCATAGATTTTCGATTGAATACTTATCAGAGGGACGTTATCGATTGGGAGATAAAATACTCTTCATACGAGTAAGTGCAGTTCCTTAAAATGTTTCCTCACTTTGTGTCAGCTTTGCCTTCGTCCTATCTGAGCTGTGGTCTGAGCTTTCACTTGGATTCACATACCTGTCCAGCACAACAGGAATGCATAATCTCTATGTGTTTTGTCTGACTGGATTCATCCCTGGACAGTGGCCATCCAGTCTTCTTTTCTCTTGGAATTTTTTTGAAGGTCATTGGTAAACTATGGTTACCTGGGAGCATAACAACGAATAAGTTTAGACATGGATGCTGGAAGTCAAGGATAGTAGATTATTGTAATGTCCTATCAGAATGTCCATATACTTGTCTGTAAGGACAAACTTTATATCCTACGAGAGTCTGAAAGGGATCAGTGTCTGAGGATGGCCCATCAAAATGCTCCACTGTTTGCCAATGTAGTGGATTGGCCCTGACCTTAGCTTGGAGGAGCTGGTAGACAGGCTTCAAAGGGGACAGATATGCACTATATGCATAAAGCTATGAGAATGAGAACAGAAGGAATTTGATTTTGGTCAGTTTTTGGTTTTTTGGTTTTAAAACCTGAGTTGTTAGGAGAAGTATGGATAAATGGTTGGCTTTACAACAATCTGCTTTATTTGATGATTGATAGTTGTATGTGCAGCATCTAGGGACTTTGGAGTAGGGAGAAAGAGTCTGAAGGCTGCTTTCTCTTTATGACTATTAGAGGCTTTATGACTAATACAGCCTAGCCAGAGACTGATCCAACATTGAAGCCCCCAGCACCTGCCTGCTCTCCAGTAGCTCTGAGTGACAGCGCATCTGGGATTTTTACCAGAACCATGCAGATACCTAGGTAGTGTTTGGGAGAGTGGGGAAGATGGAAAGAAAGACAGAACTTCTCCGGCTAGTAGGTTTGAATCTCTAGTACATTTTTTCCCCAAGCCATGACTGTAGGTACTCTGTTCCATACACACTGATCTGAAAATATTAGTTTAACAAAGAAAAAAGCACTGAAATCATGAAATATTAGCTACACAGAAACTGACCATCATATATTTGTCTCCATGACTTGCATATTAAATTTGTATAAAATTCTTGTTTCATAAAGAAACTCTCCAAAATGGGATAGTGTACATTTATGATAATGTAAATAATAGTGTATAATGTCACAAACTGCCCTGCCATGTAAATGGTGATGACCACACTAAATCACTTAAGTTTAAAGTATAGAGCCTAACTGCATTGTGTCTATTTAGAGTCTGAACCTGAAGTGCTAAGGAAGATAATTGAGTAGACTATTAATCCTTGAATAGTTGCTAACAAACCTCTGGGCTATTGAGCAGTATAGTTGATCTGTCCCTTAATCTTCTAAATTCTTATGCCAGCCTAAATGTTGAAAGGGCACCATCAACCCGAAAACAAATTTGCTGTCTGAAAATGATGTGCCACCTCATTTTCAGCAGCATGACATAAGATTACTATAATGGAAAGAAGTGGGAGGGAACAAATTTTGCTATTTTTTCAGTTTACTATGTACTTGTTACAGACCTGCTAGTGGACTATCTACTACCAGTCTGTTGTAATTGGACCCAGCCTTCCACACCAGCTGGATCTAGGCAGAGTCTATTCACTGTTTCTAGCTCAGGGCCTCTGAGCCACATTCTTGGCTGCAGACTCCCTATCTGGTATCCTTCTTTGTGATATAAGTACTCTGCTGTCCATTTGCCCTAGGCTCCAAAACCAGTGCTATGACCTCCCAATCTGTCCCGGTTGTTTATGCATACATCTTCAAAATCCCACCTTGAAATGGCTGCTCTGGTTTATAGTTTAACTCCTCAGAGACAAAGGGGCAGGTAAGGAGAGAAACACAAGAGTGTTTTGCCCTTGGCAATTTTACTTCCAAAATATACAAGAATCACAGATCTTTGGGAAAAACAGTGAAAACCTATATGCCCTCTCCCCTGAATCTTTGTTCGCTCATCTTGTGAGTCCTAAGCCAGTTAGTGTGTCATGTGGATAGGGTCTTCCTGCCCTCTGGCAGTGGTTGGTCAGTGAGAGAAAGGAAGCTTGGAGCAGGTCTTGCTTTTAAATAAGGCTTCTGTCTCCTTTGCTAGGTGGTCAACTGATCAACTTCAGAATCCCAGTTGACCTCTCCAGAGAGATGTCAAGCAGCATACTGCTGTGCGCTCACCTTTGACAGCTCTAGGTAGTTTCAGTTACATACTCAAAAGGTAGATCAAAGTCTTCAAAATGGGTGTTAGCGTCAATTGCAAGTCACAATTAGATACAGGTGGGTGACAGTGTCTTCTATTGGACTGACTTCTGTTGCTGAGAGACACGAGCTTTTGAGCTACAGAGAGCTCTTCCTCGGGGCTGGGAAAGGTGCCCTGGTGTTGACATGGCTACAACAACACTGCATATAATAATTTTGATACAGACATACACATGACCCTTATTATTTTATTACAGTGGCCTGATCTACACTCGCTGGTTTTCAGCAGCAGGTGACGGGTCATACGCAAGCAGCGTAAAATAACTTCCGTATCTCCCTTTGACTGCATAACACCTACTTACTAGGGCAGCTTCAGTGCACTGAGATGAAAGGAAAAGCCCTCCTTTCAACTCAGCACTACTCTTTTTCGGGGGATGGGGCCTTACCAGGTCAATTTCCCAATCGACTGAGTGGGTCTTCACTGACCTGCTTGATTGATATAAAAAGATCTAACTGATGTGGTGAATTTGTTGTCATTGGTGTAGGCTTGGCCAGTATAATTCTAGTTATCTGAATTCCCTTTTTCTGAAAATGCTATTCATTCAAATCCAAACTGTTCCCTCTCCAGAGCTCTGTTAGCTCCGTCTTCTGCTTATTCTATTGCCCAGTTATCTGAAAGCTTCGGGTGTTCCCCCGGTCCATTTGGAATAATGGGAATATACTTTATTTGTATCATTGTAGCACCTATTAGCCCACAGGCACTGAATGTGTTGCCCTGACCTAGTGTCTCAGTTGCTGGAAGGGGGTGGGGAGGGGGACGGGACACCTTATTAACATCACAGGGCCGGGAAAAAAACCATGGAATCCTGCTTTGCCGCCCCCCCCCCCCAGGTAAGGAATTTAAAACAAGGAAAAATTCAGCCTAATATTTAAAGGGAGCTCTATTAGAAATAAAGGGAGCTCTATTAGAAATAGGACTTTTGTTTTGGTAAATTAGTTATTTCAATAAATTTAAGTCAGTAGTGCCTTATGTTTTCTGTGGTGTTTGGTAATAAATTGTGTACTAAAGTAGATATGATTTTAGACTTCTGTCTGCTTTCCCTCCATCCTTCTTCTCAGATGCTGCATGGAAAACATGTGATGGTTCGTGTTGGTGGAGGGTGGGACACTCTTCAAGGTTTTCTGCTCAAATATGATCCATGTCGAGTGTTGCAATTTGCAACTCTGGAGCAAAAAATCCTGGCGTTTCAGAAAGGTGGTCCCAGTGAAGATACCCCTGATTCATCTTCTAGAACTCTGCAACCTCCTCTTATGAATCCCATGTCAGCTGTTAATATGTTTCAGAAGCAGAATTCAAACCCACCAACTCCTATTTCATCTCTAAAAGCCTCTCATATCTCCAGTAGTAAGCAGGCATTATCTAAACGTCCTCAGTCACCTGTCCCATCGTCCCGAAAAGTAGCAGTGCATGTACCCTCTACAGCCAAGTTCACATCAGCTCATTCCAAGTTACAAGGATCTCCAGGAAAGAGTGTCCACTCTCCTTACAGATCCTTAACAGGTACTTCGAAGAAGCAGGATTGTTCATCTACACGCAATTTACCAGCTTCTGTGACTTCAAAATGTGCACAGTCTGTAAACAAAAGTTCTTCACCTATGTTAAAAACTGCTTCCAATTGTTCCGGGTCACAGCGCAAACGCATCTGGTCCCCTGATTCTCCTAACATCACACTTGCACCATTCCAGAATTCTCCAGCTGCAATCTTACATCCTGCACACTCTCATTCTACAAGTCAGCTTTCCAAGTTACCTGGGGAAAGAGAAACAAAGGCTTTGAAACAAAAGTATGCTCCTTCTAAATGCAAAACTCTATCTAATGCCAACACCACACCCACTTCTGCTGCTTCAAAATCCTCAACCAGGTCTGCTAGGCCACATAATGCAAATATGCATGTGGTTTCTAAGGCTATACATTCTTATCAACCTCTTGTAAAAATACCAAATCCCACTTCCAAAAGTAAAAATGAAGCATCAGGAATAGAGTCCCGGCCTGCCAAAAGAGTGCCACAAACAGAATCTGGCTCAGGGAGGAATCTCAAAACCACAGCACTCTTAAAACAACCAGATTCTGCATGCTTGCTTGCAGCTAATAAAACATCACAGTTAAAGCCTTTGGCAGGATCAACGAGCAAGAGCATATCTTCAGCTGCTAATAAACGGCCTGCAGTAAAGTGTTTACAGAGGCAAGATAACTGTAGAAGCTGCCAGGTAGAATCCAGTTTGTCAAAACGCCCGGAACGTTCTCCATTATCCGTTGTACGACTTCCCCAAACTTCAGTCAAACCACAAACAGCAAAAAATATGGCACAGCCTTCCACAAAAAGTCAATCCTCAATCAAAACCTCCCAAAAAAGTGGTGAAATCCTGGCTTCAACAGCTAAGAAGCCCATCTCAAAAGGAAAGACTACCATTGCTTATAGCAAAGAAACCCGGGGTGTGTTAAAAGATCCTATTTTAAAGGCTAAACAAGATGATCACTATTTTGTTATGACAGGCAGTAAGAAACCCAGAAAATAAACAGAAATACAGTGTTTTCTGTTTAAATAACACTATGCTAATCATAATGGTAACACTCAGACATAACTTAGACCTAAGTGTGGTTTCTGTTTTTCTTTCTTTTTACTATAAGGATTAGTTATTTTGTACTCTGTTTTTACTTTAGTTAAATATTTTTCCACTTACGTTTTAAAAGTAACTTTACTTGCTATTTGACATAACACAGCACAGAGTATCTGTTTGTTTTTGGCATGATGCTTTGAGGCTGTTTTGGTTTTGAAGTGGAAGACGGTTGCTGCTCTCCTTAAATAGATTTTAGCTCATTTTAGAAACTTTCCTCCAAAGCAGAGTCTGTTTGATAATTCAGAACACGCTGGTACATCAGTGTCAGATACCTGCTGTTGATAGTTACCTTTATATATACTGTACATGTATTAGTGATATCACAAAAAGCCAGCTTATTTAAAAATGTAAATAACAAGATTAACACTTTCATTTGCACTACTCGAGTGAACTAATGTATCAAATTTTGGATGTATGGTTGATATGTGTAATTAGAATTAGGACTTTAGGCCAAGATTTTCAAATGACTGATGATTTTCTTGAGTGCCCAATATAAGATGCCTTTAACATGACCTGGTTATTTCAAAAGATACTAAGTACCTACCCACTGAAAATTTGGCTTCCTTAAAGTATTTCAAGTTGGACACTGTGGCTTGGACTCTCATCTTCTTAGTGCCTTAGCATTTTAAGTGCTCAGTAGACCTTTTCTGTATGGTAGTCTAGTCTAACATATGGATACAGGCATTAGTTTGGCTTATTAAATTGAGGATAATTGTTTTAAAAAGCATGACTAATATATGTATGAGACAAAACTTGCCTGGAGACCAGTTCCTCTCTGTAGGAACTCCAGAGGCCACTTGGGTGTGTGTGAGAGCTCTTCTGAAAGAATGTAATTTATATTTGAAAGCACGGAAATGCTGCTTCTCTAAGCTGCTAAAGTGATTCATATAATTTATGTACAGCAATACTGGCTTCACAGCACAGACCTGCATAAATGGTTTCTGTTCTGCAGGCATCACCTTCATACATGAAAACAACCAAATAACCAAAAAAAAAAAAAAAAATCATTAGGCTGAATGTCAGAAGGGTTTTTAATTATAATATGGTACATTTACAAAAAAAAAAGAGGGTCCTGTTTACAGTTTTATTAAATTACTGTTGCTGTTTTTACAGTATCCCTATCATCTTCCTGTTCTCCGCCCCCTTCCTCCCCAGCTATTCTTCTGTTTAAATCTTCTGTAATACTTCTACATGGTCATTCCCTTTTGAAGTTAAGGAACTTAAGTGCTAACATGACTACTTTTTCCCCTTCTGCAGAGGGCTGTATGATGCTTCTGTACTATTTACATGACCCTTAAATCTCAAAATACAGTTTAAGATGTCCTTTAGCCAAGTACTAACCTATGCACAAGGGTGAAATTCACTTTGAATGAAAGAAAGCTATGGTCACTTGTACTAACTACCACCTCTGGGTCAGTGTTATCTGAAGCCAGGATGTTTTGCAAGTTTAAGGAACAAGGCAAGAATTTTAAAAAGAATCTTCAGTCTTTAATTTCAAAATGGAATATCACTATATGATTTACAAACTATGAGGGGAAAATGCTCTTTCAGAGAACTTGCCAGTGGGCCAAAGGTAGGGTTAACTATAGTCTGAATTTTTTATTCTCAGAGCTGGGCTACAGAGCTGTTGATAAACTAATCTTGCTTTTTAATCAGCAGTGGCTGCATCATAGACCTGTTATTATCAGTACCTTGTTACATTCTCTGTTATTTATGGCTATATTTCAAGTATGCATGCCTTCTGTACAGTACTGATTAGTCCAGTGGTTCCCAACCACGTCTCTGCCATGGCACACCTTGATACCTTTAATTTTTTTGAGGCACGCCACCACATAGTCTTCAAATAAACTCATGAATATTCATGAGCCAATCCAGAACTCTGAATAGCTTTTCAAAAACTTCAATGACACACCTGCTCAGGTCTGATGACACATCTGTGTGCTGTCAGTGGTTGGGAAACACTGGGTTAGTCTGGTGGAAGTGGATGTTGTGTAACCAAACTACAGGCTATTATTTTTGGAATATTAACCACACCAACCATGGTATCTGAGACAGCAAGCCTGAAAACCTTGTTTAGCTACAAAATTGTTTTGAAAAAAATTCTATTAAGTTGCTTTACACAGTGGCGATTTTGCCCTGGTGTATTTAAGTGGAAAAGCTCTAATGACTGCAATGAGATTAATCTCTTATGCTAGTAATGAATTTGGACTGTTGACTGAAAAATTTCTCTTCAGAATAAGAGAACTGCTTAAGAGTAGCCTTCCAAATATCCTGTAGTTAGTATTCAATACATCTGCTTGTGCAGACTAATGGCTGAACTCCTGGGTTGTTTCTTTATGAACTATTTATATACCTTTAAGATTCTTTTAAATTGCTATTAAATGGTCTCAAGGACATTCTAATTTTATCACACTTTGAAATATGGCATAGTTTCAAAGAGGAGGAAAACTGGATGATTTTATCTTTCAACTGTAAAATTCAGTGTATTAAATGAGATATAGAATCACAAAGTAAGTCTTAAATATCAAGTGCAGACTTCTGAGCTAGGAAAACACAGAAGTGCAGGGGATTAAAATATGCCTTAGATTGGAAATCAGTGCAATAAGATTTTACAGAGTTAAGCAATGTACATTTTAAGTTCCACTTTTGCATTTACAGATATCAGCCTGAGCCTTGTGCTGAACAAAATATAATCATTATATGATGAAGCTTTAACATCAGTTGCATAACTTGACTATGGCTTGTATCCTATAACTGGGCATGGAGTGAACCCAGAAAGGACGGCAGTAGTAAAATTTAACAAAACAGCTTTTGTCATCCTGTAGCAGTCTAGCAGGAAACCTATAAGTTTTTGCAGTGTTTATACTGGCAAAAGATATGTTTATTCTCCTGCTTGTAGCAATTTTTTGTGGAAGAGTTTGAAGCAAACCCCTGAATTCTTGACCCATTTTCTGTACTAACACCAGTTATTTAAATAAACTCTTGTTTCATGTTCTTTTTTAGTCAGTGATTGATTTTAAATATATACCAAACTTGGTATGAATTTTGGTTTTCTGTTTTTGTATATAGAGCACTGCACCTCTAAAGATGTACTGTTCTTAAAAAGCTTAGGTTTTTGTTGTTCTAGTGCAAAATATGAAGAAAATTTTCCGTGCAGGTCAATATTAAGATAAAAAAGTCTTTGCCAGATTCCATAATTTTAATTCCATCATCTCATTTCAGTGAGGCTTCTTGGAGAGTAAAGCACTACTCATTCTGGCTGTTCATAATTTAGAGATCTGAAATTACAGTTCTGAAGTCACAAGTCTCTTCGCTCTTCTGTTACTCTGCTTCACAGTGTAGATGGTGAGCAGGTTTGGCACCACACTTACACGTACATTTTAATTTACTTGCTGGATCCAATCCAGCTTCCATTTAAGTGAAAAAACTTTATTGACTTGGATGGAAGAAGGATTGGGAGCCCTATGACAAGAATCTACAGGGTAGTTCTTAATTAATTAATACAAACACACAAAGAAAACTATGCTGGAACAGATTAGAGCATAGTTTGTTGAAGTTAGCAATGGGCAAATAAAATCAAGGAGCTCTAAATAACATAATACACAGTGTACAGAAATGTCCTCTTTGCCTAATGCAACTACTGCCTTATGCGATGATAGAGTGATCTGTGCCTGTGGTAGTAGCAGATCTGTTTCTATCACAGTTCTGCTGGTGTAATTTCTCCTTCCTAAAATAGGTAAAATTTGAGAGCATGAAAAGAAACCACATCAATTTTGTGTGTAATTCCCAGTATCACCAATAGGAGTCACATAGCCAGATTACTTTGCAAATTACTAAAAATGTATCCCTTTAGGCACATGAAATATTTTTCATAAGGTACTTCCAGCAGCCAAGGGAAAAAAGTCTTAGCAAATGACTTGGGTTGGTCCTTGATGTGGGCCGCACAGCTTAAATTAAATCACTGAAAAGGTAAAGACTATAAATACTATATAAATGAGTCCAAAAGCCCTTGGTATTCAGTGCTTTTATCGCCAGCTTCCTCTACTGTACCCCATGTGATGCAGAGGCAAGCTCATGTAGTGAGTTCTAGTAGTAACTGATGCTTCTCACAGCTGGGGTGGGGCAGGGAAGTGAAGAAGAGGGGTGCTCCTTTCTTTTGTCTGCAGGCAGAGCAGGTTCTAAAATCCTGCCTCTTTGGGGGGGGGTGTAGACCCCCTCACATGCACATAGGCGATTATATAGTTTATGTAGAGGTAGTGTTGAATAATGAGCCATTTTGATACAATAGTCATCTAGGGCAGTGGTTCTCAACCACTGTATTCGGACACATTACTGTGTTAGGACACAGTGGTAAGTGTGTTGTGTAGAGCAGGGGAGATGGCTGGATTCATCATGGGGGAGGCTGGCTGATGTGTCCTGTAGGGTTGCACCCCACCGCCAATTGTGTCATGACTCAGAAATGGTGAGAAGCATTGCTCTAGGGTACTATTTTGGGACTGTGACAAGATTATGGTGGTTGCTGTCCTACCCTGGGTTTGTTGCATTGTGATAAGCCATGGTGTGTACATTTAAAAAGAAAAGGGCAGCTACTAGGCTAACTTATTTTCTTTGTTACGATGCCATCAGCAATCTTCTTTATAGGTTACAGTAACATTAAATCTATACTAACTAGTAAAAATTCATAAACATGCCGCCCGAGCAGGGGCCGCAGACGCCAGCTCTGCAGCCTCTGGTCAATTTCTTTGGAAGGGAACGTCATGTCAGTCTCATGGTTTTTCTATTCACTGAGGGTGTGCCTACACTGCCATGGCAGTGTTGGTGCTCTCAGATCAATGTTGTGGGATCACTTGACTGGGCAGTAGAGACCCACTCACTTGATCACAGAAGTGCTCTGTAGGCAATGCACTAAATCTACCTCCCTGAGAAGTATAAGGCTATGTCAACAGGAAGGTGTTACCCATTGTCACAGTCCAGTAAAAAAGTTGCAATAAGTCAAAGTTAGTAAGTCAACAGGAGTTACGCAAGCATCACTACATAGCCTATGTATCTCCTGTTGATTGTTATCAAAAGTAGACCAATGGTTATGCACTTGCAGTGTGGAACCCTCTTGGAGAGTGCCAAAGACTACAAGGAGTCCATGAGCTTAAATGATATTGAGGTCACTGCCTCCTGAACTCCATGTTGGCTGGATCAGAGAAGCAGTCGTGTCCCCTTCCCACCCCCACTTGAGCTCTGTGCTGGTTGGAGCAAAGAAGCAGCCACGCACCAGCCAGATACCCAACTGGAGAGGATCAACCCTGTGACAGGAGGTGGGTCTGGAGCAGTTAGTCCACCTCCATTACTCTCAGTCCATGAGGGACAGGAAGAGGAAAAGCCACAGATGGTATGCAGTGGCAGTTGTCCCAGGGAAGGCTTAGTTTCTTGCTCATGTAAAAGTATTTTTTTATTTATTATTAGTGTAATTTAGTAGTATTGTTATGTGTTTATAGGAGTTAAATGTGTTAATTAGTAGGGCTTGCTTTCAACAAGGCTGGGCACCACTAGTGTAAACCAATCCTAACCCTTCATCAACCTGAAGGCATCTCCCAACAGTGCAGCCCCACGGAGATGCTGTGGTAAGTCACAGTTCTTCTTTGAGCGCTGCTTGGATACATTCAGTAATAGGTGTATCTGTGCCACACTCTGAGGTTGGTTGGAAACTTTTGCTCTAGCCTGTTCAGAAGAGGGCTTTATCTGCCTCAGTGTTGGTTGGACAGCCTGCTCCTTGCTCTCGCAAGCAGCTTGTCGTCTTTGCGTTTTATGAGCTTCCTGCTCGACTGGGAGCAATTGTTCATGGACTTGGTTCCACCGAGGAGTGCCCTCTCCCTCAAGTGATCGGCTCCAGAAAACCGCTGTCCTCTGTCACCATCCGCCATGCCGGGGTTCAAACTCTGCAACAAGGGTGGAAAGGCCTTCCAGAGGGACGATCCCCACAAGAAGTGCCTCTGGTGCCTGGGCGAGAGCCACATGGTCACCGCTTGCTCCATCTGCCTGTCCTTCAAGCTGAGGACAATCAAGGACAAGGAAGCAAAGGCGCAGTGTGTTGGCCTCTGGGCAAGTGCAGCAGCCAGCCCGTGAGCGTTTGGGGCTCCCTGTGGCACCACGTGCCGGCTCAGTGCCGGAGCCCTCTCGGCACCGTTCCCCCAGGGGATGGAAAACCAGCTCGGTACCAACATTGACACCATGGTGCCAGTGCCACTCTGGGTCCCCCACATGGGGCCCCCCATGGGACTGAGGGGAGTCAGTACCGCTCCCCACGACCCCAGAGGCATTTGAGGTGGCTAGGGCGCTCCTCCTATTGCTGACCCCACCGTCACTGGCACCCGTCCGGTGAGGCAAGCCAGCCTTCATTTCGAAGGTCTGAGCACACCAAAAGCAGCACTGCTTGCCGTCTCCAGTGTCAGTACGGAGCTCCCCATCACCAGAACCCGTTAACCCCCCACAGCCTCGGTATTGCAGAGCAGTCTCCCCGGCACCATGACACCCTGCCATCCCTGGCACTGTCATTGAGGTCCGGAGGGGCTTCCCTACCTTCCAGCCCGGGAAAAGGGGCCTTGAGGGGTACTAAACGGCCCCATCACTGGCCCACGGCACCATCCCCATTCCAATACTGGCCCCACAAATGGTCCACTCAGGAGACCCCAGTGCCGAGCCTGGCACCGATGCCATTGGTGCCGATTCAGCTGGCACCAACTAAATCCCTGAACCTGGTGCCGTGCTCATACATGGTGGATCTCTTGGTGCATTTTGACCTGCACCGAGTCTCTGCCCATATGGGTATGGGGGTCCAATCCTGTGAGGGGCCTGCTGACACACTATTCAGGCCTGTCTTCATATCAGCAGAGCCTATAATGGTTCTCCTGCATCCCAGCATGTGGGCTTTTAGCCTCCTCCCGCTGGCAGAACCCCAGTTCCATCTCCCTGGTCTCAGACATGGCTGATTTAAAATATAGTAAAAAAACAACAAACAGTTGTATGGCAAAAGTGCCACACAACTGCTTGTTGTTTTTTTATTGGACTAGACTAACACGGCTATCCCTTTTGAAATTAAAATATAGTCCCAAGGTCAGAGTTTCCTTCACTTTCACACCACCCAGCTCCATCTCCAAGGGTGCTGGAAGCTGCTTTACAATCGGGTTAAGTTCCCAGAGACCTCCTCCCAACATTGAGGGATGCCAGGGAGCTGGAATTGCTTGGTCAGAAGGTATATTCTTCCTCCACCTTCCAACTATGTGTTGCTAACAAGCAGGCACCAGTAGGCAGGTACATGCTAGACGTATAGGAGTTAGTATATAAGTTTAGACACCTGCTCCCCCAAGAGGCGAGGCAAGAATATGACGCCTCCCTCGAGGGAGGGCAGGATAGCCTCACAGGACCTCCTTCTCTCAGCTTGGGATGCTGTAGACGCGGCGTCCTGCATGATGGCCTCGGCAGTGACCTTGCGTCGTGCAGCCTGGCTGTGGGAGGCAAGGGTGCCCCAGGCCTCCCAACAGGTTGCCCTAGACCTGCCCTTCAGTGGGGATACACTCTTCCCCCCTGGAGACAGACTCCATTCTGGGCATGGCCCACAACCCCTGGAGAGAGAGAAAATACCTGGGTCTCCTCCCCTTAGGCCCACTCTTACATCCCTGGACCTTGAGGTCCTAATACTGAGCCTAAGCTCAGATAGAAGAATGGGCAGAGAATAATGAGAACTTAAGGCCAGCTGCCTGAGACCAGAGGTCTTGTAGTACCATGGACAATTAGGGGCTAATCCATGTGGGGCTAACCCATTTTTCTCTCCCCCTTGGTCCCCTCCAACCACTGACTACCACCTGGCAGGAAGTGGAGTTAGTGCTCCCCACCTTCCAAGTCCTCCACCACACTCAGGAGGACTCTAGATGTCCAGCTTCAGCAGCCTTCATAGTGGATCTGTTCGGCTGGGCACCTCTAGAAGCCCTGGCCTAGGGCCTTTGACCTTGGATCCCTCCAACAAGTCGCTGACCAACCCTGCTCCCAGACAAGGCCACTGTCTATCCCTGGCCCCTGTTCTTTCATTCCCGTAAGAGGCCTAAAGCCCAGTCATGCCACCTCATGCAGTGCTCCTTCGCCCCTCCTGGGACATTTAGGCTGAAACCAGATGCATCTTACTGATATTGGACCTGACACCTTCCCTCAGACATTCCCAAGGTACAGTGGCATTCTTTCTTACGTACCCTCACTGTACCAGGGAGCCGTATATACCCACACACTTCTCCGGGGTAAGTCCTTAACCTGGGGCCTGTATGTCCTCTGAGCCAATTACCCCATGCCAGTCCCCATAAGTGACTGCACCTTTGTGCCCCACCCGCTTGTTCTCTGCCGTTCTCCCCGTTAACTGCCAAACGCTGATTAGCAGACACCGGGGTGACTCCCTAATGGAGTTAAGGTATGCTACTTTGACTCGGCTGAACCTCACCCAGCTAGCCTCTGAGGACAGCTCTGGTCTTACCCCCATCAGATCCCAGCTGCACACACGCTGGACTTGGGTCCCTGGACACAAGCATTGGGTTTAGCAGCTTGTGCCTCTCATTTAATAAATTGACCCTCTCATCAGTTGGCACCTCAGAAGGGCTTCAGTCCTATGAAACCCAGACTCTCTACCTTTTCTTTGTCTCCCAAAAGGGAAGAGCCATGGCCATGTTCAAAGGGAGGCTCCCAGTTGTCTGAATCCTAGCCTTAACCTGCGCGATGCCATGGGCTATGGTCACCCAGTCTTGGGACCTTGTTTCTCATGGCCTGAATCTCACCCCTACTTTCGGGGGTTTAGTTGCACATCAACAGGCCAGTGGGGCCATGAATGCTGTGGTAGTACTCGAGGCCCCACCCTGCCGACAGAGCACCCAAAGGTGTTCATGCCTGCACCTCTCTGCCTCTCTATAGAGGATCTGACCTTATCTGGTATCGAAGATAGGCAGGGTTGGGCCTAGTCAGTTCTCATGTAGAGACTTCCAGGGATTACCGGGTGCGCTAGCCTGAGGAAACCCTGAGACGTTACCCTTCCTCTCACTTAGTTTACTCAGCTTTTCCATATAGCCGATTGCTGGTTTCCCAGTTGCGGACTGGGGACCAAGGGGGCAGACTTGTTACAAGAACGAGTTGTCTTCCCTGGGGCCCCCTCCCTTTCGAGCACCTGCTCATGAACTCACCCATGGACAGCCTGAACACGGGGGCAGCCTACAGGAGGGCTTAAAGGGTTTCCACAGGGCCCATAGAGCAACATTCCCTTCGCTTCGCTCTAAGACCATTTCTAATCCTAGCAGTTGCCTCTTGTCCTACTGGTTTCCTGTGTTGACGGAGGGCGCGACCCCTCCTCCCACTCCCAATAGGGCCTGCCTTTGGGCCAATTCAGTAGCCAGGGCAGGGACTCAAATCTCGAGAAATCCCTGACCTGACAGAGGCCTCTCTTCCAACAATAATTAATATCTGGTAACAGTCGAATCAGAATGGAGGGCTGTGAGGGTATCCTAAAGGGAAACCCAGATCGGCACCCTGCAGGGGGACATAACCTTCTTACACCCCTGCTAGAGGACATTCCTTCTTCCTAGGCTGGACTACGAGATCTCCCTCGCGGCCCTAACTCTGCAGCACCCACAATCCTCACGTGTGCATTCTCCGCCTTCCACCCCCTCCACGGTCTAGCTAGCACGTTGTGGCCCTCATGTACTAAAGGGCCACACATTGAAGGAGCAGCCGTCCTCATAGACTTGGGCCTTGGTACCCAGGTTCCTCGCGGGATATAAATTGTGTGACCCTGCCCCATGCTGGCGGCAGCCCCTACCATAAACTAAATCTTGCGTCCCGCCGGGTGGCCAGCTATTAGTCAGCGGGTTATTACTATTATATATATTAACACAATGTTGTATAATATACTAACATGACTTAATATTAAGTATTACCAGCAGATCAAGGGATGTGATCATTCCCCTCTATTCTGCACTGGTGAGGCCACATCTAGAATACTGTGTTCAGTTTTGGGCTCCCCACTACAAAAAGGACAGGGACATGCTAGAGAGAGTTCAGAGGAGGGCAACCAAAATGATTAAAGGGCTGGAGCACAAGCCCTATGAGGAAGGACTGAGAGCATTAGGCTTATTTAGTCTGCAGAAGAGAAGATTGAGGGGGGATTTGCTAGCAACCTTCAACTACTTGAAGGGATGCTCTAAGGAAGATGGAGCTTGACTGTTCTCGGTGGTAACAGAGGACAGAACAAGGAACAATGGTCTCAAGTTGCGGTTAGGGAGGTCGAGGCTGGATATTAGAAAAAACTTTTTTTACTAGGAGAGTGGTGAAGCCTTGGAATGAGCTGCCAAGGGAGGTGGTGGAGTCTCCATCTTTGGAGGTGTTTAAGGCCTGGCTGGACAAAACCATGACTGGGATGGTTTAGTGGGAGTGGTCGCAGGGGGTTGGACTAGATGACCTATGAGGTCCCTTCCAACCCTATGATTCTATGAATATAATAGCGATGACTATCATATTCATAATAATAGGATAGGCAGTATTACCACATCCTATTTCCAGCGCATTGTGGTGGCTGTTAACAACTCGCCTTACTATACAAGGGAAGGTTAGAGTGCCTTCAGGTAATGCCATGTTGGCTTTGATTCTACCCTATACAGCCAATCTACTTCATACTTATGGCTAGCCTTGCTTAGCCATAGTGTCAATTTAGCATCTGTTTTTCCTTTCATACCAGTCAAGCGAACTGCTCGCTCTTCATGATGTCAGAAGGCATAGCTTCTTATCTCCTGGCACTGTTCCCCATCAGGATGGAAAGAGGATAGTCTCCTAGGCCTGCCTTCTTCCTTTTCCTTACAGTGTCACCCTTACTGCAGGACACTGAGTGGTTGGGGCCACACTTTGACTCTGGGACAAGATCCCAATTGTGCTTCCCTACTGAATCAGTGAAAGGGATGGCAGCACCCTATGCTCGCTGCTGGTGGCCCACCAGCATCAGGGTCTCTCTACCCCTTCACAGGTTTGCACCAACCAGTAATGGTGCCATAATGCCTACCTCCCTGTCTATACGCTCGCAGGGGCTTTTCCTAGCGTAGCAGTTCCCCAGCAGACTGTAATGCGTGTCACCCTTCACCCTCTGATAAGGACTTTGTAAGTCGCCTTGTCCTCATGCATTGACTGGTGCTCAGACAAGCTGGACCCTTTGTTCTCCCCCAGGTTAGTCCTGGCTGTCTCAGGCTGGTCTGGCCTGGTCTTTGGTCCCTGGGACATTTAGGCCTCTCAAGGATCCTCTTGCTGGACAAGCTTCCCATGGTGAAGACATGCTGTGCTGAGGGTGGAAAGCCAACTCCTCCCGCCATCTGTCAGTACAGCTAGCAGTCATCTATTACTGAATGTATCCAAGCAGCGCTCGAAGAAGAACGGTGGGTTACTTACCAGTAACCGTCCTTCTTCAAGATTGGCTGCTTGGATTCATTCAGGCCCCTCCCACTGTCCCCACAACTGGAGTTGGCAGCTTTTAGGAACTGAGGAGGGGCTGGGCTGCGGCCATATATATAGCCACAGGGTGGTGTGAGGGGTGGTGGCCACCAGCCCTCTTATGAAAGGCTAGAGCAAAAGTTTCCGACCAACTGCGTGCTGCGGCAAGGATACACCTATTATTGAATGAATCCGAGCAGCACCATCTCAAAGAAGGACAGTTACTGGTAAGTAATGCACCGTTAATTGGTTTCTCCCACTGACTGCTGATTAGTTGAATCTGTGTTAAGTAGCTTCTCCACTCTGGATACCCTTTGTTTTTTTCCTTCAGATTCTTTTGACTAACAGAGATGGGATACACAGCTGCATCAATTCCCAATTTTGAAGCACTGAAGTAATCCAAAGACTCTGCACTTCTATGTTCAGTCAAAATCAGCTAAAGTCACATTAACCTGAGACAGATCCTCCCATCATTTGCTGAGAGGTATAACCCTGCTCTGACAGGCTGTTCCCCGGATCCAGTCTGGTGTGCTGTTGTGATCTCCCAGTTCCCACTCCTGGAGCCATATTTGCTCCACTTTACCAAGTGACCACTTACTCCTGAGTCAGTCCACTCCAGCCTCTTGGGTGTAACTGATCCCAAGCAGTGGGTGTATGCCTCCTGGCTTCTCCAGGAACAGTCCCCCAGCAACCACCACCAATCCATTACCACACCAAGAGCCACTGTCCACAGAGATTGGGAACCACTCCCAACCATCACATACTCAAGTCTGTCCGTTTAACAAAGAAATGTATTGTGCTTAGCCTTCTTCACTCACACCCTCTCAAAATCACAAAGCTTTAGATAAAACTACTAGTTTATTGATCAGATTATAATTCTAAGTGAGAATATGGCTAATCATGGCAGAATCACAATAAAAATGAGTCTGGAGAAACCACAAGAACATAAGATAAAATATGCTTGATAACCTAATATTTCTACTTAAACTAACCTTATAGTCCAAACAAGTTTATGCTCAAGGTGTTTGGCTGTTAGATGTTTGCCCAGCCAGTCTCTGCCTGTGACCAAGCATGGCCTAGGTCTTGCTTGGAGTTGTTTCAAGATGGAGTGTCTCAGCAAAAAGCCCCCCAAAATCTTCCAGGTCTCTTGTCTTTGTTTCCAGCCTGCCTCTCACTCTTCCCCTTAAAGCAGAGGTGATACCTTTGTCTCTTCTCAGCCACCTCCATTAGCATACCTTTGTCTCGCTGCTGGGGAGAGCTCTGTGGATCACACTACCCCTTGAGCATGCTAAATATGCTACATATCTGAACACATGCATGAAGCTGTAAGAAACATGATATACTACTCATATAGAATAAGTTATGAGTGTCCATAAAGAACCATTGCTTGGTATAATTGGCAACAAATCATGCAATCATAGTGTACAAGTGAACAATAAAAGCATATAGATCATAACCCAGGGTGCACATATGTGCACTCAGGACACCCACAACTGGAAATGGCTACTGAGAAATATTCTATACACTTCAGCAGAAGGCTGACGGTAACAGCATGACCGAGAATAAGGAAATTCTTACATGATGTCCTAGGTGTATACATGCAGAAATTCATATCATAAGGTACCATCTATGGCAGGGGTCTCAAACACACGGCCCATAGGCCGCATGTGGCTCCTAAAGCTATTTCCTGTGGCCCATAATGACAGTTGCTATCAATATTTGCAATATTGTTGTATGAAAAGGTTTCAGTGGTGCAGCCCTTGGTCTAACATACTAGTCCTCATGCAGCCCTAGTGGTGATTTGAGTTTGAGACCCCTGATCTATGGAGTCAAATAGGGGATGAAGAGCAGGAGTCAGTCATGTGAAAAGGAAACTCATGTGTCCCAGAAACACCACATAATTTTGTGTGTATATCCTCACAATAACGGAAGTGCGATATGATTAGCTTTATGGAAAAGGGCACAGTAATGAAGATTACTAATGCCTGTTATTTCCAATATGTGTGCACTTGTAAAGAAACCTTCCCTTTTGAATCAATTGCTACAGAATGATTTCAGCCATTGTAAACCAAAAGCTTGAGCCACAACAGTGTGGATCCATCATAAATTTTGCTTTTGGATTCCAGAGCGGTAGCTGTGTTAGCCTGTATACAGCAAAATCAACCAAATCCTGTGGTACCGAAGAAACTAACAAATTTCTTCAGGCATATGCTTTCCTGGGCTCCAACTCACTTTGTTAGATACATCTGATGAAGCGGGTTGTAACCCACAAAAGCATATATGTATCTGAAGAAATTTGTTCTTTAAGGTGTCACAGGACTCTTGTTTACACTACTGCCAGAGAACTTTCAGGTAACTTCTTTCTTTTTAGTTCTCTATGTCAGTGGTTCCCAACCAGTGTGCCGCGGCAACACCCAAAGTGCACCGCAAGCATCCCCTAGAGCTGGAGTTAAAGTTCCGTCCCCGCTCAGCCCAGCCACGTGGTTAAAGTAAAGGGGAAGGCACCAGAACTCAGCCCAGCAGGGATTAAAGTAAAGGGGAAGGCACCAGAACACAGTTCTGGGGCCCCCTATTTTAGGCAGGCAGCCTTCTGGGCCCCCTAGAAATAGAGGAAGGCACCGGAACGCAGAGTTCCAGGGGTCCCCCTAAAAATAGCACGAGCAGCCTGAACGCAGCGTTCCAGTGGCTCCACCTTAGGCCCAGCCAGCAGAGAGCTGGGGGAGACCAGGAGTGTGTGAATCTCCTCGTGCAGGGTGGAGCAGCTTGTGTCAGGCAGCCTGGAAACAGCCCAGGTAAGGGCTTTGGGGTGGAGGGCTGCTGGCAGTTCTGTGTGGCGGGGGGGGTGTGGGTGTGGGGGGCAGAAGTGGGTGGGAGTGGCTGTGTAGCAGAGGGTATGTGGCTGGGGTTGGGGGGATGGCTGTTTGGTTGGGGATTTGTGTAGCTAGGGTTTGGAGTGGCTGTGGGGGGTGTAGCTAGGGGCTGGAGGCCTAGTTCTGGCCCCTGTGGTGATGGGAGGAACCATCACAGGCAGAAGGGGGCTGGAGGAGGGAGGACGGGACCCACTGGGGTGGGAAGGAGCAGCAGTGGGGTGAGGAGTTGCCCTGGGTGGCAGGGAGCCGCTGTGGAGAAAGGGGAAGTGGGTGCTGCACCATGCTCCCATGCCCTACCTTCCCGCTCCCCAGGTTCCCCCTGCCTCCCCACAAAACCACTCTTGTTCTTCCTTCCTCTCTCCTCTGTCATCCTTGTGCTATTCCACACATGGCAGCCCTTTGCCTCTTGCCACCTCTGCCCTGCTCTGCTCCCCACACTCACTCCTGCCACTGCACATGACTCCTGACCTCCCATGTTTTACCATCCCTGCTGTGCTACCCCTACTGCCCCACATAGCAGCATTTCCGAAACACTGTACCATGGTTCATGCATATTCATAAGTAATTGAAGTTAATTTGAATATTGATGAGTTTTTTTTAATGGTGGTGTGCCTTGAAAAATTTTAAGGTATCAAGGTGTGCCACAGCAGAGAAAAGGTTGGGAACCACTGCTCTATGCATCCTCAAAACATGTGAGCAGGGGCAAAGAAAAGAGTAACAAACAAAGCAAAGTGGGACAAAGACTGATTGGATTACAGGGACAAAAGGTCCAAAGGGGCAGCCATGTTAGTCTAGTTAAATAAAACAAACGAGGAGTCCTGTGGCACTTAAAGACTAACAAATATATTTATTGCATGAGCTTTTGTGGGAGAAAATCCCACTTTGTCAGATGCTTTGAAGATGGGGGAACTTACAAGGGACAAAAGGAAAGAGAACAGAGAGCCAAGAAGACTTCTCTCTGATGATCATGACTATTCCCAGGTTTAAATGCCAGTTTGAACATTCCCATTCACAGA
Source organism: Podocnemis expansa (assembly GCA_007922195.1). Classification (NCBI taxonomy): domain Eukaryota; kingdom Metazoa; phylum Chordata; order Testudines; family Podocnemididae; genus Podocnemis; species Podocnemis expansa. The sequence continues at coordinate 30,690,943 of ML681994.1, read as the reverse complement.
GGTTTTCTAGGGAAAATCTTCCATCCAATGACTTCTTATATGGGTAACATTAGTAGATAAAAATTTTTTGGGAGTCAAAAAATTTTTGAATGTTTAAATTGTAGCAGGGGATGTAATATATGGCAATTGCTGTGCAAAACCAATGCCCTTAAACATGAATCTGGAATATACATCTGGATTTATTATTCTCCTATTACTACTTTGGAAAAAAGTTCCTCTTCCATAGTCTAGTTGCAAAGCAGCAGCCACATTAGTCTAGATCAGTAAAACAAACAAGGAACCAGGGGCGTTGCTGTCCTGGGGAGGGCCCCAGGCGCGGGCCCAGGCCCCCAGCCCACAGGCCCTGCCCCCTGGCCGGGAACAGGGCCGGAAGACAATGTGCCGCCGCGGGTGTCTAGGCCCCACATCCCCTGGGGGGGGGCCAGAAGCAGCTGTGGGTGGCCGGCACCCGGATCCCTGGCTGGGGATGGGGTGGCTGCAGCCACCGGTGGCTTGGCCCCGGATCTCTGGCCCAATTGGGCCAGAGACTGGGAGACAGGTGGCCCTGCCAGATCTGGGGCACCGGTGCTGGGATTCGGGGCACATGCCCCAGGTGCCCAGCACCAGTGACACCCCTGCAAGGAGCCCTGTGGCACTTAAAGACTAACAAATTGATTTATTGCATGAGCTTTGGTGGAAGATAATCCCACTTGGTTAGATACTTTAAAGATGGGGGGGGCTTACAGAATGGGAGAAAAATAAATGCAGGGAAGTGTTCCCTACTCTAACAACTGCTTTGATTTGCTGTTAGTGTGACCTGATCCCATGACTTACACTTCCCTGAATGCATTTTCTCCCATTCTGTAAGTTACCCCATCTTCAAAGTGTATTACAAAGTGGGATTTTCTCCCACCAAAGCTCATGCGATTAAAAAAAAAATTTGTTAGTCTTTAAGTGCCCCAGGGCTCCCTGTTCATTTTCCATAGTCTAGGCATTGCTCATACATGTATCATTTTTGCAATTGTACTTAGGAATAGGATGCCAATGGTGGTAGTGTTCTTTCCTTCATCATACTATTGCTGTGATTCACTTAACTGTCACTAAAGCAAATGTTAATGGCTGTATGTGGGGTGTTGATGACACATGATGATGGGACTTATTTTTTAACAAGATTTGGATTCTATTTATAGCTTCTGAACTGGTTTCTTTACTTTTCATTATGAATAAAAACTAAAGACTCTTAGTTCCTCCTTTTAAAAGCTGATGTAATGATAAAGCAATGTTCATTTAAAATGGTTTCAACTGGACTGTTACAGACCAGACTACAACAAATTTCCTTTATTTTCATGGGAAGAACATTCAGTCTTGAGAGATTAATAAATTTGCTAATCAAAGAGTATTATGGGGACCTCTAGTGGCTAACAATAACTTGTAGCTCCCTGATTTGCACCTGCATTTGAGCTTCTGGTAACTGTTGAAATCAATAGACAAAATTTTCCTTTTGGATCAGTGCTGTAACTCTCCAACTGCCAAAGCCCAAAAGTGGGATGTAATAAAGTCACAAAATGATGCTGAAAATTTTGAAAGCTTTTGGATTCTTTCATTTAGTGAAACTAACTTTCTGTAACTAAGTTTAATTCTTTCTGATATAAATAATTTAATGTTAGAAGTGAAGAGATGCCTATATGCTACATAAATTTGCTAACTTTGGGACAAAAAAAAAGTCACTTTAAAATAAGGAACAGTTGTGAGGCCTGTTCCGCATGATAGATCTATTTTACTTGCTGCAGTACCCCAGCCGTCCCGTTTGACCTGCAGCTGAGATTCCAGGCCTTACAGGTGCTGAAGAGAGAGTGGCAGGCACACTATAGGTGAACTGATCGGAGAGATGAATTTATGCCCAACAAATAACTGATTGGATGACTTAAAGGCTTAGTTTATGAAAGGTACTGCTTTCTCAGTGTAGGAGAAAAAAAGAGGGAGACTAGAACGTTTACAGGAGGAGCAGAAAGGTTGGTAGCTGAAAAACCAGGAGCTGCTGGATAATTTTTGCAGACAAGATTTTAGGGAGCACAATTGTGGGCTTGAATGTGAACTGGGTATGGAACAGAGTCAGGAGGCACAATGTAAAACCCCAGGGCCTATAAAACCATTACAGCCAAATTTACATCTTGCTCCAAAAAACATTTGATTAGCCATATAGTAGTAAAACTGGGTTCTTCCATGTATTTTTGCTCAAATTTGATATCAAATAGGACCCATATAATATTAAGAGCTCTATTTTCAATGTGTAAACATACACCCTGGCTTTCAATCATTTGAAATAAACATAGTAGTTGCAATTCAAGTTTTGATTCTATATAACTTGCTTCCCCCCTGTGCTTCTGATGAATAATTTTTTAACTTTTCTAAAAAGTAGCTGCTGTAACAGAGACCTCCTTGTACTGGCATCTGTGGTCCCAGAAGAACACAGATAATTACCACAGTGCGTCATTCTGATGTACAATATGTTTATTAGCACTGACTTTTTTTTGCTGAGTATAGTATTCTATAGACATCTGTGAAATAGGATCATAATAAATTATTTGTATTGTGCATGCACTGCAGCAATGACCCTGCCAGACCCTTGAAGGTAGTTACTGCATTCAAAACTAAGATGAGTGGGGCATGGTTGTTTAAAACAAACAAAAAGCATTGTAAACTCTTGGCTCCTATTATAATCTTTTGAGGTTAAGCTTGTGTGTAATAACTAACTAGATTCAGTACTCCTGTGTAAATGCAAAGATAGGTGGTTTGTCTTTTGGCACTTCATTGACAAGGGCAAAGTTTCGTAACCAGTGTTCTTGTACCACTTTAGCCGTGGCAAGATATATACGCATAGCAAGAGACTGGACTAGATGACTTTTTGAGTCGCTTCTTGTCATACATGTATGTTTAGATGTATAAAGATTATGACGAAGGAAGTATTTTGCTGTGTATCAGATATCAGCTATAAAGGAATCTGTATTGAACTCTGCTTAACTTTGATTTTATGGCAGTAAACATTTGGAAGTGTATGTAAGTTGTCATTGAAAAAACAGTGGCTTTCACTGGGACTTAAACCACAGGCCTTATCTACACTAGGAGAGGAAAAAATCTATACTTTTTACATCTGTTAACTAACGTGTTTAAAAATTCATCTTTTTCCCATATGTACATGTGACTCGAGGTGCTTTTGAAAATTGAAAGTTTCATGCCTATTTTCCATCATGCTGTTCTGGAAGCCTAAAATTCTTGTCCGAAGTCTTGTAAATGCACACTTTTCCTGTTACTGGCTTTGGATCTAAACTTCGATATTTTTATGGTCAGCCCTTCTATATCCTCCTTTGCTGGAATGATCATGCCACACCATCTTGATGACTTCAGAGGTCTGTAATGCTGCTAATCTTAAATTTCTATCATATTTTCATTTCTGCAAAACAGTCACTTCCTTCCTTAAATTACAGTAAACATTACTTTGCACATCTAAATATTTGCTGTATTTAATCCTCCAATGACTGAACTCATTTCTTTATATCTGATATGAGGTCAGCAGATACTTATAGCCTGTGTTAAACAGGAAATCAGAGTAAGTGATGAAAATAATTACTTGAACACTATACTCTATCATAAAATTTAGAACTAAGCAAATAATTCACTAGCAAGCAATTTTACTGGATGAATATAATTTCCATTTACTAATTGTTAGTGAGCTGTTTAGCCTTCTAAAACTTATTTGCCAAATCTAGATTAATTTTTCTTATATATAGATCATTCAAAGAATCTATTTTAATAATTTCATAGTCAGCACTTGAGCTTTTGGTTAGTTTTGTTTGGACAGCTAAATCATAAGATTTTATTCTGTTCCCTAGTTGAGGTAACATAAATGTTAGTGTCAGACTTCAAGAGGAAACTTATATTTGACTTGAATGCTTGCACTGCACAAATTTTTAAATATTTTTTTAAACTTTGAAGTTTTCATGAACACTGCTACCATTAATCTCAATTAACAGAATACCAGTGGAAAGGAAACAAGATGTGAAGTGAAGTTTAATAGAATGCTTTATTTATTCTTTTCTGTTTCCATGTAATTTTAAAATTTGTTCTTCTAAACCAGTAGGGACTTGCAAATGATAAGTTAAATCTATACTCACAAAGAGAAATGCTGATTTCTTCAGAAAAGAGACAGCTTTTTGCTCACTGGTCAATGTTACATTCCATTTCAAGAATAATTTGAATTTGTAAGAATTTATCTATGCATGTTTGAGCAGTACTCTTTAATGTCTCATCACTATTCTTGGACCCTCTTTAAGAAAAATTTAAAACACTTGGTGATATTGTTACAAACAAGTCAAAAAATAAATGCAACCAGGTAATCTGGGTAACTGGAAAACAAATAATGACATATCCTTGGTATTTCAAAACCATTTTTTTCTCCACAAAAGGGAAAGCATGTATTCTTTAGTTAGAACTAGGGGTCATCTACTTAAAGCTTCAGGCTCTTTTGTCTTATTCAAACACTGGGTTGAGAGCAAGAGAGAGGAGAACCGGGGGGGGGGGAGGTTGGGGGAAGCTTATTATTAGCTGAGAGATTTATATATTTGGAAAACTCAACATCTTCTGGGAAACTGCTAAAAATTTAACTGAAAACTAAGAAATTTCAGCCTCACAGTAATTTTTATAGATGACCAATAATGACCTTGGACTTAAAATGACACTGCCATCTTGAACATAATGATATCGCTGCTATTGTTGTGCTTGAATATTAAATAAATTAATACAAAGACAAATTAATCTGGCACAAGTCAGCAGCTGCATTCATCCTTGCTCTCAAGTAATGACTGTTTCAATTTCTTTTCTTTTGGGAAATGCTCACTACTTGACATTCTAGTGGCTAAATAATGGTTAGCCTATTCTTCTTCAAGTCACTGCTCATATCCATTCCCACATAGGTGTGCATGCAGGGTCATTGGAAGCCTTTTTGCCCTTAGCATAGCCTGTAGGGTCAGTGTCGGCACCTCCTGGAGTCTCACATGCATGCTGTGGTTTCTTTCTGCCTGAGCTGGCAATCACTGGAACTTCTCCCTGTCTTGCTTCATTGCAAGCGCCCTTGTTGAACTGTTTTCTGTTGTCTTTGCTTTGTTAATTAGAATGGTTAAGCCTAAGTTTTAGATTAGTGCTAAGGATGTTGGCCCTGAAAGGGATTCTCTTGGATCTCCTGGCTTCAAACAGCGCACAGCATGTGGGAAGGCTTTCCTACAAAGCAGCCTCCATGACAAGTGCCTTAAGTGCCTGGAGGGAAGCTCATTGCTCCAATAAATGTCACATATGGTAGTCCTTCAAGAGAGAGAGATTCTGCTGAAGACTTTTCTTGTGGAGATGGCTTTGAGACCAGCATTGGAGATAGCACTTTTCAGTGTTGGCACTGAGCATGAAGACACAGAGTGCTCATTTGGCACTGTTGCCTTTCATAGCACCAATTTCTGCTTGACATTGCTAAGAAGAGGAAGCTGCGAGTGGACTGAGGTTGCCCACCAGTACTGATCATGTTGGCAGTACTGAGTAAAGCCTGTCACAGTGGTGTGCAGGACTCCTCTCGTTGATCAGAGCCACCCCCAACTCTGGGCAGCATCCAGATGGCAGAATTTCCTATTGCCTGGAGGTGTCTGAGCTGGTTCAAGCCTTGTTGGCCTTGCCTAAGCCAATGCATCCAATGACGAGAGGACGTAGGACTAGAGAAAACGGCACTAACAAGAGAAAAGCTTGCATTGGACTCCCTGGCATGGCAGCGGCCTCCTCCAGCACCGAAGAGACTAGCACTCTTGACTGGCTCTCCCATCAAGGCCCAGCCAGCACTGGCACCATCTGGTTTTCAGTGCCACTACCAGGGCCATAACTAGGCCAGGGCAAATGGGGCAAAACCCTAGGCAGGGAATTTTAGAGGGTGGAGGGGGTGGACCTGACTTACCGCAGCAGCTGGGGATGGATCCGGATCCTTTCCCAGCTGTCACGGGGAGCCAGATACGTCCCCTGCTCCCCTTAAAATTCTGCCGTTGCTGCGCTGGAGGCAATCTGGATCCATCCCCCCCCCCATGGCTTGTCGGTGGTGGTGGAAGCTTCCCAGCTTGTCCGGCGGCAGCTGGAAACAGAGCCAGATCGTCCTGGCCTGCCAGCAGTGGCAGAAAGCTTCTGCCACTGCCAACAGGCTGCAAGGAGTGGATCGGGGTCCCAGGTTGTATTGGAGACTGGGGGGGCAGAAGCATCTGGGGTGCTTGCTCGAGGCATGGAAACTGCTAGTTATGGCTCTGGCCACTATGCTTCGCGGCACTCATCATCCTCCCTGGCATCGAGTCACGCTGGACACCATTCCTCCTCCTTGTCCAGTGCTGAAGCTGAGCACCATCATAGTTCAACTTTGCCAGCATTGTCTCTGCTGAAAAAATCCCGCTGCAAAGGTCAGTCACTGAGCAGAGACTATGTGGGTGGCAAATGACACTATGGCTATGTCCACACATACATCATTATTTTGAAATGAGTTATTTCAAAATAAAGTCCTTATTTCAAAATGAGTTAATTTGAATTAAGAAAATGTTAATTCGAATTAAGGGACCGCTTGCTTTCGAAACAGCTGTTATTTCTAAATGGTTATTTCAAAATAAGGCTGTTTGGACATGTTTCGAAACAATGGTGGTGTTTCAAAACAGCACGTCCAAACAGCGTTATTTTGAAATAGCCGTTTTGAAATAACAGCTGTTTCAAAATGAACGAGGTTTAAGCTGTTTCGAAATAACAGTTCTTATTTTGAAATGACAGAGCCTGTCATTTCGAAATAAGAAAATGCCGTGTGGACAGTCAGTTTTTTATTTCAAAACAACCAGTGTTGTTTCGAAATAAAAGACTCGTGTGGACATACCCTATAAGACCTCGATACTGAAGCTGCAAGATGGGTGCTCCAGCTCATTGGCAGATTGGGGTCTGTCAGCCCGGCACTGAACTCAGAACCACAGCTCCTCTTCGGCTTCTGAAAGAGCACACCCTGCTAAGAGGTCTAAGTGCTGTACTTGTAAGGCACCTAGATCCTCCTTGGCCACCTCGTCCAGTAATGGGTTGCCACAAACTCATGAGAGGGGTCACTCCAAATACGACACTCGTGAGACTAATGCAGGCCCTGTGTTATCAGCCCAGCAACCTCAGGACTGGCCAGCCCAGAGGCCATGCTGGACACTGTGGGCTTTCACCTCTGGGATTGGGCCCCTTTCCCGTACTTCAAGGACCCAAACGGTGGTAAAGAAGCCTACTGTCAGGCTCTCCAGTTCTAAGGAAAACTCAGACCCAGGTGAATGCCCCTCTTCTGGCCCAATATCAGTGCCCCACCCTTATACATCCTTATCTCCAGATGACATGGTGGTACAAGGGATTTCTTCTCACATTACTACAAGGCCCATTAAGAATTGTTAAAAAGAGTGGCCTCAAACCTGGGCCTGGAGGTCGAGGAAGTAAGGCTCCCTCTTCAGTGTCCTGGTGGCTGCTGCCTCAGCTAGGGTGGCATTACCTGTTCATGAAAGGGTCTTAAATATACTTAAATCATTGTGGCAAACCCCTTCCTCAGAAGCTCCGACATCAAAAGGGTCCAAGAAAAAGTATTCTGTGCTTGCAAAGGCCTTTGAAAACTTGTATACCCACTCTGTTCCCAACTCTCTTATAGTATGTGCAGTTAGTCAAAGGGAGAGCCAGAGGATCTTTTCAGCAGGAAACTTTATTCAATGTCCACAATGCAGTCTAGAATTGCAAATCACCAGGTCCCTTTAGGGAGGTATAACTTGAACTTACAGAACTCTCTCAAGTGATTTGGAGAGTCCTTATTTCTAGAGCAGGCATTGGACCTCATCACCCTGCTTGAGGAGGGTGTAGCAGAGGCCAGGGCTGCCCTCCAGGCATCATGGGATGTGGCTGATCTGGCAGGTAGAGCCATTGCCTCTGCTATCAGCATGAGTTGAGCTTCTTGGTGCCAGGCCTAGGGGTTAATGTAGCAGGTCCAACAGTCCATACAGGACCTCCCGTACAAGGGCTCCGTGTTGTTCTCTGAGCACCCTGCTGGGAAGCTGCATGGCCTTAAGGACTCTAGGGCAACAGTTTGTTCCTTGGGTCTGTACGCTCCACAGTGTTCAGGGCATCAGTTCTGCCTTCAAATGCCATAACAGTAGGGATTCTCCTCTCAGAGGCCGTGTAGATCTAGGGATAGAGACAGAGTTAGTCTCTAGAAGGAGATCCACCCTGGGCCCCCACCAGGACTCGAGCCACAGGTCTGACACCAAGAGATGGCAATTTTGACTGGGCATCTAAGGATGGCGATCCAGCCTCCATTCAGAATCCACCCTTTCCTTTTCTAAACTGTTTCGTAAATTATTGGTCAGAATGGGCCCAGGTGACCTCAGATTGTTCGGTCTAGGACACAATCTCTTGAGGCTATGCCCTACAGTTTGTTTCTCAGCCAACCTTAGTTTCCCTTTCCCAGTGCCTCTTCAGGGACCCCTCTCAAGAGCAGTTCCTGCAACAGGACCTGGAAGGGGCTTCTATTCCAGGTATTTCCTTATCTCCAAAGCAAAAGGGGACTTAAGGCCTATCCTGGATCTGAGGCACTTGAACAAATTCCTAAAAAAGTTAGTTAGAATTTCAGATGGTTGCTCTGGCCTATATTATCCCATCTTTAAATCCTGGAGACTGGTTTGCCATCCTCAATTTGAAAGATGCCTACTTTCCCAGGAAATTCCTGCAATTCACTTTAAGGGGCTACCATTACCAGTTTACAGACCTGCTGTTTTGGCTTCTCTCTGACCCTAAGAGTTTTCACCAAATGCAGGGCAGTCTAGCGGCCCACCTACACAGAAAGGGAGCCCACGTTTCCTTTCCTGGACAACTGGCTCATTGGGGACTGGTCCAAAGAATGGGTCCAGTACAGCATTCAGTTGACATGACAGATTTGCAACTGCCTGGGCCTGCTAATAAACAAGAAAAGGCCCTGGTTATATCCAGAACAAAAAGTAAAGTTCATAGGAGCAGCCCTGGAGTCTCCGAAGCTGAGCATTCCTCCCTCAGGCCTGGTTCAGGGCCATGTTGGACATAATTACCAGTCTGGTGGTGCCGAACTAAGATGGTCAGACATTGCCTGCAGCTCTTTGAACACATGGTGGCCTCTGCGTATCTGGTGAGGCTGCCCCAACTGTGTCTCAGGCCTCTTCAAGCTTGGTTGGCAACAGTGTACCACCCTTGAAGACAATCCCTGGAAAAGCTGGTCATGGAGCGTCCAAGGGTGCTTTCAGAACTGAGTTGGTAGTAAAAGCCACAGTCCACCCTCAGTAGGGTAGTGTCCAAGATTCTAACACCCTCCATCACTCTGATCTCAGATGCTTCCAATGTGGGCTGGGGGACCCATCTAAGCACCCATGGGATATGGTCCGCAAAGGAGAAACTCCTCCACATCGATGTCAAGGAGTTGAGAGCAATTTGCTTTGCCTGTGAAGTCTTCCTTCAGTCTCTGAGGTACAATGTGATTCAGGTCCTCACAGACAACACAGTGGCCATGTATTGCCAACCACTGGGGGATAAGCCTGCTCACCTGTGGAATCTGGCAGTGAGGTTCGGGTTTTTTGTTTTTTGTTTTTGTTTTTTTCATATAATGGCTTCTTATTTACCTGGGGTGAGGAACAACAAGGCAGATCATCTCAGCAGGCACTCCCTGCCATGACACAATTGGCCACTGCACCCAGACGTTGCAGATTCAGTCTTCTGCAGGTGGAGTTTTCCCTACATCGATCTCTTTGCAGACCTCTGGAACCACAAATGCCGCCTGTATCGCTATCCCTGGGGTTCAAATAGAGGCTTTCTATGAGAAGCTTTCCTGATTATGTGGTTGGGCCCACTCTTGTATGCATTCCTGCTGGTACCACTCTTTCTGAGATCTGTTGAGAATCAGGAGGGACAGAGCAAATATCATCCTCATCAACCCAGTGTGGCCATACCAGCATTGGTTCAACGTGTTCTGCTACCTGTTGATGGACTCTCTGTGAGACTTACTGAGAAGACAGTATCTCTTGACTCAGGGCCATAGCAGGCTCCTCCATCTGAACCTGAGGTCCCTGCACCTGATGGCCTGGAAACTACACGGCTGACTGAGGAGGAACAAGCCTGTTTGGTCCAGATCCAAAGAATTCTGCTGTCCAGCAGAAAACCTTTCACACAGGTCACATATTGGGCCAAGTGGAAGCACTTTACAATCTGGACTTGGAGCCAGGGTCTCACTCTGGGGGCCTCACCTATACAGGCTATCCTAGATACCTTATGCGCTTGAAGTTGCAGGTTCTAGCCCCAGCCTCTTTCAAAGTGCATCTGGCTGCCATTTTGGCATTCCATCAGTCATTCGGGGGAGTAACAGCATACTCCCCACCTGATGACCTCCAGAGCCCTAAAAGGGGTAGAGAGGATCTACCCTCAGGTCTGCAGTGCTATACCCCAGTGGAATCCAAATTTAGTACGTAATAGACTAACTGGACCTTGCTTTGAACCCATGGGTTCATGCCCCCTGCTGGTGTTATCATTGAAGGGGTCCTTCTTGGTGGCTATCACCTCATCCTGATGGGTATCCAAGTTAAGAGCATTTGCATTAGAGGCCCTCCCACATAGTCTTTTACAAAGAGAAGATGCAGTTGAGGCCATACCCAGCCTTCCTGCCTAAGGTGGTATCTCCTTTTCATGTTAACCAAAGTATCTTTTTCCCCATCTTTCTTTCCAAGCCTCACACAATTGTAATCTTTCTGCCAGGACGAGACGGTAGAGCAAGGACTGGGTTCTATATCTAGGGGTTCCAAATAATGTTATACCACCAACCAGCTTGAGCCCCCACCCAGTTTCGTGGGAAATCTTGCACAGTTCCCTGGGCACCTTGAAGGAGGAATGCTTCCCCACTCATAAGCATGAGTCTGAGTGTAGTGTACAGGACTTTTAATAGTAGTATAAAGGAATGTATAGACACAATAGCAAGGCCAGCACTGATCTGGAGAATCAGTGCAGAACAAGATTCCCACCAAAACCCCAGACAGCATAAAAGAATGTATAGACACAATTGCAAAACCAGCACTGATCTGGAGAATTAGTGCTGAACAGGATTCCCACCAAAACCCAGTATACCACTCACTCTACCCCAGCATATGTAGAGAATGTCCTTCATGCCATCTAGCCGCCGGCACTGCCCAGTGGTCACTCATGCTCTCCGGCCTCCGCCGGTGCCGCCTGCTATCCACCAGTGCTGCCTGCTGGTCAATCATGCTCTCCCACCCTCTGCTGTCCACTTGCACTGTCTGCTGGCTCTGCCCGCTGTCTGCCAGCACTGCAAACTGGTTACTTTTTAGTGATTTCAGCTTTGAGAGAGGGTCTCAGCCCTCAGTGATTTCAGCTCAGAGGCCATCTCAGCCCTCAGTGACTTCAGCTCTTAACCTCAGGACACTGCAAATAGCTCCTTTGATCAAAATAAAAAAAAAAAAAGGCTCCACAAGAAGTCAACCATTTGTCTGTCCTTTAACATTGCAGTAGACAGTGCCTCAGGCATAGCTCATTGATAGAACTAATGCTATCCTCCACTGCTTTTTCTATCTTTACCAGGCTGAAAACATAGGGTTGGTACCTCTTTCAAGTTCTTCATTGCTGATGGTGACTTTTCCACCAAATAGACTAAACAGAGTGCATGCAATCAAAAGTGTAGCATGCTATGAAAAAGATAGTTCATTTCCTTCCTCAGTTAAAATACAGGTATTGACAGATTTGTGATCAAATTAACCCCTGTACAATATGCCATTATGTCCTGCACCCAGACAGTGATACTATGCTAATACTTAATTGTGCTCATGCAAATACAAAGCCCATGTAGATTAGTTGCCCCCCCCACCCTTTTGGCTGTAAAGCACAAGTGAATTTCAAAAGGGATAGCCGTGTTAGTCTAGTCCAGTAAAAAAAACAACAAGGAGTTGTGTGGCACTTTAAGACTAAGGGTGTGTTCACACAGCAGTCTTATTTCAAAACAACAGAGGTTGTATCAAAATAAGAAAGGCCATGTTCACACGATGCACCGTTGTTTCAAAACAACGGGTTCTGTTGTTTCGAAACAACAGTGTTGTTTTGAAACAACTTAAACTCCATCTGGGGATGAAACAGTGTTGTTTCGAAATGATTGTTTCGAAACAATGCTGTCTGAACATGTTTTGAAACAACAGTGACTCGTTTCGAAATAACTGTTGTCTGAACTTGCTATTTTGATTCCTGCCTTTTTCCTTAATTCAAATTAACAAACTGTTAATTTGAATTAACATATTTTGAAATAAGGCATTATTTCAATACAACTTGTATTGAAACAACTTGTATCAAAATAACCCCCTGTGTGTGAACATAGCCTAACAGATTTATTTTTTGCATGGGCTTTCGTGGGACAAGATCCCACTTCCTCAGATGCTTCGAAGATGGGTGAACAAGTGCCTAGCCTCTAGCCCTGCCTTACACGATGGAGAAGCAACAGAGATGGCATACTTTAGGCATCAGGAGAGCTCTTGCCTTCTACATGGATTGGGCAAGGCTGTTCCAGAGGTTGCTCAACTCTTCATTGCTATCACAGACCGAATAAGGGGCCAACTGATGTCTACCCAATGGATTTCATCGTGGATCACTGCCTGCATCAGGACCTGCTACCAACATGCTGCTGCCTGGACTGGTAACAGTGTACTCAACCAGAGCACAAGCTTCATCTGTAGTCCTCCTTGCTCAGGTGCCAGTCCAGTAAATCTACAGAGCAGCCACCTCGTTGTCTGTCCATACCTTCACAACCCATTACATCAGTGGCTTTTAAACTTTTTCCCTCAGGACCCAGTTGGAAAAAAACAAAAACAAAACACTTATGCCCCAACCCAACAGTTACATCGTTGAGCACTGCAGTCCAGGCTTCTGGTTGCAGCAGCAGAGGGTGCCATGACCCAGTGCCTGAGGGTCTGTAACCAGTACTGGGTCCCAACGCTAAGTTTGAAAACCACTGCATTACACCATCATACAGCAGACGAGGGATGATGTACCATTTGGCAGAGCCATTCTGCAGACAGCCAGATCTTAGTGCCACCCACATTCCACAGCAAGGCTTGTAATTCACCTATATGGGAATGGATATGAACAGTCACGCAAAAAAGAAAACAGCTGTTACCTACCAGTAGTAACCGTTCTTTGAAATGTGCTGCTCATCCATTTCACACCCTCCCTCCATCCCCATTTTTCAGAGTTAGTGGTAAGACGGGATTGAGGGGCCATAGGGCTAGCAGCACCTGATATACTGTGGCATGTGTGCAGGACTACAGGGGGTGCTGACACTGGCATTATGGTTTACACTAAGGGGAAAAGAATCTTCGGTGACTGCACACATGGGTGCATGCACACGTATATAGGAATGGATATGAGCAGCACATCTCGAAGAACAGCTGTTACTGGTAAGTAGCCACCCTTTTACTAAGCCCTCTTTTCCCATGACACACTATTAAATGAGAAATAATTTTAAACACACTTTAAAAAAATCAAAGTTTTGGAAAAGATACTGTAGTGTTAATGAAACCAGTGAAAGCAGTATTGTGACACTAAGGCATTCTGCCTGAACAAGTAACATTCTCAGCAAAATCTGACTGTGTATAGGCAGAGTGAAGAACCGTTCAAGGGCATGAGTTGTGAAGCAGCTTGACTAATCTGCAGTCTTATGAAATTCATGAAGTGTTGAAGAAATATGAGAATAAAAAAAGTTTCTTTGCATTCCATATCACCTGAGAGTCTATAGTGGGGTTGGCATGCATGTGTCTTGTCAGTTTCCAAAGGGATAACCGTGTTAGTCTAGTCCAGTAAAAAAAACAACAAGCAGTTGTGTGGCACTTTAAGACTAATGGATTTATTTTTTGCATGAGCTTTCATGGGAGAAGATCCCACTTCCTC
>ML681994.1:30665124-30676542 GCA_007922195.1 Podocnemis expansa | reverse complement strand
GAGGAAGTGGGATCTTCTCCCATGAAAGCTCATGCAAAAAATAAATCTGTTAGTCTTAAAGTGCCACACAACTGCTTGTTGGTTTTTTTATGCATGTATCTGCCTAGAATAGGGTCATGCACTTAATTTTTAAAGACAGTAAGCACGCATGTGTTTGCAGGATAAACTTTACACGACTAGTCCAGTAGAATCATTGATATGAAAGGAATTGCTCTCATGATTAAAGTTTAGTGCATGCACAAGTGCTTATTTGATCAGGGCCTTAATTAGCAGTTTGTTGAAAAAACTGTATTTTCTTCTGGTTTACTTTCTCAGCTGCAATGTTTCTGCAAGGCTAACCAGAAAGAAAAACATAAGCAAAAACTTATTTTCTATCAAACCCAGCAGCTGCTCCTCAATTACAACAGCAGAAATCTGTTGAGTTTTATATACAGCTGTTCTTCTGACCATAACCATGCTTTACATGTCCGAGACAAGAATTCCTTTGGAGTCCCCAACAACTTATTTCTAGAGTTCACCAACTTAAGATACTAGCTGAAAGGTAGAATAGTAGGATGGAAGTATATGCTCTAAGAGAAAATTAATAATGGTAAATATGTTTTATGGAATTAGGAACGTGTGCAACAACAATATGCTTAGATTGTGGAGGCCTGCAGGGTTATTACTGATAGACTGCAGCCCAGTTAGTCACAGGTTGACCACGTGTCTGCCACCCGTTCATGACTGAGCAGCGTCCCCTCCTGACTTCAAGTCCCATCTACATAACTCTGTGCACAAAGCCTATGTCTGAGGCAGGCAATCTGACCAAAAAAAGTGACAAACATGACCAGCTGGCATGACTAATGATGACTTCGGTCCTTCAAGGACAGTTTTCAAGGACACATCCCTATTACTGGTCAAGTCAAACCATCTTACACCCAGTAGTCATGGCTTTCAGTGGGTATGAAAAGACTCTGGCCTCCTGTGTCTTGTTTAAGCAATGTTCTTGTTTCAGATCCATGTAAGAGAACTGGAATTATGCAGGTTTGATGAATTTGTGTTTTTGTACATAGTTTCATCTTTTTTTTTTTTTTTTTTAGTAGATGCTCATTGTTGTGGTTACTAAACCAGAGTGTGGATGGCTGAAAACTCCCTGAAATTTGCAGGACTATTATGCCATTAAGTAGATGTTGAGATATCAGGCCATACTGTGTAATGAAGATGTCATTTTATTTTCTAATAGTTCATGTCATGTACAGCAAATTGGCCCCTTTTAGTCTGGCAAAGCTGTGTGCACTTTGACTATGCTACTTTGGTGTGGTGTGGTCTCTCATGTCAATGTGGGACTTTATGGAGTGGAAATTCACTCCCCTAACTGGGGATCAGGGTGCAGGACTGCAGCACAACTTCAGAACTCCAGCTCAGGGATAGAGTGAAGAGCGCAGCCCTTCAATTCAAAGTCTGTTCAGTTAGGGATACTAGCTCTGTGTAAATCGAGGTCCTCTAACCCCCTCTCTTGCTTGATCTATTATTGTCTATATTCTGGCTTGTATGTGGAATAGGTGTGAAGTCATCCATTTATTTTTATCTGAAGACCACCATGTCACACACATTGTTCAAATGAAGAGCTGAAAAACCACAAAACTTAAACTACATTGCTTTTTTCCACATCTTCTAATTGTTGAGCATTTATGGAGAATTTACCCATGCCAAATTAGTGTGTGCTCATTTCAGGTTCAGCATTCAGCCTTAAAGGCACACACAAAGCTGTGGGCACCTGTTGGCTGGTTCAAGATGGACTTCACTTACCTCTGCTTGTTGTCTGAGCATCCTCTATCCTTTAAGACTGTCCATCCTACTCCAGCACAAATTCCCCATCTATGCTTGGTGAAGTGTTTCCTGTTTCACACCTCTTCCCTCCTCTCCTTGGTTTCTTACAATTCATTCTTCTCTTAAATCTCTTCTTATGCACCATGGTTACCTTTCCAACTCTCCTCATAAACACATTCCCTAGTCTCCCACAGCATTTCTCCCTCCCTCACTCCAAGCTACCTGTTGCAGTTCTGGTTGCCCCTCCTTGCCTCCTGATAGCAAGAGGTGACGGCAGCACAGCGAGGAGAAGCAGCCTCTGTGACTTGTTGGATGCAACGTTCACACTTCAACCTTTAGATGCAGATGCAAAAAGGTGAGTTGTATAGAAACACTGGTTGTATAGAAAGGGACTCCCCTTCCCCCTTCCTAATCCCTGAGATGTTGGGAGGTGCCATCCTATTCTGCTCCATCCCTTTGCCTTATCATTCTAATGGCTATTGCCTTCCATCACCTCCCTCCCACAGCCAATCACATTCTTTCTCCATGCTCCTCCATGTCTCATAGCCCCATCCCATCCTTGACATCCATTTCTTACCCCTCACATTCCCCCTCACAGTCTACTGCTACTCTTCAGTTTGCCTTGTATTAACTACATTCCACTGCAGCCTCCTCAACAGGCACTAGCCTCTCCCCATTCTCCTCTCAGTTCCCTCCAAACCCACACATCCCCTGATCCCTTTATACCTCCTTCTCTGAACCTCCACAGTTGTCTTCTGCTCCCAACACTTCTTTGCATTCCCTTCAGTCTCCTTCTGGGACTCAAAATCTCAATAAGCTGCTCTGAGACACTGGCAGTGGCACTGGCTCTTCAAGAGGACTCCAAGGCACAAAGAACAGCTCCTTTCTACGTCTCTTCCTTGCAGTAACATATCAGGGGAGGCACTCCTCACAGCAAGCCACCATTTTCTTACACTCCTGACATGTACCAGAAAAGCTGCTCTTAAGAAAGATAGCTGCAACTGCTGCTGTTTAGAAAGGGACAGAAACCAGACTGTCCTCAGAATATAGCTGCCGCTCCACGATTAGCAGAGGAACAGAAAGCTATAAGGAGATAGGAGAATGCGGGAAGCAAAAGGGAAACAAGATCTGCTTGCAGGAGACAGAGGAGGAATAAAAAGAAATGTGGGGAGCAGGAAGACAGGTGGTGCAGTTAAATTTGGGGTGCACAGAGGGAGGCTTGAAGGATTTGGGGGAATGTGTAGGTTTGGAGGAGCTGAAAGATATATGTGGGTGGGAGTGAGACTGAGGGGATTTCAAAGGAATGTGATAAGCATCTGAAAGACTGAAGAGTTGCACCAGACTGTGGAGGTTAATGGGAGAACGTGAAGGGTAGCATACTTCAAAAGTAAATGGGAGAAAATGTGGTGATAGGAATGTAGTGGGTAGGAATGGGATAGTGAGTGGAGTAGAGGGAAGATAAGGTGGTGGGGGGAGGGAGTCATCGCTCCTCATCCTGGGGATTAAGAAAAGGTAAAATGAGTCCACATCCAAGTGGCCAACAAGGAGATGCATGTGCATTGCCACTTGAACCCAAAATGATCAAGCCCAAATAACAGGCTTAAAAAGTCAGATGGCAATCTGAGAAACACACGCATACATACACACATATGGTGGCCTTAAACTATCTGGGGCCCTTGGGAAAGGCCTATTGTATGGCCCCCTACAGGATCCCCACCCCTCCAACAACACCATTCCGCCACAATTCAAGCACCCTGTCTGGGGCCCCAAACCCCCCCGTGGCCCCAGCACCCCATTGTCCTGGCACCCTGCCAGAGGCCCCAGTACTGCCCAACCTCCAGTTCTGGCCCCAGCTGCCTTACCACATATCCTGCAGGATGAAAGGCAGATACAGCTTTTGAAATAGGTGAAGGGTCCCTTTCATGCTTGGTGTCCTAGGTGGGTGCCTGCTTCACCTACCCCAAAAGCTGCCTCTGTGCACGTGCATGCACATGCACACAATTTTGAAATCATGAGTTTTTAAACCAACTTCAATGTTTAGGATCTGTCTCATAATTTTTTTTTTTTTTTTTTTTTTTTTTAAATCTTGGAGTTAGCAGTAAGGGTGAGAGAGTGAACACAACCCAAAGGAAAGGAAAGAAACAGGAGAAAACACAACAACAAACTTAAAGCTGTTTGAGATGTACTGTAGAAGAAAAAGTGGAACTAAGGAAAGGTAAGAAGGAAAAGCAAAAGCAAGAGAAACCTGGTATGTTGTACAAGGAGTCCTGTGGCACCTTTAAAGACTAACACACAGGACTCCTTAGTCTGATGAAATAGATTAACATGACTACAACTCTGGATCTGGTAAATCATTTTTTTAAAATGTTTTGTCAAAACTGAATATGAAATATTGATACAAACTATTGTGCTATTTGAAAGCAATACATATATATGTAGCATCATAAATCTACATGCTGTTATACACTAGGCACTGTAAACCGTTAGAAAAATAACTAGAAAGACTTGCAATGCAGAATCACAAGGGAGAACTAAAGCAGTATCCATGTAAATGAAGATACCAGAATCAAGGCTGATTCAGCTCTTTGTCAGGAGTCACTGTGAAAAGACGTTCAACTGCTTATCTTCTGAATGCAGTTCTCCTTTTGTACAGTAATTCATCTTCATGACATTGAGAGAACTGAATTAATACCCTGCCACCAAGGAATCTGATCATTGTTGCTCCATTACTAAGGTAAAGAGAGAAACTTCCATGGTCCCTTTAAATATCTAGTTGGTTGATTTAAGAGTTGATGGTGAAAGAATAAATCACTCCCTGCCTTAGTTTTCAATATTTGAATGAATCTAATTCTAATTTTTCTCAGTAATTGTGAAAACAAAGGTTTTCAGAAGAAAGTTGCTTTTGCTTGTATGATTTGCGTAAGCGGGCAGATCTAGAAAGGCCAGTTGTGGTAGAACTAGGTGATTATTGTATGCAGGAGAGAGGGGCTGGATTAGCTAAAATACACAGGGGTCCTGTCTATGGGAGTCTACTGTGGCAGTATGAAGAAAAGTCAGAGCAATTTATGGCCCTGATGTTGCAAACATTAATGCATGAGCTGAAATTAAACCATGGCAATAGTCCCTTGAATCTACTTAGATGCGTGAAGTTCACACATGCAAGTGTCCTACAGAAGCCAAGTGCTTTGCACAGGCTGCTTTAGATACTATTCTTTTGTTTTTTAGTTCTATAATACAGTATAGTAACTAAAGGTTTCTGCTTATTATTCTGCTTAAACAGTAATTATTTTTCAGGAGCCTTTTCTTATGGCTTCTCATTTTTGCTTGAATTTTGGTAATATGTTACCAATTACAATAAGAAATAATACCTAACTCTTAAATAGAGCTTTTCAACAGTAGATCTCAAAGTGCCTTGCTTGCAAAGGAAATGAGCAGCATCATTCCCCGTTTACATTTCGGGAAATTAAGGAACAGACAAGAAAGGTGACTTTGTGCAAGGTCACCCAGCAGGGCAGCAGCCATGCTAGAAGTAGAACCCAGGTCTCCTAAATCCCAGTTCACTGCTCTATCCATTAGGTCATTCTGCTCTCCAGATAACTTATTTTAAAAAGAAAATGAATAACTTGAGAGAAATGTATAAAGTGCTGATAGGAAGTAGGGCATTTCAAAACAATATGTTTTGGTTTGTACAGAATCAGCTTTTTCCCAGGACAGTCTTGTGCTCAGTCTCTTGGCCTAATTTAAATGCATTATAGAGCAGATACGTATCCTCTACAAGGACACAAATTAAAGAGAATTATAAGAGGTTAACAAAATCAATTTTGCTGTTTTAAGTAGCTGATAAAGCCAGGCAATTGCAGCTGGAGACACCTCTGAACCAAAACCTAAGATTTAAACAGAATTAAACAGCTAGGCCTCTATCTAGGCCTCACCAGAACTCCTGGACTATGTCTACACTAGCCAATTAATCTGGACTAATTTAGTCTGTGTCTGCACTAGGCTTTGCCTAGTTCAAACTAAGAAATTTCTTAGCCCGAACTAATAAATTCCACTGGTTAGTCCGGACTAAGCGCTTAGTTCAAACTTCTAGGGATGATACAGACACGGACTATGGCTTAGTTCAAACTAGCCATGCTTTCTAGTTCAAACAAAAAAGTTAGTTTGAAACAGGACACGTGGCTAGTTCAAACTAACTGGGAACTGCTTAGTTTGGACTAAGGAAGTACGAACTAAGCTTTTGTAATGTAGACATAGCCCTGGAGTTTACATATTTAACTACATAGGTCGGTTATGGGGGATTAATCTGGACTAGAGTTAACATCAGGAGGTAGATTCATCAGACAGTATGGTGAAGCAGAGATTAGGGGGACCACAAACAGGTCAGTAGCATCCTGTAACACTATCCTGTTAGCAGGTTTTGATCATTAGAGGAAAGGGTTATGCTTCATTACCCCACCTGGATATAGGAGGGAGGGAGGGGTGTAGTAGGGGTAAGGGGAAGAATTCCATTGGGTGTGGACTGAGTATTTTTGAGGGGAAGAGATGTATTGCTCTCTCTGGCCCTTTTCTAAACTGGGGGTTTTGTCTGTTTGTACAAACCCTAATGTAGATATGGTGCACTGGTGTCAGCAGAGTGTTGCACTGGTACAGCTTACAGCAGTACAAATCACCGTTTACACCAGCACAGTGTGCCTATGCTAAGAGGTTGCAATGATGTAGCCACATCGATGTGACTACCCATGTTAATACAAACCTCAACTAAGTACACACCTAATGCTCTGGGTGCACTTGACAGCTTGTTAAATTTCATTAAAATGGAACCATCAGTTCCTCCCGATGAAATGAAATAATCCAGCAAAATACATAAATATAATAGAAATTAATTTACCCAAGTTTAGGGTGTTTGCTACCAGTGCCAGCCCTACCCAACACCCATGTGGAGGTCCACTTTGTGAAGATTTGTCTGAGATGCCTCTGCTGGGATGTTCTCTTTCCCTTTTCCAATAGGACAGGCTAAGAGGCTGCTCACCAAACTCTGTGGATCAGCTTGGAGGGGGAGATGAGGAGGGCAACTCCCCCCCCCCCCCCGGAGGTTCTGCTCCTAACAATTAGCAATATGGCTATAATAAAACCACAGTACCAGGGAATCCACCTTGTTCCCATGGAAGAAGCATTTATTTGGAAAAGCCACACATCTTAAACTTTTCCCCTTGAGCTCCATGTTATGGTCTGTCCACTTCCCCTCTTGCAGCACCCTTTGTGAGGAAGAAAAAATACTATAGGGGAGGTTGCTGCCCCACTCTTTCACGCATGAGTGATAGTGCGGCTTGCAGAGATCTTGAACCCTTTTTGAGTGAAATAATGTAATAAAGTATCTTGCATTACAAAATGGATGCTTTGGTCACATACCATAGTTTAGTTTTAATTATTTATGGTAAATAGTTAATAAGCAAGTATTGCTAGTAGTAGGAATTTTCATGGGTACATTGACTGAAAGTTGGCCTTTTTGATCTGAGTATGAAGTGTGTGGTTTAACAAGGTTCTACTTGCGTATATTTTAATGATATCTGATGGATGAAGCCAAATTCTGCCCTTGAATGTGTACATGGCTTTTTGCTTAAGTAATAGAAAACTGCTTGTACATCAAGAAACAGAACGTGGCTGATATAACTTCTTCTAAGGTAAGAGAGTACCTCATACTCCTACTTTTTAATTTCCCAAACCTGATTTACAAGGCAACTATCCTCAGTGATGCACAAAAGTTGCTACTTCAGGGAGATTAAAATGCTATGAGATTTATTTAGCAAATTTATTTCTGTAACATTGGTTCATGCCTAATCCATGTGTGAGGCAAAAAAGTATAAACCTGGGAACTATCATATTCATAATGTGTGATGGAACATCTGAGACTTTGTGCCAAATGTGGAAAATAAATGATTGAATTCAACCACTCTATCATCAAAGACTAGATGGGGCAGCCAGCTTTACATCACTTCATATTTCAAACTTCTGTGACTAACTCGCAGGTTTTGGAGGTCAGGCAGAGAGAGATTACAAAAGCCTGAGCAAATTCATATACAGAAAGTGCTATGGCAGAAACTACGTGAACTCCCTCGTCAGACCCTATGCTATCAACATTCCTAGCTATCTTTGAGACACCATGGACTTCCTGAGGAAAATCCAATCCATTGGAGAGCTTCCAGAAAACACCATCCTGGCCACTATGGACTCAGAAGTTCTTTACACCAACATCCCACACAAAGATAGATTACAAGCTATTAGAAGAACCACCTTAGATGATGCCACAGCACACCTTGTGGCTGAACTTAGTGACTTTGTGCTCACCCACAATCATTTCAAATTTGAGGATAATTTATACCTTCAAGTCAGTGGCAGTGCTATGGGTACCTGCATGGCCTCACAATATGCCAACATTTTTATGGGTGACTTAGAACAAAGTTTCCTTAAGTCTCATCCCAAAGAACCTCTCCTCTCCTTGTGCTACACTGATGACATCTTCATCATCTGGATCCATGGTAGGGATGCTCTTGAAGATTTCCACAGAGATTTCAACAATTTCCACTACATAATCAAACTTCGCCTGGAACACTCCACACAGGAGATCCACTTGCTGGACACTACAGTACAAATTAGGGATGGACGCATCCACACCACCGTATACTGAAAACCTACTGATTGATATAGTTACCTACATCCCTTGAGCTTTTATCCAAAACACATCATGTGATCTATTGTCTATAGCCAAGCCCTAAGATATAACCACATTTGCTCTGATCCCTCTGACAGAAACAGACACCTTCAGGATCTCTGTCAAGCATTCTTAAAACTACAGTTCCCACCTGCAGAAGTAAAAAAAATAGAATGACAGATGCAGGTGGGTACCCTGAAGTGAACTACTACAGGAGAAGTCCAAGAAAGAAAACAACAGAGCGCCACTGGTCATCACATACAACCCCCAAGTCAGACCTCTGCAACAGATCATTAAGGATCTACAGCAGGGGTTGGCAACCTTTGATGGCCCCCATGCTAGCCCTGGCCACTGCACCCTCAGTGGGTGTGGGGTGTGGGGCCAAAAGGGGGTGGGGTCAGGCCTCCGGGGTCCCAGCTGTAGCTGGCTCTCGTCCTCAGCGGTGGGCGGCTTCCAGTTCTGGAGTTGGAGTTGGAAGCAGGCAGGCTGACCTGCCCCACTCCCCTCCAGCCCTGTCAAGCGGGGGGTAGGGCCAGCAGGGGTCAGGACCCATGTGCGCCACAGCTTCTTTGTTTCTGCTGGCTGTGCTCCCCAGCAGGGAAGTGTGGCTGGGGCACATGGCTCTTGCCACCAGCCACACAGCCCTGAAGGGAGCAGGGCCGGTGGGGGAGACAGAGTGGCGTTGTGTGCCTCTCAGGCTCAGCCCCCTGTGCCATTTTTGGCAGCAGTGTCGGAGGTTGCACTGGTCTATAGCCTGTTCCACAAGATGATCCCTCACTCTCTCAAACCTTGGGAGACAGACCTCTCCTCACTTACAGACAGCCCCCTAACCTTAAACAGATACTCATCAGCAAATACAGACCTAACAATGGAAACATTAAACCAGGCACATACCCCTGCAACAAACCACACTGCCAACTTTTCCACACATCTGCACAAAAGACACCATCATAGGACCTAATCAAGCCAGCTACTCCATCAAAGGTTCATTCACCTGCTCATCCACCAATGTGATTTATGTCATCATATGCCAGAAATACCCCCACACCTTATACATTGGACAAATAGGACAATTTCTGCACAAAAGAATAAATGGGCACACATCTGACATCAGAAATGACAACATTCAAAAGCTAGGTACCAAGCACTTCAATCTTCCTAATCACTCTGTTGATTGTTTAACAACTGTTCTCAACCGAGTCAGTAGGACATCAAGACTTCAAAGAGAAACAGCAGATTTGGAACTGATATGCAAATTTGACTGTGTGAAAGCTGGACAAAATCATGACTGTGGATTCTTCTCCCATTACAACGGGTGATGTGACTTCCCCTTCCTCTGTGTGCCGTTTCCCAGTGTTTGAATCTTAACAACTGCTTTGATTTGCTGTTTCAGTATGACCTGATCCTATGACTTACACTTCCCTGCATTTATATTCCTCCCATTCTGTAAATTCCCCCATCTTCAAAGCATCTGATGAAATGGGATTTTCTCCCATGAAAGCTCATATGATGAATAAATTTGTTAGACTTTAAGTGCCACAGGACTCCTTGCTTGTATGGTAGAAACTGGATTCCTACTTAGCCTGGGGTTTAAAAGAAGTCAGTAACACACTTTGGTCTACTGCATTTGTGAAAGAAAACCATGCTTTGTAAGAGCAGAATCTCTAGAAAGTAATTCTTATAATTGAACTGGGGTACATAGGAGTGTGCATACATGCAAACCTTTACCTAATGTTTGTAGGATTAAAAAGAGCTGAGGTAGATTTCTTCACTTTCTTGCCCAGTAACAGGCTGCAAGTTCAATTTGTTATGTTTTGTATGGCAGTGTGCACCTGTAAGTCATCTAAAATTATTTGTACAATGGCGAGAAGGTAGAAAATACAGTCAGAACACATGACTGTGGAGAAGTAGACTAAATTAATCTTACCGTCCTGCTTGAAAAATACTCCCAGTAAGACTAATTAGCTCTTTCTATTCAGGTCAGCTACTATCTGCTCCTTATCCAGTAAAATAATGTATTTCTTAAGGAGATCTGCACAATTTCCCCCATGACATAAAAACAAAAATAAACACTGAAAACATTCTTAATCCTTTTTTCCTTTGTTCCTAAACAAATGTGTTAGTGTGTACAGGAAAGCAAACGACAGGAAGAAAGATAACAATCAAATTGAATCTTTTCAGTGCATGAATCAACAACCTCATACTCTTACTGATGTAGCTTAAATATTACTACATCTCTGGTGTCTGTGTGCATGTTTATATGCTTTATTGTACTTTTGGTTGTAAAATTCTGAGAGCAGGGAGATTATCTCTTATTTGTTTGTAATGCATCCTGCAGATTTACTGAATTATTATAAATACTTCTGGGATGATTGTGAGGAATGTAGGAGATCCATTTTACTTTTATAATTATGTGCACCTCTGCTTGTTTGAATGTCATGGTGGCTGTCTACCACCAAGTGTTGTGGAACTGCTTCCATACCCCCAGGAAAAAGAGTAAGTGGCTGCATCCAGCTATCTCTTCATCCACTCATTTGCAAATCCACTGAATTTTGTATTGGTCATAGCTTCCAAAGGGAAATCGACTGCTGATCAAACACAGTTGGACCTGCTGAGGAAATGTGATTGGAATACAGAGGTCTGAGTAAAGTAGGCTGGAATGCAGTGGTACAGTGTTCTGGGGCCCACTATTTTTAGGGGGTCAGTGTTCCAGGGTGCCTAAAAATAGAAAATGGAGCCAGAATGCTGCATTCTGGGGCCCACCATTTAAAAAAAAAGCAGGCCCTGGAATGCAGCGTTCTGGCTCCATTTTCTATTTTTAGGGGCCCTGACACTGAGCCTCTAAAAACAGCAGGCCCTGAAATGCCATTCTGGTGCGTTCCAGCCAGCAGAAAGTTGGC
>ML681994.1:30603573-30664724 GCA_007922195.1 Podocnemis expansa | reverse complement strand
AAATTGGGGGGGTATAGGTGGAGGTTTGGGGGGGTATAGGGAGTGATCACTAATTTGGTACAACACTGTTATTAGCAGCCAACTGGGGGGCTGTTGGGAAATTTGGGTGTGTGTGGGGGGGATGTTAGGGAAATCCCTGGTTTGAGGACAGGCAAGCCAGCCCAGCAGAGAAAGGGCATGGGGGAGGGAGTTGGCCTGGGGTAGTGGAGAAAGACAGACAGCACAGCAGGGTGGGAGGTTGGGGAAGGGTTGGGGGACCAGTGGCAAGACAGGGGCCAGGGGCAGTAGCTGGGGTGGGGTGGACGTATGGGGAGCAGTAGCTGGGGTGCATGAGGGGGGCTCACACTGGCATGAGGGGGGCCTGCCAATTTAGAAGGGTTCCAGGGCTTGCCAAATTATACTTTAACCTCATGGAGCTAATCTGAGGGTGGGAAAATCACATGATTCAACCTTGGGAAGAGTAAAGTTCCAGGGCTTGTCATTAAAAAGATGCTTCTGAGAGAACTGAAGAGTGGTCAAGTGTACAGGTAACCCTACCCCTTTGACCGAAACAGTCAAATGGGGATATTCTATTGATATTTCCAAAACATCCTGACCTAGAAGAAGAAACCCCAGCAAGTGCAACAGCACCTTTAGCTATGATTAATAGCTATATTAAAGAGACCAACCTTGGGACTCAACCTATGATCCTCCAGCTGTGCAATGCTACTAATTTGTCACTCTCAACCACTATTTGTTTTTATGCATTTAAAATGTTAAGGTATTGCAATGATTGAAATTGGGCCAAAGTGAGTATTAACTTAGGGAATTAAATACAATGTGTTGCAATAAAATAAATCTCTTATATTGTAGAGATGTTTTCAATGAAGTGGAATTTTATGGGAACAAGGTTTCTAAAGCTGGGTGGATCATGAATATAAACAAGCTATATGAAAATTTTAATATACTAATCAATCATTTGTCTAATAATTTGTCCACTGCTACTCACCATAGCTTAACAGAATTAGAATTTACAACAATCAGTTTGTTTTTTAAAGCAAAAAAGATATAGACTTTAGGCAAAACAATGGCTGTTGTAGATGCAAAATGATGGCAGAATGTATTACAATATGGAAGTTAGCTTTAGAGCTATCAGACAGAGCTTCATCCAACAGCCACTGAAGTCAATGGAAAGACTTCTGTTGACTTCAGTGAATTTTGGATTTGGGCCACAGTTTTCAGATGACTATCTGCAATATATTAGAAGGCACTCCCAGCTCTGACACTGATATGCTTGGTGGCCTTGGGTGAGTCATTTTACCTCTGTCTCATTATCCTGCCTATAAAAATTGGGATAAGTATACTTTTGTAAAATATTTTGTACACTAAAATCAGGTTTTGAGTACCAAGTAACTTTCTCCCCCAAATTACTCATTTGTGTTTGTGTGTGGGGAGGTGTGTGAATTAGATATTTGTTCCCCACATAGGAAGTTCTAGACTGTAATCAAGTTAATTCTTACTATTCTCTTTGTTAGACTCAAAAAGCTTAATCTATTCATTTTATCATTTTCTAATCCTTAAATCATTCTTGTGGATCCTCTCTGAACCCTTCCCAATTTTTCCACATCTTGAACTCTGGGCAAGGTATTCTATCAATGGTCATGTCAGTAGTGAATACAGAAGTTAAAATCATATCTCCACTCCTACATGAGATTCCCTGATTTATGCATCCAAGGTTTGCATTAACCTATTGGCTACAGCATCTCATTGGAAGCTGAGATTCTGCTGATTATACATTATGATCCTCAGATCTTTCTAAGAGTCATTACTTCCCAGAATAGAGTCTTCCATTTTGTAAGTGTGGCTACATTCTTTATTCCTAGGTGTGTATATTTCATTTAGTCATTAAAATATGTATTGGTCCTCTATATTAGTGACCTGTCTTCATTAGTTACCACTGTCACAAATTTTCTGATATTTGTGAACTTCATCAGTGATGATTTTAATGTTTTCTTCCAGGTCATTGATAAAAGCGTGAAATAGTGTAAGGCCAAGAACAGATCGTAGCAGTTCAACATAAGAGATGCACCTACTTGATGAATTCCTCATTTGCAATTACATTTTGAGCCCTTTCCATAAGTCAGCTTTTAATTCATTGAATGTGTGCTGTGTTAAACTTGTGTTGTGGTAATTTTTTTAAATCCAAGTTTCATGTAGTATCTAGTTAAACATCTTACAGAAGTCAAATATTACATCAAAACTACTACTTTTATCATTCATCTCCATCATCGGAAAATTTTAAGAGCTGGTTAGACAAACATCTGTCAGGGATAAGCAAACAAGGAGTCCTCTGGCACTTAAAGACTAACAAATTTATTTATTTCATAAGCTTTTATTGGAGAAAATCCCACTTCATCAGATGCTTTGAAGATGGGGGAACTTACAGAATATCGGGAATGGTTTAAGATGGTATTTGATCTTGTGACATGAGTGCATGAGGCTGGACTTGATGACCTCTCATTGTACCTTCCAGTTTTTGTGATTCTACGATCAATCAAGCTAGTAAACTCATACAAAAAAAAAGAAAATGAAATTATTTTAAATTGTTTGTAGCTACCTTCACTTCCTCTATAAACCATGTCTTTTTTTTTTTTTAACCAATACAGCCTTCTTCCTGAAATGTGAGATTGTGGTTTTGGCATCTAGTGAAGTGTTCTTCAATTTCCAATTACCATTCACATCTTTCTGAATGAATTCTTGATCATACCTGATTTGGCCCATAATTGTTTTCAACTTTGCATAAGTTGCCCTTGTAAAGCACCAAGCATATAAATGTCTGGTTTGAACTTCACTGTGTTTGCAGATTATAAGTGTGATCAAGTCAGGGCCATTTGTACCTTAACTATCATTAATTTTTAGTTCTGTGGTCAGTTCCTCTTTATCTGTTAGGGCAAGTTCTAATAAAGAATTCCTCCATGATGGCCATAATATTTTTTGAGTTAGGATGCTGTCATCTATTATGTTTAGACATTACAAGGATGGTTTAGTACTGGCAGCATGAGACCATCAGCATGGGTCACTTAGATTGAAGGCCCCCATGATTATAAAGCCTTTTCCCCACTATAAGTTGAAGATAGGTGTGTCAGTGATCCTGTTGCCTAGTGTGATTTGGTGGTCTGTAGCAGATGCCAACTAATACCCCTCACCCCCTCTTTCTCTTTTAAACATTATCTGTTAGCAGGGCCATTCCAGTAGATAGTGAGATGCCCATTATAGGGGCTGCAGCCCCAGGCTGTGAGCTAAAGGTGGTCCCCAGGCTGCAACCCCCAAAACTCCTTATTTGGCTTTGCCAGCTGGGCTGGGATGTGGGCATGGGGAGGATGTGTCCCTAGGGCCAGAGATTGTGGCAGTCCTGCCCTGCCCCCAAGCCAGCTGGTGCTGCTGTGCTTTGGGGGTGGAGCTGGCTAGCTGACTGGCTCACAAAGTGGCCTCCAGCATAGCCCTGCATAGTTTTTGGGCTGCACTGGGGTTCCCAGGGGGCTGGCTATGCCAGCTTGACTGGCGCAGCGCTGGCCCAGCAGCCCTGGTATGGCTGACAGCACTGCAGGGCCTGCTGGAGGCTGGACCAGATGAGGGGTAGAGACTAGGAGTGATAAGGTGGACCTTGCAATTTTTCGCCCCATAGAATTACACAACTCAAAGATTCAGTTGTGGGGCCAAAAACTAAAGGGAAGGAAAAATGTGTTCTTTCATTACAGCCCAAGTGAAAGATCCACACATAAGTAAAGGAAACTAACATTTGTTGAAACTAGTAGATGTAGCCTAACTCTGAATGTTTGTTGAAAGAAACTGTGAATGAAAACAGAATGGATCTGACTCCCTTAAAAGTTTAGAGCCTATGACTCCATTGCCTTAGCCTTGATCTTTCTTCCTCCCTCAGACAAGGGATGAGTCGCTGTTTAAAAAAAATTGCAGGAAAACAAATGAGAACATGAAAATTGACATATTGGGTTAGATCAACAGTTCATCTAGCCCAATATTCTGTCTTTTAATAGTAGCTAATGCCAGGTGCTTTAGGCCAGTGGTTTTCAAACTTTTTTTCTCAGAACCCAGTTGGAAAAAAAAATCACTTATGCCCATGACACAACAATTACATCTTTGAGCAATGCATTCCAGTCTTTTGACAGAGACAACAAAGGGTGCCACCACCTAGTGCCTGAGTTTGAAAACCACTACTTTAAGGGAATGAACAGACAGAACAGGTAATCATCAAGTGATCCATCCTGTCAGTCATTCCTAGCCTCTGACAAACAGCAACATGTGCCTACCATGGCTAATAGCCATTGATGGATCTATCCTCCATGATCTTATTTAGTCCTATTTCGAACCTTGTTATAATATTGACCTTCACAGCATTCTCTGGCATTCCACATGTTGACTGTGAGTTGTGTAACGAAGTACTTGCTTTTGTTCATTATCAACCTCCTGCCTATTAATTTCTTTTAGTGACCCCTAGTTTTTGTGTTATGAGAAGGAGTAAAAGGCACTTACTTCTTAACTTTCTCCACACCACTCATGATGTTATAAACCTGTATCATATTCCCCAGCCCCTTAGTTGTCTCTTTTCCAAGTTGAAAAGTCCTAGTTTTATTAATCTCTCCTCTTTGTGTAATCAAAACCAACAAAAGTCCTGTGGCACCTTAATGACTAACAAAGTTCTTCAGGCAGAAGCTTTCATGGGCTGCAACCCACTTTGTCTGCCACAGGACTTTCATTGTCTTCGTTGTATACAGACTGATACGGCTATCTCTCTAGAACTCATTTTTTTTTCTTCGAGTGGCTGCTCACATACATTCCACCTAGGGTTGCATGCGCCAACATGCACAATCACCAGAAAATTTTACCCTCAGCCCCCTCTGCAGGGCTAGCAGTGGAGCGCCCTGGAGTGGCACACACACCACCCTGGTTAACTGCCACCACTGGTCCAGCAAGTGCTCAGTTCCTTCTTTCTGCCGTTCATGATGGTCACCGGAACACCCTCTCGCCGTGTTTGCATCCTGCTTTGTTGCTCGTTCTGTTAGTTAGTTAGTTTAGTTAGCGTGATTTATTCCCCCTTGGGGGCTATCCTGTTCACTGGGGTTTAAGCCTTGTGTCACTTGCCAGCAAGGCTATCTCTTGTCAGCGATCCCCATGATCGCTGTTTGAAGTGTCTGGCAGAGAAGGACAGGGACATTTGACTTAAAGCCCTCCTGATGGAGTCAACTTTGACCCTGGCTATGGATCCACCTCATCCCTCCTTGCTGGCAAGCCTGGCCACGACAGCTGGAGTAACTCCGGGGCAGCCTGTGACCCTGGCACCGATGAGCCTTCAGGCTCAGGGAACGTGCTCTGCATTGGCCGCACCGGCGGTGCATAAGGAAGCCTGCATGGGTCGGGAGCACTCTAGCCACAAGCACACAGACTCTCCCTTGACCCCAGGCAGTTACCGATCAGCATCTCCGCCGGCCCCCTTGACAACGGAGGCATATGAGGCAGCGAGGGCACTGGCAGCCTTACAATCACTGCCGCCAGCTGCGGCTCTCTTCCTGCCCGCCTTCTCTGAGGAAACCCTCCCTTAACTCTCTGGCATGGCATGGCTCAGTGTTGCCGAGTGCCCTGCCTCCCCAATCAGCTTCAGTGGCACCTCAAGATTCTCCACGCCAGGAGTGGGACTTGTCTCCCATAGGGCATACTGCCCCGGCACTAGGGCAGTCCCCTGGCCTGAGCCGGCACTACGCTGCAGTGGAAAGGCACCTGCGCAAATGGCACCACAAGTCTGTGGTGCCCAGGGGGAAGCGGGTGCAGTCCCCATCCTCATCCTCGTCACCAGTACTGTGGCACCGTGCGCCCAGGCACCACTCCTTGTCCAGTTCCCCCTGGGGGTGTACAGCCTCTAAAAGGTCTTGACATCAGTGGGGAGAGGCCCCCCCTGTTCCTCCACTTCCTACTTGCCATCTTCATCTGCTTCAGAGGGCACCTCTCAAGGGAAAGTGACATCAAAGGTTCGGCCATATCCAGACCAGAACTGCCCCCTGCTAAGGCCCTCCATCCCCAAGTTTGGCCCACGAATTGGCCTTGTTGGGAACCCTGGGTGTTTCAGCAGGATGCCCAGACACACCATAGCTCCCAGACTGACTGCAGGCAGCCCAGGGGTTGGAGGTCGGCATCAGGTGATACTCGGGACCCATCAGAGCATCGACCCTCTCCCATGAGACCCCACTGCTCCCCTTCCTCCTCTACGGATGTGGGGATGGCCTGGTCTCCTTCTTCACTGCTTGACAATTTTAAGGTGTACCAGGACCTCCTCTGTAGACTGGCATCCAACCTACACTTGGAGGTGGAGGAAGTGAAGGAATCTTTGGATTCATTGTTCAGTGTTTTGTCAGCCTCAGTCCCGGCTAGATTGGCCCTCCCCATCCACAAGGGCATGCTGCGAATCGTGAAGTCCATTTGGCAAACAACCCTCCTCTGTGGCCCCCACTTCAAAGGGGGCTGAGAAGAAATACTACATTCTGGCCACTACTCTTCAGTATTTGCATGCGCACCCTGCTTCCTCTTCTTTGGCAGTGGATACTGTGAATCAGTGAGAGTGCCAGGGCTAACTGGCCTCCACTCCAAAAAGCAAGGAAGCGAAAACTCTCGATACATTTGGAAGGGAAATTTTATTCTACTGCAATCATGCAGCTCAGGATAGCGAATCACCAGGACCTCCTGGGGAGATATAATTACATCCTTTGGGACTCCCTAGCGCGGTTTGCTCAGCTTCTTCCATTGGATTGCTGCTTGGATTTTAATACCATCCTGGATGAGGGCCTGGAGGTTGCTAGGTCAGCCCTGCAAGCCTCTTGGGATGCTGCTGATTCGGTGGGCAGAACCATTGCCTCTGCAATTAGTTTATGCAGAGCAGCATGGTTGCAGGCATCAAGCTTACCTCCCTTGGTCCAACAGTCCATTCAGGACCTGCCCTTCAATGGCATGTCACTCTTCTCAGACCAGACGACACTAAATTTCATGGTCTAAAGGATTTGACTGTAACTCTTCGATCCTTAGGACTCTTCTCACCTCTGTCATCTCACCGCCCTTATAGGCAACAAGTTCCTCAGGTTCCCCCTCAGCCTAGATAGCCCTTTGCCAACAGGGCTGCAAGGCAGAGGGACAGGGACAGAGGGAGGGCCCCCAGGAGTAGGGGTAGCAACTCTCTGAGCAGGGCGCCCCAGCCCAGCTGTTGTCGCTCCAGCAGTTGGGGCAGTGGTTTTGGCAAGATGCACAAGGGCAGCGAACCAAGTATCCATCTTCAGGATCCTTCCAACCCTCCCTTCCTAAACAGACTTTCGCCCTTC
The DNA here is from genome assembly GCA_007922195.1 of Podocnemis expansa. Taxonomy (NCBI): domain Eukaryota; kingdom Metazoa; phylum Chordata; order Testudines; family Podocnemididae; genus Podocnemis; species Podocnemis expansa. The sequence continues at coordinate 30,657,366 of ML681994.1, read as the reverse complement.
TATTCCCAGTGGGCCTCCATTACTATGGACCGTTGGGTCTTGAGAACGGTACGGGATGGTTACTCGCTGCAGTTCTGTGCCAGGCCCCCCAACCACTCTCCCCCTCCCCAGTCCCTTTTCAGGGAAACCTCTCACAGACAGTGCCTGAACCAAGACGTGGACAAATTTTTAGCACTGGGAGCTGTGGAAGAAGTCCCGAAGGGGGAGGAAGGGAAGGGATTTTATTCTCACTATTTTCTGATTCCCAAATCGAATGGGGGGGGGGTTAAGGCCCATTCTCGATCTATGCAACCTAAACAGGTTTCTAAAGAGACTGAAATTCCGAATGGTAACCCTCAAGCATATCATCCCTTCACTGATGTAGTGGTCACCTACTGGAAGACATTGTCACACATTAGTTTAGGGTGGCCAGGGGGTGGTGGGCCCCAAGAGCCTAGACCAATTCATAGCTGTGCTGGGCTGTTAGCTAGAAACTGCAATTGTCAGCCTCCTCTGGAAAATAGGAAGTCACCACACATATAAGCGGCAACTGCCCCCCCCCCAAGGGGGGGGTTTAAACTGTCAGAGCTAGCTCATTTTTTTTTCTCTTTCTCCTTTACTTCTGTTTTTGCTGTTAAGCAATGTTAATTTGTTTGTGTCTGGGTATAAAAGGAAATTCCCTAGGAAGGAGGGGGGGAGTCTCTCTTGGGTCTGAAGATGCAATGAGTTGGGGCCTTGCTCCACTCTAAGGGGGCCACTCACCCCGAGGTGGCGGTGTAGCCACTCATGCCAGGACAGGGCTCCCCCCTGGGCTATGTGATGGTGAGCAACAAGGTTTAATTTGGCTGTATCTTTAATAAAGTTGTAGTCTGCTTCACTCCTGACTCAGGTGTTGCTTCTTGCGTGGAATCCTCGAACCTGTCCTGAGCCTGCTCGTGACAACTGGATCCTGGATATTGGTTTGCCACCCTTGATTTGCAGGATGCCTATTTTCATGTGGCAATCAAGCCTCAACACAGGCGGTTCCTACACTTTGTGAGGGGGCACCACCACCTGCAGTTTACTGCTCTCCCTTTTGGCCTTTCCCTGGCCCCAAGGGTTTTTACAAAATGTGTTGCTGTCATTGCAGCTCACTTGCGGAGGAAAGGTGTTCATATTTTTCCTTGCCTCGATGACTGGTTAATCAGGGGTCGACTGAAGAACCAGTTTCGGGCCAGTGTTAGCACGGTCCGGTCACTATGCGATCGTCTGGGCATCATCATCAATGGCCAGGAATCCCAGCTGTGCCCTGTTCAGAGACTGGAGTTTATAGGGGCAGTCTTGGACTCAACCCAGGCCAGGGCTTTCCTACCAAAAGCCAGGTTCGAGGCCATGTCAGACATGGTCGCCGATCTCAAACGAAGACCATCCACCACAGCCAGGCTCTGCCTCAGGCTCCTGGGCCATATGGCGGCATCCATGAGCATAGTGCACCTGGCCTGCCTCCGACTCAGGCCCTTTCAGGTGTGGTTGGGGTCGGTATTCGGCCCCAGTAGACATCCTCTGAACAAAGTAGTGACAATCCCACAAGGAATTCTGTGGCAGCTGGATTGGTGGCAAAGGCCCCAATTCGCTTTGGAGGGAGTCCCATTCGGGACAGATGTTCCCTTGGTGATGCTAATCATGGACGCCTCGGATCTGGGTTGAGGTGCTCATCTCAGCCTAGGCTTCAGCACACAAGGAAGGGGGTTGTGCGCAGAGAAACTTCACCTCAATGTGAGAGAACTAAGGGCCATCAGGCTCATCTGCCGCATGTTTCAGAAGAAGCTACGGTGTCACTCAGTTCAAATTCTAACGGACAATTCAGCGACCATGTACTATGTGAACCGCCAGGGGGGTGCTTGCTTGTTGGTGATGTGCCATGAAGCGATGTGACTTTGGGACCTAGCAATGGCCTATGATTTTCATATGGTTGCTTCTCACCTCCCAGAGGTAAGAAACGACAGGGCAGATCACCTCAGCAGACACTTCAACTCCCAGTACGAATGATCTCTGCACCCAGGAGTGCTGGGTTCGATTTTCCGCAGCTGGGGTTTTCCACTAGTCGATCTGTTTGCCACTCGGGTGAACCAAAAGTGTCGCCAGTTCTGCCCACTGAAGGGGTTGGAGGCTGGATCCCTTCCAGATGCCTTCCTGCTGTCTTGGGGGGGCCCACTGATGTATGTGTTTCCACCATTCCCGCTACTTCACAGGGTGTTGTTAAAGATAAAGAGGGACAGGGCTCATGTTATTCTGATCGCCACCACCTGGCTATGCCAGCACTGGTTTCATATGCTGCTGGACCTCTCGATAGCCTCACTCCCGGAACTCCCATTATGGCACGATCTATTGACTCAGGACCAGGGCCGTCTTCTCCACCGGGACCTGAGGTCACTCCATCTGATGGCCTGGAGGCTCTCTGGTTGACCTCGGAAGAGCTCGCCTGTTCATCCCAGGTGAGACGCATCTTGATGGGTAGCAGGAAAGCCTTGACCCGCGCGACATATGGCTCCAAATGGTCACGGTTCCACCATTGGGCCCAAGCCAGGAATCTTGACCTGCGCTTTGCTCCCATCCAGGACATCTTGGACTACTTGTTCGACCTGAAACACCAGGGCCTCATGCTGGCCTCTCTGAAGGTCCAGCTGGCAGCAATCTCAGCGGTTCATGCTCCCTTTGTGGGTCAATCCACTTTTTCACCCGCTAGTTGTGAGATTTTTAAAAGGTCTAAAGTGGGTTTTTCCTTCAATTAGGCTGCCTTCCCCTCAATGGGACTTGAACTTGGTCCTCTGGGTTTTGGCTGGCCCACCTTTGAGCCATTGGCTACCTGCCCATTGTTGACTTTATCACAGAAGGTGGCATTTTTAGTAGCCATAACCTCTGCGAGGAGGGTTTTGGAGTTAAAAGCTCTCTTTTCCAAGCCCCCTGTACAGCCTTCTTCAAGGATAAGGTGCGGCTCAGACCTCACCCAGAGTTCCTCCCTAAGGTAATTTGGGACTTCCACCTCAACCAAGACATTTTTCTCCCTGTGTTCTGTCCCAAGCATCACTCGTCGAGTGAGCAGAGGAGGTGGCACACGCTGGATGTGAGGGGAGCTCTTGCTTTCTACATTGAAAGGACAAAGCCCTTTAGAAGATCTACTCAACTCTTTGTGGTGGCAGCAGACTGGGTAAAGGGCAACCCAGTTTCATCTCAAACGATTTCTACCTGGATCATATCCTGTATAAAAACTTGCTACCAGTTGGCACGTGTTCTGCTACCACAGGGAGTGAAAGCCCACTCAACCAGGGCTCAAGCCTTGTTGGCAGCCTTTGTTGCCAGTCCGGGACATTTGTCAAACGGCAACGTGGGCCTCGGTCCACACCTTTACCTCCCACTATGCTACAATGCAGCAGGCTAGAGATGATGCAGCCTTTGGCAGGGCTGTCCTCCACTCCAGTGTTTCATAACTCTGCCCACTATCCGAGGTGAGGCTTGTAATCAACACTAGGTGGAATGTATGTGAGCAGCTGCTCGAAGAAGAAAGGGGATAGTTACTTACCTGTAACTACTATTCTTCGAGATGCACTGCTCACTTCCATTCCACACCTGCCCGTCATCTCCGCTTCTGGAGGTAGCGGAAAGAAGGGACTGAGCGCTTCATGGATCAGCGGTGGCAGTTAACCAGGGTGGTGGATGTGCCACTCCAGGGGGCTCCACTGCTGGTCCTGCAGCGTGGGCTGAGGTAAAAATTTCCAGTGATCGTGCACCCTGGCTCATGCAACCCTACATGGAATGGAAGTGAGTAGCGCATCTCAAAAAACAGTAGTTACAGGTAAGTAACTATCCACTTTATGAAAGCTTTTTCATACCTCTAATCATTTTAGTTGCCCTCTACTGTACCTTTTTCAGTTCCAATGTATCTTTTTTGAGATGAGGTGACCCAATCTACATGCAGTATTCAAAGATGTGGGTGTACAATGGATTTATAAAGAGGCAATACAATATTGTTTGTATTATTTCTTTCCTCCTGATTCCCAATGTTCTGTTAACTTTGTTAGCAGTGTGCTGCTGCACATTGAGTGGATGTTTTCAGAGGACTATTCACAATGACTCCAAGACTCTCTCCTGAATGGTAACAATAAACAAAACCTCATCATTTTATATTGTAATGGTTCTCTGCCACAGCCCTTCCGCTTTGATAGCCGTCTTGGTCAAGAGTGACTCCAAGACTCTATGGTTTAGCAATTCAGTGTAGCTCATTTATGGTGTGCAATCCCACCACCTTCTTACAACAGGAGGTTCTGCAACCAGGCATGTGGAGCCTCTGCTTCCTTCTAGTCTCTGGCTTCTTCTCTCTACTTCCTTCACATGGGCAGGTATACAGCTCCATGCTAATTAGGCGGACAATTTTTTCCTCTTCACCAGTCAGGTGCGGGTGTCCTTAAATGGCTTTAATTTACCTCTCTCAATTGTGATTGGCATGAGGGAGGGCTGGCTAAGGGGTTGCTGCCCAGCATTCTGTCACATACAGATATAGTTGGGATTATGTTTTTCAGCATGCATTACTTTGTATTTGCATTGAGGCTGTCTCCTATGCAGGGTTTGTGGGCTGGACACAGGCTGGCCTTCATGCATACGCTCATCATTACTCTCCTGCACACCCACAGGGTGACCCTCGTAGGGGTTTTGGTGTTGATGCAAGGTGTTGTGCCTGGACTCCTGCAGCTTTCTCAGTACTGGGGGCCTTAGAGAGCATCTGATCCAGCTGTTCAAAGAATGGGCTATTGGAGGATTCTTCTCAGAGTGACTGTTGGAGTCTTTTCCTCCCACCTCATCCACTGCTGGAGCCTCAGATGCTTTATCTATTCCCATTACCTGAATATAATCAATCCTCCACCCCCTGCCAGTGTCTCCAAAATGTCCAGTTACAGATACAAGTTCCTGGTGCGGTGGCCGAAGAGTCAGGGAATGGGTTGGGAACTCGGATCACATAGTGATTTGAACCCAGGTGTGCTCAGCTGGCTAGGTGACTGTTTTTGGAGCATGTTCCATGTTCACCTGTCCTAGGGAAAAGTGCAGTGGAAAATTATTCTGATGTGGTCAGTGCAGCTCACTGTTCCTGGTGAGACTGGGCAGATAAGGACCTTTATAGGTGTGGGGGCAGACATGAAGGAAGGGATCCAGTATATTGTGAGAGCAGGGCTAGAGGACTATTGAATTACAGACATGGTACACACCCCTTACTGCCATCCACACTACAGCTGGCACAAATATGGACCATGCCATAACCTGAGGTACATTCATACACATACACCTCAGCTAAGCTAGAGTTCTTGCTATATACACACCTTAAAACCCATGCTGCTTGAGTTAAACATGGAAGGTAAAGGGTCTGGCATAACCATGAACCAGTCTGCAGTTGCCTAAGGAGCACTTCAATATTTGGTTCTTACTATTTTGTATCTTGTCAGAAGTTTTTCAAAGTTATTTCTAGTTAGCTTTTTCCCTCCAGATTTACTTTATTACATCTCTGAAATCCACGCACGCAGAACGTTTTCTTGGTTTTTAATTTGACAAGAGAACAAGAATTTTCAAGGTCTTTCTGTTTCACTTTCAACCTGTTTGTCTCGCACCCTTGAATCTCATTTTTGAATGAAATCATTGTATGAGTGGAATGAGTATATTTACTTCTTATCAAGTATTGGTATATCTGTCCTCTCAGTCCTCATGCTCACAGGAAACCTGCACAGTGCGTACAAAAGACAGGCCTGGGCACTTAAATTCATAATTGCTAGATACCAAACATCACAAACCTAACAAAGACACTGATTTTATGCCTCATTTCAGGAATTTGTAGCCCAAATATGTAACTTGTCCTGTAACTGCAGAGGTTTTAATTGCCCATGTCATTTTGAATGCTTTTTGCCAACTTGTGTTAACTCCTTATATATAAAATTCTGTTCCACCTTGTAGTCAGCTGTGATATTTTGATTACCATTCCCAGACTTAAACCAGAGCTCTGTGGAGCTTGAAAGCTTCTCTTTTACCCACAGCCATTGATTCAATAAAAGATATTAGCTCAATTGCTTCATCTTTCCCTATCCTGGGAAAAACACGTCTACAGCAACACAACAGAGTGTACCTCATTCAGCTAGAATCCAGAAGCCAGTGCTTAAGTGATAAGTACCATATTGACAATTTAGTATTACAAGGGAAAACTCTGTTTAGAAACACAATGCATCATGCAGTTTAAAAAAAAAAATTAAAAAAGCAGAGGAAAAGTTCTTCATTCTCAAAGCAGCAAATTAAAAACATTTGTGAAAATATATTTCTAGAAATATTACCTCATAGATGTATTTGTTCCTTTATTCTTTTTTCTCTCCGGATGTATGAACTTGTCGATCACATGGGAATTATCCTCATGTAATAGTGAATAAGCAGCAACATTAAGAATTCAAGAGGTGGATGGTGAGGGACAGGAAACAATTGGTTTCATTTTTGTTATTTTTGATTCACATCCTCATTTATCTATGGGATAGTGATGTACTATTTGGTTTACTTAACCTTGATAGCCTTCAGAGGTTAACACATACATGTTTAATGTAGTGTCCTTAATCAGAGCAAGCTGGCATTGAGAGGTACAATTATAAACCCTTATTCTGCAAATACTTGGCATCTGGCCATTTACATGCATGAGTAACTTTATATTTCTGAGTAGTCTCTTAGTGGATATGTTCATATGCTTAAAATTACATGCATAAATATTTGCACACTTGCAGTTTTAGCCTTGGACAGCAGTAATGAAATAGTTAATACATCCCAGTATGTCTCCTGTAGATTTTCTGTTACTTCAACTCCAAAAAGATCAGACTACAAAGCAAAATGTTCTATTTTATTTTGGCATTCAAACATTATTCTTCTGCTGTGGTAAGTGATTAACATTTATATTGTTTTTCAAAATAGAGGAATATGCTAAAAATAAAGGAAATCAGTCAACCAAGTCTACTGAGGATTCAAAATATTCAGACTTTTTTTTCTTAAAACTAGTACTGTATATGCTTTTGATAGTAGTATTGGTGAGTTAACAGGCCTTTTACACAGATTGTTTTGCTTCTAATTTTTAAAGGTTTTTCCAGCTTTTATATAGTAAGTCTGAAATATTATTACCATCGTGAAAAGCACACAGCATAGGAAAAAATTGTTTAAAGAGTTTTTGAGCAGGATAAGGGGAAAGGACAGTTTCTGATGTTATTTCACTGATGGCTTCTGGAGGAGAAATAAAGAAAGAACAAATTGTTTTATGTAGCAGTAACTTTTTTTTTCATTCTTTGCAAGATCATTTACTCACATCTGGACACTACTGAATCAAATATTGATATTTGCAGAACTATAATCAAGTTTATGCATTTTAAAGTGCAGTGAGTGTTCTCTTGTAGCAAAGAAGGATATTGATATGTCACTCAAAACAAAGCGATGACATTTATGGTTACTTTACTTTTGTGTTAGTATTTCCATGAAGATTTCTGGGGTTTGGAGGTTTTGAAATCTTTCCAGTGGTCTTGCTCCTCCTTCACATTTGCTCATTTCAAGGTGCTATGCTTCCACCCTTTACACATTGTAAAACAGATACTTGGAGAAAAATGTACTCATTTTTGGGTTCTGCTGCAATGCCCTTTTAGATTACTTGGGTAGAGCAAGAGAGCAGTGACAACCAATTAACATAAAATGCCTTTACAGTTGTTCCAAGGTGAAAACACAGAAGACGAGGCACTTTAAGTATGAGGTGAGCCTTGAGGTCAACCGCAGGGAATGGTAGCACTGACTTCACCTTTGTGGTAAAACAAAAGTGTCTTGAAAGGGTGGAAAGAGGGCAGAATTTGGGCAGTATAAAAACTGAAAAAAATCCCTGGTTGTGTTAATGACCCCCACTTGCTTGGTGTTCATTGTAAAGTCATTAAGCCATAAAAGTGTAAAATAAGCAACAAGTTACTATATGCAAAATCTGTAACAAAGGAATTGCTGAACCTGTGAGAAGTGATGAAATGGATCCGATTCAGAACTGTTGTAATCCCATTGATGCCAAGGGAATTATACTAGGAATGAATTACACCCCAAAAGTCAGAAGGGGGAGCCAAGCAGGCTATGTGGCAGTGAGACTCGGCAAAATGTCCTGTATGTGGATTTGATTTGTAAGAGAAGTCACTAAGTGAATATTACTCAGCACACATGCTCCTTTCCTTAGGATGCAGCTTGCAAATCCTACATCTGGCTAAGCTAGACAGCTGCACCTGGATCACGCAGAATGACCTTGTTATGGGTGTCACTCATTATAAGGACCTGCAAGAGGGTTTTGCATTGTGGGGATTGTTAGGAAGACTAACATGCCCCTTTGATTCTTTGTCCCTTTGCAATCATAACTAGTTGATTTTCTTGAAAGAATTCAGTTCCCTACAGAGATCTACGACAGAGTAACCTTTATGTGGAGCAGGAGCAGCAGCAGCAGCATTGGTCATCTGTATCACGTGAAAAGAAAGCAGCTCCCACACTACCTCTTCTGCTAGAGGAGCAAGGTGTATCTTGTTGCTGGGACAAGGCCTCCTAGGCAAAAATCTTTATATGATGAGATTGTGCATGTAGCATGTGGCCAGTGTGCACTTTGCAGGCTGCAGGTGCTGTCTGGAGCCCACCTAGAAGACTCCAGCTAGGTAGCAGCATGGGGGAGAGAAGATTCTGCGAGATGGGGGCTGCCCAGAAGCCAGTAAATAAGGGCAAACTGCAAGCACCACAGGCAGACCTGCATGCTTTCTTTAGCTCTTTCAGCAGCTCAGCCCAGAACGGAGGCAGGATGGCTTCCCTGACTGCATATGGTAAAGGTGTTTTTTTTATTACTGGGGTAGGATAGTCTTTAATTACTTGTCTTGCGAACACTATTATTGGGGGAGGGGGTGCAGTCAGAGGTGGCGGATCACTGAGTTATGTGGCTGGGGAGCGCTGTGGGACAGCATAAGGGGCTGATGGAGGGGATCACTGTGTCTTGAAGCTATCTGGAGGGAAAGGGACTGCAACTAGGGAATTGTACCGGGTGACACTCTTGTTCAGCACAACTGTGAATTTCTGTTACAAAAAAAACTATGGAATGGAACAAATGTGGGAGCTACTCACTATCCGAGGTAGAGCCACACAAGGCAAAAATGCAAACCAAGGCACTTTTACTGATTTCTCTCTCTTCATTCTTCTGAGAACTGATTTTACATCCTCACCATGTCAAGTGTGAAAGCAGCGTTTAATGCTGGCTGCTGAATGAGAAGGCTGAAGGGTCTTGGAAAGAGTGGAAGGATTTCTGGCATCCGTTCATATAGGGACAATACGTTTCAGAGATTACTCACAGGGGCACTGTATCAGAAATGCTTTGGAGGATTTTCAGCACCATTATAGTACATTTGGGGGATATATTCCTCATGAGCTTCGCAATTTTATTTAGTCCACTTGTAATATGTGGTTTTATTTATCTGCTTTACTTCAAAACAAAACTATTTAACACCTGAAAGAACATTTACAAATGACCTTTCAGAGTGGATATAGCCTGAAAATTCTGAAGCATAATAAGCAGTCACAAGTTTTGCTAGGTTAGAAAGCAATATTTTTAGTCATTTTTCAGCAACTCTGTTCCCTGTCTTGAAGTTAAGAAGATGCAACTAGGAGCTGGAGTTTCGTTTCCTTCTTTAGAGTAAATGTTAAAATTTAGATACAAATTATAAAAAGTCAGTAGCTTAAATTTTACTGTAATTATGCATTATTTCTAACACCATCTTATAGTGCAGCTGTGGGTTATTGTCAGTTGGTGAAGTGATAGATGAAGACAAAAGCAGTGGAAGCTCTATACTATTCTGGGAGATGTATCCCTCTTCATTACTTGTTCAAGATTATACGGATCCCTGCGAGTTACAGCAACCCACAGCCTTATATTTAGTCTGGAAGGTGAAGTCTTCACATATTTCTGAATACTTAAAACATTTTAAAATTACTCTTTGCCAGTAGGTTTATAAACCTACTCTAGATAGGTGCTGTATTCATAAGGCTTTTTCATAAGTCTTTGGAACACAGTTTTTATTGCTATTATGGATTTTTGATTTAATAATTTTAAATATTATCTTTCATCCATGAGGATTCTCCAGCACCTTCAAAAAACTCTGTAGTTGCAGGAATCATGTCACAAACTGCTAAAATACAGCAACACATAGGTAAGGTGAAATGAGAAGCTGATTAACATTGCTCAGCAACAGTAAAAAATCATGCCAGAAAGGAGGAGGACTGTATCTAATTGAAAGAGCACAAAAATTGCATGGACTTATTATTTTTATTAGCTAATCAACTGTTTGTTGCTAGGCACTTGCCAGGGTTGGTTGGAGTGGACATTGCTGCTTAAATTGTTTGGTTAGTTTTGTTATTAAGATACATTACCTTGTAATATTTTTTTATATCTTATACGATTTGTTTTCACAGCAGATAACTCAAATGTATGTCTGATTTACTACATTTCAAAACTTCATATGGTGTATACAAGACATTTCACGTTCAAACTGTTTTTGCGTGAATTGCTTAGTGTTCAGTTGTACGATTCTGTTCAGATAAAATTCCCCAGTGAAGTCAGTGTTCTATATTTTGGGGAACAGCTCTGCATGGGCAAAACTAATCTAGTAGGACATTCCATTCTTATGTTTATGATTTTGCTAGGAAACTGTCAGTTCTATGTGAATATAGTTCTTTAAGGGCAAAAGGAGAACATAATAGGGAGCTGGAAATGGTATAGAAAGTAAGCCTCAGGAAAAGTCTGAAGTTAAACTAAGACGATAGCATTGTTTTGCGAATGTTTGGATGGTCCCCTGTGCATTTGTCTGTTCACTGCATCTGAAGACTATCTGTATGACACAATATGTACATGTGTGTACAGATGTTGTTAACTTTTCCTGAATGTAGAGTATTTTCTTTGCTTAGGAAACGTTGAAGCCCACAGGATAAATTCAGCCAAATTCACTCTGAAGTAAGTAGGTGCAACTCACTCACAGATCCCTGCACCTAGGTCTGTATTCACAAAAATGTTACTTAAATTGTAAACAAGAAATGGGTGTAAGCAGGGAAAGTAGCACAACTTGCACAGACTTGGTATTGTTTGTACAAAATGAGTAGAACTTGCATATCATGGCAGGAAGCAGGCAGTGCAAGCATGGAAAATTGCTACTAGGAGGATGCAAAATAAAGAAGGCTCAATCCACCATTTCAATTTATGCTGCAGCTATCCCCCCAAACCCTAACTCAGCCCTCGTATAAGTAGGCACTGTCATAGTTCAGGGCACTGCACCTGCGTTTTCTCTTAGTGGTTCAGCAGAGGCATCCGCTGTCAGGCTTCCAGTTCCACCATTCTTCAGTAGAGAACTACCAGTACATATCTTCCTCCTAAGCAGGTATTACCAAACTGAATAGTTTCCTGCCTTCACTGTATTATTCCCAGCAAACAGGGCTGGATAACTGCAGGGGCTGAAGCCCCAAGCTCTGGTTGAAAGGGCGGCTCTGGGCTCAGAGCCCCTTAGGCCCCTGCCTGATTCGGCTACCCCTCTCAGCACTGGCAGGGCTTGTGGGGGTGCTGGGAGGGCCTTGGCTGATGCTGGGGTAGATGGGCGCTGGGACCAGAGGCTGGGCTCTGCACTCCCACCTTGCCCCTGTGTCAGCTGGTCTGCACTTGGGAATGGGGTAAGTCAGTGTGTGTTCACTCCACTCTGGGGGCTGGGGCTGGGGCTCGTTGGTGTGTGGTCTGCCCTGGAGAGCTGCACTGGAAGTTGTGCCTCCTGCCAGCCAGTCCTGTGCCCAGCTGGGGGGCAGACAAGTTGGATTGGGACTGGGGCAGGAGGGTTGCAGATAGCAGCCTGAGGGCCCACCTGCAGGCTGCTGTGGTGGGAGCCCCTATGCTGCTGGGAGGGAGCTGGGATCCTAGGCCAGGTGAACCCCATAGTGGTGGGCATCTTGGGGCATCTTAATCTGACCCTGCAGGAAAAAGACAGTCTAAGCATACCTGTTTGCTTTGTCTTCAGAGACTTGCTGTCAGTGTAATTGCAGTCACAGTTAACCACACAGCACTCCCTATGCAAGCATATTTATTTTTATGGTATAAACATGAGAGAAAATATATTAAAAACAATAAAAGAATATACACACATAATAAACTTACTAGAGATCCCCCCAACAATTTCCAACATGGGGCCTGGCAGGTGAGTCCTTCAAACTGCCTTAAAGGGTCTCTTGTGGTCACAGGTTCATAACAGCCTCAGCTTAGGAGAACTGGATCCCCCTTTTCTGGGGTCTCAATAGGCCAAGTACTTTGAACCCTTCCCTAATGATTGAGATCCTTTGTGTGTCAGAGGTTCTGTCTGTCTACTGATTGAGAAAAAGGCCCTGAGCCTGCTTACAATCAGGGTGTTTGTCAAAAAATCCTTTCTTTGTCTTTTGATCCTTGGCATGGGGTCTTTGAACTGTCCTCATGCAACAGGTGATCAGACGAAAGATACCTCCTCCTTGAGCATAAAGTTTCACAGGTTGAGTTTGTAGGAGAGGAGTTGCAATCCCCTGCTCCCTAGTACTTCCTGGAATTTCATTTCACATGCACTGTCTCAAAAGATCAACTGTGTCTGTTCTATTAGAGATTTGAGAGAGAAGGTGGATTAAGTAATATCTTTTTATTGGAACAACAATTTCAGTTAAAGAGAGAAGCTTGCCAGCTACGGAGAGCTCTTCTGCTGTCTAGCTTGAAAGATTCTCTTTCACCAAAAGAAGTTGGTCCAGTAAAATGTATTAGGATATAAGAATGACCATAGTAGGTCAGACCCATGATCCACCTTGCCTGCTGTTCTGTCTTCTGACAGTGGCCAGTGCCAGATGCTTCAGAAAGAATGAATGGAATAGGGCAATTACCTCATCTCATCCAGTCCCTGTTTCAGACAGTCAGAGGTATAGGGGTGTACAGAGCATAAAGTTATGTCCCTGACCATCATGGCTAATAGCTATTGCTGGACCTGTTCTTCATGAACTTATCTATTTCCTTTTTGAAGCCAGTTATGCTTTTGGCCTTTACAACATACCATGACAATGAGTTCCTCTGGTTAACTGTGCATCGTATGTGGACATACATGTTTGTTTTAAATCTGTTCCCTATTAATTTTATTGGTTGAATTCTGGTTCTTGTGTTATGTGAAGGGGATAGATAAGACTTACTTTCTTCACACTATTCATTATTTTGTAGACATCTCTCATACAGCTTTAGTCATCTCTTCTCCAAACTGAACTGTCTCAGTCTTTCTAATCTATCCTCATATGGAAACTGTTCCACACCCCAATCATTTTTGCCCTTCTCTGTACTTTTTCCAGTTTTTATATGTCTTTATGGAGATGGATTGCCCAGAACTGCACACGGCATTCAAGGTGTGAGCATACCATGGATTTATATAATGATATTATGATATTCTCCTGGTTCCTAAAATTTAGTTTTTTTTCTACCATTGTTGCCCATTGACTAGATGTTTTCAGATAACTATCCAAGATGACTCCAAGATCTTTTTCTTGAGTGATAACAGCTAATTTAGACCCTATCATTTTATATGTATAATTGGGATTATGTTTTCCAATGTGCATTACTTTGTGTTCATTGACATGGAATTTTATTTGCCATTTTGTTGCCCAATCACCCAGTTATGTGAGATTGCTTTGTAACTCTTCACAGTCCACTTTGGATATAACTATCTTGAATAATTTTCTATCTTCTACAATATTTGCAACCTAATCATTTATCCCTTTTTTCAGATCATTTATGAATATATTGAATGGAACTGGTGCTAGTACAAATCATTGGTGGACCCCACTATGTATATCTTTCTACTGTGAAAATGGACAGTTTATTCCTATCTTTTGATTCCTATTTGTTAATCAGTTGCTGATATATGAGAAGATCTTGCCTCTTATCCCATGCTTACTTTAATTAAGAGCTTTTAGTGAGGAACCTTGTGAAAGGCTTTCAAAAAGGAAGTCCTTGTCCATCTGTTTACCCCTGCCCCCAAGAATTCTAATAGATTGTTGAGGCATGATTTCCCTTTACAAAAGGCATGTTAACTCTTCAATACTGTGTTCATCTGTTTCTGATAATTCTATTCTTCAATAACCAATGGCCTTGGTACTTAAATGAGGCTTATCAGACTGTAATTGCCATGGGTCACCACTGGAGCCATTTTAAAAACTCAGTGTTAACATTAGTTCATCCCCCAGTCATCTGGCAGAGATGCCGATTTAAAATGTAGGCTACATACCTACACTTTTACAGTTTCATACTTGAGTTTATTTGGAACTTTGAGTTGCATACCTTAAGATCCTGGTGACTTATTACTGTTTAATTTGGTTTGTTCCAAATCAGACCCCACTCACAGTCTGGGATGGTTCCTCACGTCTCTGTGTAATATCTTGGGAGCAGCGTGGCTATAGTACTACAAATGGGTATTGTTTAACAGTCTTCGGAAGTTCGTGCTGTCTCACAGGGACTGTATTAATCTTTGTTCTGGCAAATCAAGTTTCATAGAATAGTACATTGATGTTTGCCTTTCCAAAACAGTGGATGCCAAAGATATTAAACTTAATTTAATATGATTTAATTTGATTCCCTAATGTTTGCCCAGGATATTGCAGAATACGGTTGTATCTATCAGAGGCACAAGCCCCATAGAGCTATTCCTGTTTTTCCAAGAAATAATGATGTTTACATGATTAGATATGACCCATCTATTCAATCTCTACTGATCTTTAAGTCCTAAAAATGGAAAATGATAGCCTTTCTCTAGATATTTTCTACTACTCTACAAAATGCTATAACAGGGAAATATATTCTGTTACATTCTATAGGGGATTGACAGAAGTAAATGAGGCATTCACATTCTCTTAAACTCAATAGATTGATTTCAGAGTAGTTTCTATAGAACTCTTAGTTTAACTATTAGTGTCTACAGGACTTGTTCATAAGGAAATTGATACAGATACAATTCCTAAACACAGAGTTTCCTCATCTCTTAAATTTTCTGTCTTCTAATTTATTGTCTCACATCTGTGGTTTAGTCCTTTACTTGTTTACATTCTGTAATAAATTGGTTATGTAGTACAGTGTATAAAGATATGGTGATATAACTGACATGCTGACTTTACGTTGCCCTGCTGGCTCCCTCTTTCCACCTGCCTCAATTAAGCTTCATGTCTTAATCTTTAGGGTCACTACATCCTCCTCATTCAAATCATTCCTTGAAACTTGATGTTCCAGTGATGCCTACAAAATGTTTGACAGTGGCTGAGCAGAGGGTCTGCTGCCTGTTGCACTGATCATAATTGTCTCACTGTTACTTTGTTCTCCCCTCTCATCTTATGTCTGTCTTATGTCTCTCCTCTGACATTCAGATTGTTAGTCCTTTTGTAGTAGGAGTGGGTGGGTGCATGTGTGTGTGTCACAGTGCAGATAATTATCATTATAGGCAGAGTCATTTCCTTTCAAAGAAGCAGTAATAGCCTATACCAGCGGTTCCCAACCTTTTCCTTTATGCAGACCACTGCAACGCCATCAAAAGCATTTGTGGACCACTATGTAAGCAGCCTGTTTTAAACATTTTTAACATAGTTTATAGCTGATGGGAGTCAATCTTATATATCAAGGAGTATTAAAAATGCAGCTTTTACACAAGGATGCTTGTGAGGCATATTACATTGCAAATTATAATGTAACATCAAATATGATACATAAGAGGTACACAGGATTGTATTATTATTACATTATCTTTTTTCTTTTATGGATCACAGGTTGGGAACCACTGCCCTATACCATTTCTGTATTTGATTAAGGAAAAGTAGCGTCACTCTCCTTCATGATGACTTTTGACTACTTAATTGTTGATCATGCAATTCCCCTTTCTGAATGGTTAATCTTGTCTTTTAACAGACCAAGAGACAAACGGTGGCAGTTATAGACTTTCTGCTGGAAGTCATTACTACAGCTGTGTCAGCCAGATCACAATAGGTAAGCAGACACATGAAATCACTTTTAATTTTGATTAAAAATAAATCTTATGTAGTATTTATATTTGCACATAGGTAGAAAAATGGATGATTTAGTCTCACACATCAGATGCAAATTCAGCCTAACAGGTGTTAGGTCCTGGTAGCATGGTGGTCAGGGAATTTGGTGGTCTTCATTTGCCAATAGATAGGAATGAGCATATCTTGAGCTCCAGTTGTTCATACTCTCAGCAAAAAAGTGAAAAAGATGAAGATTAATCTAATAGTGTGCTATGTCCTGCACAGGAACTCCCCTCTGCGGCTCCTTTTGGAGAAAGCATGAGGACCAGTCTCTGTGCAGCTCTGGAGAGAGCCACCATGATAGACATTCTTCTCCTGTGCATGTGTTTTTTGGTTGATACCTAAGTATAGCACCTGCTTGAATTTGGCTTTGAATGAATAAAATGCAGTTGTTTATTCCAACCAATTTAAGGGTTGGAGAAAAGGAGGCTTCTGGGATGAAATATTAATCAGCAGCTCTTATATTCCTGTAATTAAAGTTAGTCTACTTACCGTGGTATTATATGCTTTATTTTGAAAACTAAAATTAATAATGCATTGAGAATGATGTATAGAATTCTCACATCTAAAAGTCTGAGCCCCAGTAGCGGATGTTTTTTTTAGCACTCTGAAGTGCAGCTCAGGCTGTTACAAGTAAACATTCAAATGTACTCCAAAGCTGTAATAGTTTGTGCACTGACCTATGTTATACAGTGCTGTTCTGTGGACAGAGGATTTCATATTTAAATGCTGCCAATCCATTAAGTTTCATGAACTTTAAGGAAGCAAATGAAAGGTGACACTGGACTCACTCCACAAGGCGACTTTTAAAATTTTTACCAGAATTGCTGTATTTTGTCATTTTTCTTTGAAAAGAATCAGATGGTCAAAAATAAGAGAATGACACACTACACAGGAAAGATACATGAGTCCAGTTGCATAGCAGCAGTGGTTAAAGTATAATCTGACAGTCCCCGGAAACCTCATCTCTGGGACCCCTTTCTGTATTGTCCGGGCCCCCTTCATGCATGTGCGGGCCCCAGCCCAGGTGAGCATTTTTAAGCCCCACCAGCTCTTTTCTCACAAATGAAGCACAGCCTCAAATCCACAACATCACCCCAAACTTGTCCACTAGAGACCACATCAGACCCCTGTTTTGCCATGTCCACCTCAGCCCCCATCTCCATTCCCTAAGGTCCCTGTCCTCATGTCCCCACTCCAGCCCTCCTAACCTCCCACCCCTCAGCTCCCATCTTCACTCCACCCACTTCAGCCCCCCAACTTCCTCCACACTTCCCCAGCCCCCCTCTGTCCCTAGCCCCCACTCCAGCTCCCCAGCCCTTCACAGTCCCCGCCACCACTACCCAGCCCCCACCAGCCCCTACCTAGTCTTCTTGTCCTCATGCCCCCCTCCACCCCTCCCCAACCCTACCCAGCCCCCCATCCTGACCCCTTGCTCCAGCAACTTGTGCTACTCTAGACCCCTTCATTCCCACCCTTGGTCTCTGGCTCACCACATCTACCACCCCCACCACCTGCTGGTACAGCACCTCACGCTTCCCCTTCAGGCTCTCCAAGCGGTGGGGCAAACAGAAGCAGCAGTGTGGCCAGGATCAGCGACTGCGAGGTGGTGTTGGGTGGAGAGCATATGGCGCTGGGTTGGGCTGCTGGGCAGCTGGCTGGGAGTGGAGCGACCTGGGGGGGGAGTGTCTGTGAAGGTGTAGTAAGGGGGAATGTACCAGAATGCTACAGGGCTGTGTTCTGCCCCATCATAATAATAAAGAATAATAATATTCATTATTATTACTCCTAAATCCTCAGAATGTAAATAAGACTTTTCCACTGAAGAAATATTAATCTGTTAGTTTGCTTTGGAATACCAAAGGATTTCAGTAGTATCCAGCTCCAGCATCCCAGTTTAAGTCAACTGCTTTCTTCAGGCTTTGTCAACACACAAAAATTGCCCCACTTCAGCTGTTCAGTTAAAGCGGTACAACATTTATAGTGCTGACACAGGTGTATTCATATAAAGTACCTTGTTGCAATAAACCTATTCCAGTAGAGAGGGGGATTTAACCTATTCTGGTATAAGGCACCTTTATATGGGCATAACTTCAGCCATGCTAGGGATTGTACTGATTTTGTTATTTTGACAGACTATAATCACACCTAGGATTTGAAATAGTTAAATTTGAATAAAAAATATGCATACTGGCCTGCAGAAGTATAGGGAAAAAGGAAAAGGACAGCAAACTCCATAATGGACATGTGACTGGACTTAGTCTTTTTGATGATTCTTTTGTGTTTTACAGTAAGAATAGGAGAAAAAGGTGTATTGAAAGGTTACAGTAGCCCATTCATCCTCGCTGTAACTGTTGATTTCAGTAGAGTTATGCAACAGGTGAATCTGCCCCAGTATCATTAACATTTTTTACATGGGCTTTTCTCAGTAGTGGAGAAGCTTACTGAAGTGCTAAAATAAAAATAAAATAAAAAAATCAACTCCTGTGAGTTAGACTGTTTTTTTTTAAATTGTATATGCTATAAAACAGATCAAAGTGCATGTTTAACTCTGAATATTGTTCCCAGGTTATGATGCTGCTGGACCATTTGCAATAGGTTTCTCTCACTGGAAAAATCCATACGTACATGGTGGTCCTCATCCATCTCTCTACATCTCTAAAGACGCTGGCATTCCTGTTTATCGATCTTTTGAACCGCAGGTTGATTTATCAGCTCCTTTATCCTGCCCAGCTTCACTGTCTATCACTCCAGTGCCTTCCTGCAGCAGCAGCCAGGAAACTCTGAGTCAAGACTCCACAGGTAAGATGCTTTTCAGATGTTCACACTTCAGGGCCTAGTCTGATCAGCACTTTGAGTGTGCAATTAAGGGTTTGTTCATAGAATCATTGCCAAAACTACCGCTGATTTCAGGGAGAATAAGTTACCCATACAGACTCCAATCTGAAATCCTTGCTCACACCACCTAGAGTTTATTCCAGCAAGCAGTTCTGTTGACCTGAATACACCAGAAAAAATGGCCACCAAATCTGAAACAGCATCAAGATAGCTGGTGACATCTGCATGAGTCAAAGTCAGGGATTCTCAGCCTGGCACGGGGGGAGAGGTCGCAAACAGACATAGGGGGTTGCAACCACCCTTTTCTTCTTATTGCTAAGAGGAGGGATGGGAGTCCTGGTTAGATGCCAATTAGATGGAAGCAGGGTACCAGTGTAATCCCAATATAGACTTGATCATGATATGGAAAAGGCTGAGAACCACTGAAAGCACCACTGTAGCTGAGCATCTATATCCCCTGGCTTGAAGCTCTTATTAATGTTTGGTCTTATTTACTTCTAGAAGGTCCTAATACTTCTTGAACCATTTACTGCATTTAGTCACTTTGTAATAAGTATATTATACCATTATCTGTGTTATGCTATTTCAGTTTTAATTGTATAGTACATATTAATATGATTAGCATGACTGATGGGAAAATTAGAATGTGCAATCAAAGAATAATGGGCACTGAAACTTCATGGAAGCACTGTAATCAAAGGAAACTTAATATTATTACCTCCCAGCACCTCACACTCTAGTTCTTATTAATTACTTAATTCCCTGCAATTTGATTAAATTCTCATGCCATTGTATTTCTTTCAAATAGAGTCTCAGTTTCATATACTTCATTTACTGCTCCTAGTGCCTGCTTTTCTTCTGTTGTGTCAGTTACAAATCAAGAGTGCTAAGCAGTTAGCACAAGGAAAATGTTATAACTTTCAGAAGCTATTTTGCTTATCTTTTGCCAGCTTCAAGTAGGGGAAATACAGGACAGTCATCAGGTATATCTGCCTGGAATATAGTTTTGTCTCATGGTTTCTACTTACATAAGCAAATGGGTATCATGCCCATAATCATAATAATGACTTATATCTATATAGTACCTCTAACTAAAGGATTCCCCAAGTTTTCTCTACATTTCAGAAACTGTAACAACCCTCTCACCGACCATTAAAATCCAGTCATTTCTGATGAAGAGATACACCTGAAGTTGAATTACAGTCTTAAATGCCACAAGATACTGTCACTAAAAGTGAACTATTGGCACAATAAGATGCAGTATGATATGGTACAGTGTAAAGGCTACAGAACTGCAATGAACAACATTTGGATTGGAGCTTCATTACCTGCTGTCTAAATGGATATTGTACATCTCTGAAACATTTTAATTTTATTTTACTCTTCATATTGCATTACAGTGTTCCGTAATGGTGGACAATTTGTAGAGTAGATTTGTAGGGTCAGATTCTGTCCTTGAGTAAGGGAACATGACTTCTGTTGCAGTGAGTGAATTGCAAGTGCTTTAGAAAGGAATCCTTCAACATTTGACATATTTGTTCCCTGTAAAAGACATTTTGATGGCAAGTTTGCCAGTTAGTAAAGGCATTTTCTTGCACACGCACACGCGCACGCACGCACACACACAGAGAGAGAGAATTAATTCTGTTTGAAATTTCCTGATTCAGAACTCCTATATAAGGGAATAATAAAGGGACACCTTCAGGTTTTTTCCTCCTTACTTTGCAAATGGTAAGTCATGTAACAGGGCAATATGATGCTTTGTCCTCTCTTCCCTACCTTGTGTAGCCATCTTTTGTCTCACAGCTTTATTTAGATTCTAAACTCTGCAGGGCAGGGTGTGTGTGTGTGTATGTGTGTGTGTGCACACGCAATACAAATAATCAAATTAACATTAAAGCATACATATTTTGTTTAAAAGAAGTCATAAAGAAGATAATAGGTGCATAGTTTTCAACCCTGAACTTGTTCCTAGCAGTGTACTGTAATTAGAAACTTCACAAATGTTAGTTTTAAAATGATAGAGGCCATAATGTAGTGGATATCTCTGCATGGAAAGAAGAGACACTTGAATCTATGGTGAAGAAAAGTTCATGCCACAATCCAGCTAATTTTTTTTGGTTCAGAAATCTGATATACTCTAATGCATAAATGAATGTAATGGAGAAATTTTTCTGAGTGTTACTTAATTTGGGTGGCAGTAGACTGAGGCTGAGGACTTTAAATTTATCCCCCTATGATTTGCCACGGTTTTTATTTCTCCTTCCTTTGTATGGGGATGTGCACCATTTAATATTCTGAGTGTAGGTATTGCATTTCTAACTGATTCTTAGCATACAAGTGCCTTGTTGCTCCAGTAAATCAGATCCTTTCAACTCTCTTCCTTTCATTACGTACTCAACCCTCCATCTTACCTTATCACTAGTCTCCCAACAGTGTCTCCTTTGGACACGTCACACCTACAGGCTGCAACCCTCCTTCTCCCCACTGCTCCAATCCACCCATCTTCTGAGTGCCACTCTTACTGCTGCTCTGCCTTTCTCACTCCCTCTGCTCCACACTTTCACACTGTAGTTGTACTTCTCCTACCTCTGACTTTTGCTGCAGTCCCATCTGTTTTCCCCCTGCTCCCCAAACCTTCAAAGTGGTTAAGAGGTACCCAGTGACACTGTTGGTGCCACTACACCAATTGTTTGGAATCAATTGAGCGCAAGTGGATATCCATTCAATTGATCCAGAAGTCAGTGATGCTAATCCCTGGAAAAAGACTAACACTGCATCGATGGGAGAGCAGTTTCTGTTGGCACAGTGTAGTGGGGATGCTGCACTATCTAGAAGTGAGGAAGTCAACAGGAGTCTACATAGCTGTTATATCTCCTGTCGACTGCCACCAAATTTCACTGCCAGCGTAGACCAGGCCTTAGTCTGTCTTCTGAGGTAATTTAACAACATGCAAACAGTCTATCCAGAGGAGTTAAAGCTCATTTAAGTTTACATACAAAGAGATTTTAAAAAATAGGGTATTGCTAATCTTTGTTCTGTGTTTGTATAACATCTAGCATAGCAGGGTGTTGATCTGGCCATTGGTCTCCTAGGTTCTATAGCAATACAAATAAATACAAAATAAAAAGTTGAAATGGATAGGCAGTTAAATTATTGCTTCCCACCTCTGATGAGTCTGTCTTTTTGCCTGCTACTCGTGCTGCCCAGATGTATTGTTCCCTGCAGACAGTACATCCAATTATTGTATTTCAGTGCCAGAAAATGAGCATTTCTGATTGCAGGATGGCCATCTGCATTATTGCCCTCAGTGGAATAGCACCAAAAAATGTGAGCTGTAGACAAAGCAAGCCCTGGCATAGATTGGTTGATGAACTCTTCCAGTTTATTCTTTCCAATTTAAAGAACAGAATCAGTTTTCAGAGATCTTAGCAGTCGTTAGGAAATGGATCTGAAAAGTGATATCTTTCACTGTGTGCAAGCTAGTCTCATGGATTTATAAAGAACAGTAAATATATAGTCTACTTAGAGAGTGAGTATGGCAACCTAAAGCAAGCATGGCATGTGATGATGGTACAATAGAAGGGCTGGCTCCAGCTCTTGTAGCCCCTACCTGATCCACTCACCCTGCTCAGCATCAGTGAGGCTTGGGAAGGGTTGCTGGGAGGGCCCCTGCTCCACCAGCATGGGGGTGCAGAGGGGGGCCATGGGGCCGGAGGCTGGGCTCCATGCTCCCACCCCACCTGTGGGACAGGTGGTCTGCCCCCAGGGTTGGGGCAGACCAGCACCTGTTCTCTCTGGTCCAGGGGTGGAGCCAGTTGGCACTTAGCATGGTCTTCCAGGGTCTGTGGCCCTGGGGCTGTGCCAGGGGCTGCACTGTGTGCCAGCTGGCCACACCCCCAGGGGAAGACCAGCCAGCCTGGGGCCATGGTGGGAGTGGCCTTTGGCCCCAGGGCCCCTTCTAGCAATGGCCTGCCTGCAGGCCACCATGTGGGGGGATTGGGGTCCCAAGTGGGGGGTGGTAGGGCCTGTTTCGGGGGGGGGGAGAAACAGTGGTGGTCCTGAGGCCAGTTAATTCGGCTCTGTACAATAACAGCCTTGGTCACATTTATGTTTACTTCTGGTCAAAACAGAGATGGTCACTGTGACAGAGTCAAGCATGATGGCTACAAGAGACTAGGGCAGGTATTTCTAGGCTCAGCAAAGCCCTGTTTCCTGCATAAGCAGGACAGTGCTGCTCTAGGTTAATTAAGACACCTGAGCCCAGTTAGGGTAATTTACCTCAGCAGATAAAAACCCTCTGTTGCAGGCAGGTGGGGAGAGTTTTGGGTGTGGTGGTTGGAGGAGGAGGAGCTAGCAGCAGAGTGTGCGTTTGTTGCAGAGCAGAACAGAGCGAAGCAGAGCGCAGGAGGCCTGAGGTAGATGAAGCTAAGTAGTGGCTGTTGCTGCCAACACCTGGGAGATACAGGTCCCCAGGACAAGCTCACCCAGAGGGGCCTAGCAGCCTGCAGACTGGAGAGCAACTGGGGGAACTATAACTTTGAGGGTTTGGGGGTGGGAAAGCTGGGCTCCAGCTAGCTGCCAAGAACTGAAGCACAAGACCAACAGTGACTGAACTCCCTCAGTTTGTCACAGTCACAAATGTCTTAATTTTGCTGCTGCAAATGCTTCACGGAAGGCGAGAGTCCCATTACCTGAGCAGGCATTTTTGCAGACAGAGTGACAGAACTCAATGAAGAAGGAAATACTGAAGGTTGTGGCCTTGACTCACTTTAGTTGGAGGGGCAGTGATTATGAATATTGTATTTACAGGGTTTTTTTGCCTTAAGCAATTCCTGCTGAACTTTCTTAATGGTGTGTTTTAGTATGGCTCATTTCGTCTGTCAGACACACTGCTAATGCTCATTAATCAGTTGTTATGAATTTAATAAACCATAAATGCTTATTTGTCTCTTGGCTTGGAAATATGGTCAGCTAGCCAATGGACAATACTGTGAGGCAGGAGATTTGGATCTTTGTATTCCTGGCTCTGCCGCTGTATTAGGTTAACCCAGTGGCATTGCTGCCATTGGGCATGGGGGTGGGGCACTTGCCCCGAGTGTTAGCACCTGTTCCCCGAGACACGGCAGCTAGACCCATCCCCATCCCATCTAGGACATCGGAGCTGGGCCACCTGTGAAGGCGGCCGCTTTACCTGGCTGGGCTGCCTGTGGCGGTGTGC
This sequence comes from Podocnemis expansa, assembly GCA_007922195.1. Taxonomy (NCBI): domain Eukaryota; kingdom Metazoa; phylum Chordata; order Testudines; family Podocnemididae; genus Podocnemis; species Podocnemis expansa. Next base: position 30,633,179 of record ML681994.1, on the reverse strand, counting down.
ACCTTTCCCGGCCCTGGCCGTGGGACACTGATCTGGGACCTGCTCAGGGCCTCAGGGACTGGGTCAGGCTCAGGCCCTGAATCAGGCCTGGGGGTGTGTGTGGGTCTGGGTCCCAGGTCTTTTTCTGGGGAGTGTTGCCCTGAGTTAACTGTTGGACAGCAGGGGAAAGCATTAGGTATTAAAGCAAGGGTCCTGCTCCTCTTCCTAATGGAGTGAAGTGGGGGTCTCACTGTGCATGGGAATTGAAGCAGTAGCCCAGGAAGATCTGAAAGGTTTCTGGCATCCCCAGCTTTCTTGGGAATCTGTTGCAGCATGACCAGGACCTGACAGGAAAAGAGGTGTCCTAGATCCTGTCCTGTAAAGGAAGATGAGCCCCTTTGCTGGCTTGCTGCCATCTTCAAGGGAAGAACAGGAGAAGTCACACTTCTAGCTTCGTCTCTGCACTGGAAGAAAGACCTCATCAGGTCCCAGAAATGATAAAACAGCCCTGGCATTTCTTTCTCCCTCTTGGCTCTGTAGCATCTGGGTGATGAGGGAATTGAGCTCAGAAGAGGAAAGGGGTTTGGATGAGGATGGAGCCATGGAGGAGTAAATGAAGAGTGGGAGGAGGATGGATTAGGGAAAAGAAGGAGAATGAAGAGGGTAACAGAATGTGAAGAAGGGAGGAGGAGGATGGGAGAATGGAAGAGATGAAGGGGCAGAATGGAACAAGAGAAGAATGGAAAGATCCTTCTAATTTTATTCATGTTGAGGTAGCATGCTCCATTCCTACCTCCCATCTGTACCATCATGGCAGAAGGATATGTTGATGAATTGGGTGAGAGAGATGGGAGAATGAAAGGGAAAAAATGATGGTGTATCAGAGGGGGGAGTTTTACAGGCTTCAAAATTGAGCTTAATAAATTTATGGAGGTGGTAGTATGATGGGACAACCTAGTTTGACAATTGACTACTTTGACTACCGGTGGTAGATATGCCAGTGGCCTCAGATGGGATGTTTGATGGGGTGGGTTCTGAATTATTATAGAGAATTCTTTTCTGGGTGTTTGGCTAGTAAGTCTTGCCCACATGCTCAGGTTTATCTGATTGCCATATTTGTGGTCAGGAAGAAATCTTTCTCCAGACAGATTGGCAAAGGCTCTGGGGGTTTTTATCTTCCACTGTCCACCTGTTTAAGGAGGTTTATTACTGGATTGGGTGGGTGAGGTTCTCTGGCTTCCATTATCCAGGTGCTCAGATGAGAAATGATAGATGATCATATTGGTCCCATCTGACCTTAGAGTCTTTGAGTCTGTGAGAGATGGGAGGAGATTTTCAATGGCACAACCCCCCCCCATGAAAAAATCCAGGGCTTTTGGTTTGAAACATCTTTTTTTGTTTTTGTTTCAAAGTTTAAGTTAGTTAACTTGAAAAAAGGTTTTTAAAAAGGCAAAAGGCAAAATTTAAATGAAATGAAAATGGGAGGGGGAGAAGCTTTTTCAGTGAGTGAATATATTTGAGATTTTGACTGTGTATTGATTATAGGCAGGAAATTTGTTCAAACTCTTAAAAATGGTCATGGGATGTGTAAATCATTTCTCACCCATCACTAGTTCTGAGGCTTAATTTTTTATTTGGTATTTATTTGCTAGTAATTGAGGGAGGTGGAAGAGGAAATTATGATTTATTTTGCAGTGAATGCACATATGAACAGAAGTAACTGTTTAGACTTCAAAGAAAAACATGAATAACATATATTGGACAAAGGAAATTTCAGAATGGGGGAGAAACTCCTTTTCAGATACCCCATGCAGTTTACAAGTGAACATTGACTATAGAAAAATTATACAGCTGTCTAGATGTGTCTTTTAGTTTTAGGGCTTTCTGATGGGACATGATGAAATACAATTTTTAAAATAAGAATCCATGTGTTAAGGCAGAGTACAAAACTTATCCAACCCAACACAAATGTCTTTTGGATTTACTTAGAAATTTAGAGTACATGAGGTCTTATGAAAAAAAAATTCTCATGGGTGGGATACACAGTCGTTCCCCATAACAGAGGAATAAAATTTGAAATGTACAAGATCTGCTTCTGAGCATTCTGAGTGCTGCTCTAACTTATTTGAAACTTGGCAACAGCCAAAGCCTTCTGTTTAACTTGCATTCTCTGCCACATTCTTATTTTATTTTGTTGGTGTGATTTTTAAATTCAGATCTTTTCTACTTGTTACTAAATTACAAGATGTATTTATACAGTAATATTGCCATCTGCTGTTTATGCTGTATCTAAAATGGACAAAAATCTAACAGAATATTCTTAATTGCTCTTTAAGATGAAAATCTGTATTTATTAAGTTTTGATTCCCTGCTGTAATGTGTGATATTTTTAAAATACATGGGTTCTAGAAAGATTTAAAATCTGGCATAGCTTTCTGATTTTGAATAACAAAACTAGCTTGTACATTCAACCATTCACATAATTGGTTTGTGCACGTAACTGTTTCTGAGAATGGTCTGAAGTTCAATACAAAGAAATCAGTCTGTTTCTAAAGTAAAAGTAATTTTGGTTGCAATTTTCAAAGGGACCTAAACAAGTTAGCTATGCAGCTCCAACTGGAAGTTGTAGGAAAGAGTTAAACTGAGCACTTGTCCTGAATGATTGCTACTATGGTAATGGGGTTACTGTGTGCAAACCTTGCTGTCCTGTAAATGAGATTTTAGTTAAAAGTTCTTATCTTCCTTTTTCTCTCTCTGTTCCCCTCTTACATAAGGTTCTGGATGGGAACATTGTTTATCACCGTTCTTCCCCCTCCTTCCTGCTTGTTAAGGAATTTGAAGTCATTTCTGTTGTAGAAAATAATGAGTTTGAAGGTAAAACATCTGCACAATATATGTAAAACCTGTGAACAGTAAACAGGGGTGGGGATAATTATATGTACCTCATAGTTATTAAGATGCATGGTATAGGTGTTAATGTAACCATATAAGGGTCCATGAAACATTGTCAGTCACGTGTGTATTTCCATATTGTTTTGGAAAAAAAATGTGAGGCAGCCCCTCCTCACTCACTTGCGATGTTGAGGGGATCAAGCAGGCAATAAAAAGTAATGTTTGCCTCAGTCCACCTCTGGGACAACCTATCTGTTTATCTAACATCTAAGGGAAGATAGTACTTTCCAGTTTCCATCCACTGTGTCTTGATTTTTTTTTTTTTTTTAAAGATGGGAGAGACCTATTTATTGTCAAATGCTCTTGATCAGATATAGTGTCTCAAAGAAACATTAATTGTCTCTAAGTGGGGGTTAAATGCAGAACGTCCTGGGTTCAGTTCCCAGGGGGTTGGACTCGATGATCTCATGAGGTCCCTTCCAGCCCTATGATTTGATTTGATTTGGGATGCCTTGGAATGCTGTTCCAGGGCCCACAAGTTTGAGGGATCAGTGTTCTGGGGCCCCTAAAAGTAGAATGATGCGGCAGAATGCAGCAGCATCAGATGTTGCAGTGCAGTCGGGGGATTGCAGGATTTTCACAGGAGATGGTGAATGTTGGAAGCAGGGAAGGCGGCTGGCCACAGGGACCCAGCAGCAAAGGCAGATGGAGACCTGCCCTGGGAGAAGAAAGAGCTGCTTTTCCTTGAGTATCCCCAGCGCCTAGGCTACCGGCCGCAGCGCCACAGCCACTGCTGCAGAGCTCTAGGATGTTTGCAGTTGCCTCTAGGGCTGGATGCTTCTCTCACCATCTTGGTGAATGGGGGGCAGGGATGGCCTTTCCAGAGCCCTCTTCTGCCAGGCTGCAGGCTCCTAGCTGGGGAGGATGCTTGTGGAGCAAATTGAGCAGGACTGCAGGGAGATCTGCTGTTCTGTGGGGCTGGAAAGGGAAAGGAGAGCCCCCCACCCCTCCCTCAAGCTGTGAACAATGCTCCTCAGAGCAAGGGACAGCTGGGAAATCATGTTCCTGCCAGCTGGTGGTGGCCAGGCATTGCTCCTTTCATTCTCTGCCTCTCTTCCTAGGCCTGCCCAGCTCAGACCTGCCCTGAAACAGGCCCAGCAGTAGCATCTGAGGCTGCCCTTTTAGCATCCACTGGCATTTCTTGAGCTCCAGGGAGCTGTGGGCTGGTGGAGTCCTTGTGGCCTCAGGGACAGGTCATTTTGCCTCAGTTTCCCCTTGGTGATGTGCAGGGTGCGTTCAGGCCAGAACAGAGCTCTGGGGGTCCAGCAGGATCCATGCAGCAAAGGAGACTGCTGTGAATTATGGGGGTGTAGGTGGAGTGAGAGAACCAAAGCATCTGTGTGAATGATGGGGGAAGCAAGCCAAGAGAGCTGGGGCATAAGGCCAAGGCAGGTGGCATCCCTGGGGTCCATGCCAGTCTGCATTGCCAGCTTGGCTTTGCCAGGGAGGGGCCTCAGTCCCTCCCTTGGTCCAGTGACCCCCTGCAGCCAGGCCTGGCTCTGGAAGAGGGCAGGAGGCAGGCCCTAGAGAAGTCAAGGCTGCACTGCGGCCAGACTGCGGGGGGGGGGGTTCCAAGCTGGTTGCCAGGACCAGGTCACTTCAAACCATCCTGTGCCTCTGACAGAGCCCCCTCCCTTTTCTCCTGGCACAGACAGAGTAACAGGGTCCCAGCAGGAATAAAGGAAGTGAGTCCTCTTCTACCTCAGCATCTTGCCCATCTGCCCTCTCCAGGAAAGCCAGAGCAAGTAAGAGCTTATGCCTGGCATTATGTTCAATCAATTACATAACATGTTTTATTTAATTATCATGTTGTTAATCGCAATACTTACTGTGTTATGCAGTGTTTGGTAGTTTGTGACAATAATTGCTATGGGCAAACACCATATAAAATTATATTTTTATGAAGCGATAACTGATGCATGTGGTACTGAGAAGTGGTTGCAAATGCCTACCTGGGAGGAGGGCTGGACAATACGGGAAAGGGGGACCAGAGGTTAGGAGAGTTCTGGGGACCATCAAATTATACTTTAACCACTGTCTCTAAGGATGTAGCTAGGATATAGAGCTGTTCCAAACAGTGCTGTAAATATGTCGTGTGTGTGACTAGTGTCTGGGTATTAAACTCTGTCTTAAAATCCAGTCAGTTGTCAGCCAGTGCTGTTGGCTAATGTACTCTATTTTCAGTTGCCTATTTTGGGGACCTGCATTTTTGATATACTACTTTCTGCTAGGAACTGCATAAACGTTTGGGGTAATCAAGCACCACAAGGTGGTGCTGATGCCTTTTAATGAGCGGAGGTATGGTTCTAGACATTGACTGCAACTGGAAATGCAAACAGATGTGGAGAGTACATAGATTTTCATGAGCGTAGCTGTTAAGGTCAGAGCTTGGGAGTCAGCTGGAACTGTAATAAAAAGACTTTCCGCAGAAAAGGAAAAGGGTAAGGGAAGATGTGAATGTATACTATTTCTTTAAATTCTTAGCAGGAGAGAAGTCAGGAAGAAGGGAAGCCAGAAAAAATTCTAGGCCTGAATTATGAAGCAAAGAGACAGAGTAGCTTTAGGGATAATGCTGATTTTTCTTTTTTCAAATAGAGATCCTCATTTTGAATTCCAGCTACTTAGTGAGCTCTCATACATTCTACCCTAGTGATGTCAAGTCACTGCCTAGCACGCTGACCAATATTATCTCATTGTTTCCTTGTCTCCTTTGTCTGTCTGAATTCATCTGTTATCTCCTGTCTTATTGTTGAATTGTAAGCTCTTTGGTGAAGGGACCATCTTTTTTTGTTCTTTGCAAAGCTCCTAGCACAATGGGGTCCATGATCATGGCTTTTAGTCACTATGGCAATATGAATAATAACTACTATCATACTATGCTTCTTGATACAGTGCCCTTCTAAAGGTTTCCATATTTTTTTCTGGGAATCAAAATGGTGTGGTGAAAGCATGTGTGTTTCTATAGTACATTCCGTTTGGGAGTAACACATTCATCAGACTTCAAGTTTTAAAAGAAAATCCTTAGGTGTTGGTAATGGTTTTCTTGCTCACCTGGGAGTGTGTGAGAAGGACTTTTCTGAGGGGTGGGCTGGGGAGCAACACCAAATATACTTGGGACCAGGGCCAGCCCTTCCATAGAGGCAACTAGGCAGTCACCTAGGGCAACAACCATTAGGGAGCACCAAGGGCTGGGCTGGGGCCAGCAAGCCTATCGCGCCCTGCTGTGCTCAGGCACATAGCCTATGGCAGAGCAAGGCAGGAAGCCGTGTTTCTGTTGGCTGTGCTCCAGAAAAGGTAAGTGGGGGGAGCGGGAGGGTTGGTCTAGGGCAGTGGTTGTGGGGGTAAGGGGCATTGGAGTTCAGGGGCTGGTGGGTGGGATCATAGAGGTGGCTCTGGTTCCTGGTCACAGCTTCATTCCCTAGCTGCTGCCAGACCCCCACCTGCAGCACCACTTCCCAGTTGGGGCCAGATCCCAGTGGTGGTGGAGCTGCTCCCCATTCACGGCCAGATCACTGGTAGGCACTGGATCTCAGCAGTGGCAGCAGTGCTCTGGCCACCCACAGCAAGACCCACGCCCATGGTGCTGCTCCCTGGCTGAAGCTGGACCCGCATCTGCGGCACTGCTCCCTGATTGGGGCTGGACCCCTGGCAGTCACGCTGCTCCCTGCTCATGGCCAGATCCCCAGCAGGAACTGGATTCTGGTGGCAGCAGCAGCGCTGCTCCCTGACTGGGGCTGGACCCCCACCCACAGCCAGACCCCAGCAGCGGCACTGCTCCCTGCTTGTGACCAGATCCTCAAGATCTTCAGGAGTGGGACCATATTTCCATAAACACACCTACTCCAGGTATTCTGAAGAGGGAACTGCTTTGCTAATGATCAATTTTGGCTGTTATTGGCTTACAAATCACTTTAGTATTGAGTGCAGAGGTAATGAAGTGTTGTTATCCTTATTGTCAGTGGTGGCTTTTGGGGTAGAAAAAGCAGATGGCCACCTAAGGCCCCAAGCAATAAGGGGCCCTGTGCTCAATTTGGTGGATGGAAATGAAAGTATAGAAAAATACAGAAATTGTTCCCATCTAGTAGGGCTGGAAGCCTAAGCACTTTTCAGTCTTGGCTTAGCAAGGCAAACTATCATTAGGATCTGTGCTTCATCTGAATTTCAGATTTCACTATTATCTGCCCATTACCCCTTCACACTGACATGCTAAAAAAGCAGGAGCAAGCAATAGACAGCACAATAGCAGGAACTTTTCCAATGATCTCATTCCTAGTTCTTCAGTGTGGCCATTTATTCTGTTTTGTAATTTTGTGAAATACTGCCTTTGCTGTTTCTTCTTTACCTGTTCTTTTGCCTTTTCCTTTGCTTTTGTGACAATTTTTCCTTTGGCTTTGATTAGGTCAGGTTACCAGGTAGGTCCATATAGGCTGCTAAATATAAATACAGTCACTACAGCTGTGTGTGATGTCTGTGCTGTATGTCTGTCTTTTGGTAAGCAAGTTTTTAGCTTCTTTTGTACTCGCTATTTAATATTTTTTTAGAGGGCCAGAGTCTTATAAACTTGAGTACTTCAGAGAATTTCATTGAAATTTGGTGTTTCATTTACAGCTACAGACTAGAAACCTTCTTTTCACTTATTTTTATTTATTATAATTATTTGTATTAAGTGTAGTGCACATAAAGCCTATATGAAAAATATGTAATATTTGAATGCCAAAATTTTAAATGTGATATTTTAGGGGTTTTTTTGAGCCATCATTAATTTTGCCACTTTTTATTTATTAAGGCGCACATTTAAATTTTTTTTAAAAAGTGTTCACTTAACTTTGTAGCTCAGCATTAGCTCATTTATGTTAAGTGAAAGATGATCAACTTACAAGCTTCATGATGGAAAGATCTTTAAAAATATCATACCCAAGAATAATTTACACATTCCAGAGGGATAGTCATGTTAGTCTGGTTCAGCAAACCAGACAAGGAGTCCTGGGAAGGTGGTGTGGGGTGGGTAGGTCTGCAGGGGGTCATGGGGAAGGTGGCAGTAGGAGCCTATAGTGCCCCTTTAGGGGGCCCCACAGTGGGCCTTTGCCTAGGGCCCCCAGTTGCCAAAGGCTGCCTCCATTTATTGTATGAACAGAGGACAGCAGAACTGTACTTGGTCTGTTCTGCTCAACGGGTTCCCCCTGAGCTGAATCTCCTTTGCTAAGCCTGGGGGTAGAGATGCCTGTGGAGGAGGGAGAGAATTGGAATGGTGGGTTACTCACCAGTAACCGTCGTTCTTTGAGATGGGCTGCTCAGATCCATTCAGTAATAGGTGTCTCTGTGCCGGAGTGCTGGATTGGTCGGAAAAACTTTTGTCCTAGCCTGTCAGGAGAGGGTAGGTGGCCACCGCCCCCCACGCCACCCAGTGGTTATATATACGGCCGCCTCCCGGCCCCTCCCCAGTTCCTAGGAGTCGCCAACTCCAGATGCAGGGATGGAGAGGAGGGACCTGAATGGATCCGAGCAACCCATCTTGGAGAAGGACGGTTACTGGTGAGTAACCCACTGTTCTTCTCTTAGAGTGCTGCTCGGATGCATTCAGTAATAGGTGATTACTAGCCATGCTGATGGATGGTGGGTGGAGTTGGCCCTTCTGCCTTCAGCACAGCAAAACCACCCCAGATGGGAAAAAGCCCAGCAAACAAGGCTCTAGCAGGACCCAAGGGACCACTAGGACCCTTGGCCTGGCAATGGAGAACTGACAACTTTCGGCCCAACCCAAGGAAGAGGGTAGGTCTGATCCAGCCGAGGCAAAGCATGCATGGGCTGGGCAGACTATGGTCCCCTTAACCATAGTTGAGTCAACGCAATGCAACCATATGGAGAAGATGCGTTTGGTGGTTTTCCCTGTCGGGCATAGCTCAAAGTATGAGGGCCAGAGGATTAATGTCTGGCCATAGGACACTTCAGCATGAAGAGCACTGGAAGCCATAGGTTATGGAGTTAACCACGACGGCTGTGGGCTACGCAGATGGCAATAGAAGGGATGAACATTATCCCTCAAACTGGCTGCGTCAAGGCCCGAAGGCACATGCCCGAAGTGTGTAAGAATTAAAAGTACCCGGCTAAGTGCAAGGGGAAGGACTGTTGAGTTCAGATGACAAGGGTCTAAGGGAAGACACCACGCTAGTTAATGAGAAAAGAAAAAGGGGCCAAAGGTGGTGTGATGAGTGCCACGTGGCATATTGGGCAAGATGTTCCTGGACTAGGAGGATGCAACATAAGCCTCCAGCTGTGTAGAGTGTGAGAACCCAGAAGGCTACCGTTGGGAAGGAGCGTTTCAGGCCACTAGGCGCCCATAAGTTGGCATGGTGGCCTTAGGAAGTGCTGTTGACTTTGGTCTCTATGAATACCTTGGTATTTATGTAGACTCACAGAGAAGTACCCCCTCTTGACCCCTAGATTCCACGCCAGGATTCGGACACCAGGAAGACTGCCTGGAGAGCAGGGGGTGGGGAAGACGAGGGCAATGGAAAACAGTGTCACCGATTGGCCACTTAGTCATGACAACTGAAAGGCCTATGGGGTTAGAAGTACAGTGATTTAAGGCCTTGTGTGCCTGGGCCATTTAGGAGTGATATCCGCCCCAACTATGCTGCACCTATGTGTGCATGGGAGTTAAGGACTTGGTGACAGAAGGACTAACCTTCTAAATGGTATGGTAGTAGGAGGAGTGAATGGTCTCCTCCCACCTGAGAATTTGGTATTCCTGGAGTGAAAGCCACGGCTCTGTAGGAGTAGCTTGGATTTGGAAAATCCGACAAGGGCGGTTTGTCCCTATCTAGCGATCTTATCCAGGACCGCATCCCAGCATGGGGGAAAACAAGTTCCTGGGTTTCCGTGTGGGTCAGAAAATGTTTTTGTTTTCTAACCCGAGCTCCTCAAGGAAATGCAACAGCTCTTAGCAGATGCCTACGGTGAGGGTATCCATTGGTTTCCGGTCTCAGGGCCTGGAAATGAAGGCGTAATGTGATTGCCAGACGCTCAGGTAGTAGTGTCCTGGCCCCAGATGTGGGTAATCATGGTACCAAGGCGACCCGGGGTGAACCATTTGTGTACCACCTGGTTGGGTGACAGCCATGTGTGGGACCCAGAGGTGCACAGGAAGTATGTCAACAAGCTAACCTTACAGCTAGCTAGCAGTTAGCTTGGGAGGCCAAAGGCGAGTTTCTTCACCTCTGTGCACAGGTTAGGGAAGAAACCTTGTCTCTTCCCACATGGGCCTATTGAACTGGTTAAGTCCAAGTCAGACGTAGAGAAGCTGATGCTTCAGGGGTAGAGAGAGAGAAGAGAGAACATGGAGAGTATCTCCCCCCTTTCTTGGTAGGGCGGGCCCTAGCTAGGGACTCTCAGTTGGAGATGTCAACGTCAGATATGAGGCCATCCCAAAGAGGCAGGAAAAACCGTTGTTTACCATCGGTTGTTTTTCCCCCACCCCATGGGGGCGGGGGGAGGGGGCAGTTAGCAAAATAGGGATGACGAACAGCTCTGTCCCAGCCTCCCTTTGGGCATCAAGCTGCATGTGGTAGAATGTACCGAGTATTATATTCCCACTTAACGGGTGGGATAGAGGGTGGGTTCCCATACCGTAGAGGTGGCTGAGGCCTATCAGGACCGACTTAACCATGAATGCCAACCGGTTTTATTGGGGTGGGAAGATGCCTAAGGCGTCCCTCCCCGTTCTGGGTGTGGAGGAGATCCTACCTGATGTGGGGAAGGGGTTCCGCACATCTGGCTGGGCACGTGTCCGCGCATACCAGGCGTATCTGTAGTTGTGTCTAGAGTTACTACACAATGCAGCCTTCGGCTTTAATGAAGGCTGCCCTTAACATTTACGAGGACAGAAGGAATTGTCGATCAAAAAGTACTTGAAGGGCTGGGGGGGAGGGGCTTGCCTTTTCCGTTCCCTCCACTAACGGCCCCAAGGATAGCAATGGCTGAAGATTGTATGGGCAATGGGCCGTAGTTTGGGTGGGTCTTGGTAACCGAGAGGGGCCCTTGGTTGCATAGCTGTGCCTCTTATAAGATTGGGGAGGTAAGGCTAAAGACTGACTTGACCCTGTTTGTGATATCGACACCGGGTGGGTGGGTGGCGACAGATCTAGCGAGTTCTCCATTTTCTCACTAAGGGAAGGGAAGAAGAGGGGCATCAGTCACCTTCTCTCATGCTGAACTGAAGCCATGGCCATATCCCTGATGTTATGGGAATTGCGGTAGGCAGTAAGTTGGGATAGGCACCCTTCCTTGCAGGGGAATGAAGGGGGAAATGCTCCAAGAGGCCTCCAGAGAGGAACAGAGGGGGTAATGGGAAGGGGCTGGGTCCCTGCCCAATCTCATCCGGGAGGTTTTCCCACCCCACGTGGTTTATGTGGGGTGAGGGTAGGGCCCTGATGGAAGGAGACTGAGGTATTTTACCTCTCCCCTAGGGTCCCGTGCAGTACCCACTATGGTTAGGGTTTCGGGGGGGTGGGGGGGAAGCATCACCCACGAAGGGCAGATCAAGTGCCACTGGCTGCACAGCGGGGGACACCCTGGCTTCCCTAAACCAGGCAGCTTGGCGGATGGTTACAGCTGCGGCCATGGTGTGGGCTGCTGTGTCTATCACATTCTGGGCTGAGAGGAGGAGATCTTGGGAAATTAATCTTCCCTCCTCCAGGAAAGCATCATACTCCTCTTTGGCCTCTGGTGGGAGCAAATGTATAACTTTTGTGATCGATTCCCATGCATCCAGTATATACCTGCTGGTTAGGGCCTAATTATTGGCGGCCCGTAGTTGGAAGGCTGAGGAGAAATAGACCTTATGTCCCAAGAGATCCAATTCCCTAGCTTCCCTCAAAGCAGGGAGAGGGTCACTAGGGGGCTCGCCTGGGCCAAATGTCATCTGTACCACATCCCTAGGAGGGATTGGGTGGTCAGCTAGGGAAGTGAAGTCTGATTTGGGGACCCTGTATTTGAGACTCGCTGTCTCTGAGATCGGGGCAATAGAACTCGGATTCTGCCATCGGGAGGATGTCAGGTCCCAAACACTTGGGTGGAGAGGGACCGTGAGCGGCTCTGCCAAGAAGAAGACTGGCCCAAAAAGGGTGTCTGGGGGGGGTGGGGGTGGGAGGGCTGTACTTCCGTCCCTAAGTGGGCTGTGGTGCAGCGCAACAGATCAAAGTGCGCCGATAGGTTGCCCGTGTATGCGCCCGGTGCCGGGGATAGAGTGGTACCAGGAGTATGCCGCGGAGGGGAGGGGGTCTCCTGGGGGGACCATTCTTGAGGGTGGAAACGGAAGGGTGATGGCACCGAGGCATGGTGCCGGGGCTGGTTAGAGCCCTTCGATGGACCTTCCCCTGGGCTCGAGCAGGGGGAAGAGGGGGAAGTACCTCCCAATTCTTGTGGCGGTACCAGTGATGGCAAGGTGATATGTTGCTGTGGGGATGGCTCTATGGTATCGGGGCCCAACAGAGTAGAAAGTGAAGGGGTTTGGGCTGAGGGAGATCGGCGCTGCCCGCGATGGACCCACGCCTTGGATGTGAAGGTCAGTTTGCCCCTCCTAACCGGTGTTGGGGAGGGTGGTGTGGGCAGTAGGAGGAGTGCGTGAGCAACCTCCACTGCCTCTGGGGTCATTGGTATCGGGAGTGACCCCAAATGGGCCCGTGGTGAGCCCTTAATCAAGGAGACAGGACTGCCCCATTGGGACATGCCCTGCACCATTGGTACTGGGCTACGACCAGCCTGCGGTGCCGGAGGTGACTGTGGTTGGTGCTGGGCTGTGCTGGGACTGTGGCACTGGGAGCGACCTCAAGTGGTGCCGAGGGGCCAAGGCACTGCGTCGGTGCGGAGGTACCGGGGTCGGTACTGAACTTGTTTGACAGCCACCGACAGCATGGTGCCAGCCTGGCTCCTGTACCAAGCCAGGTCTTGGTGGGAACCTGAAGCCTTTGGTGAAGTGTGCCAAGCCTGTTCTAAGGCTAGGGCACAGCACCTTTGTCCCCTGTCCTTGATAGTCCGAGGCTTAAAGGACATACAAAGGGAACATGTGGAGACCAAGTGGTCTTTGTCTAGGCACAGGAGGCACTTCCCATGGGGATCGTCCTGGGGAAGGCCTTGCTGCACTCGGAGCAGGGTTTAAACAATGGCATGTTGGTAGACTATCTCTGATGTTCCGGCTTGAGAGGAGGGGTCCTTGTGGTGGACCTATGTGCACGAAGAGGTGCTCCCAGTCGGGCGAAAAGCTCATAGAAAGATGGACAGGCCGCTTGCGTTCACAAGGAGCGGACATTTCAGATCCAACGTGTAAGGAGGAAGAAATGAAACTGGGAGGGGTCAGGAGGCGGCCGTATATATAGCCACTGGGTGGCGTGGGGGGCAGTGGCCACCTACCCTCTCCTGACAGGCTAGGACAAAAATTTTTCTGACCAATCTGGTGCTCCGGCACAGAGACACCTATTACTGAATGCATCCGAGCAGCGCTCGAAAAAGAATAGAAGTTCCTAGGTGGTAGTGAGGACTCTGTTTAGTGAATTCTAGCTGCCATTTGGCCACTGTTTAAAGGCACAGCCAATTTGACTTAATTGAGTCATTGTTTTGTTCCATTGAACTCACTGATGATCAGCTGCTGAGCCTCCAATTTAGTGTGGGACAGAGTTTCAGTGAAAGAAACTAGACAGGCTACACTATCAGTGAGGTTCCCCACTGCCTGCTGACGACAGTGGAAGCTGGGTTAAGTGGTAGAACAGAACATAGCATCAAGCAAAGAGGCAGTGGCTATCGGCAGCAGAGTGAAGGACACCGCAGTGGGCAGAACGTTGGTTGACAGTGGCAAGGTGAACACCAGTGGCAGCAGAATGAATGGCAGCAGCAGAGGATAAAGATGGCTGAGTGAACATCAGAAACTGCGAGCCAGTTGCAGTGGCAATATAGCAGGGTGGGAGGTAAACTTGTGTGACACAACTCTGACCTCTGGTTTCTCATTGACCAGGGACAACAACTATGAGTGGAGTGCGATGGCAGGAGAGGGGAGTCATGTGTTAAAGGAGCATTTCTTATTGGACTTTCTCACCACAAGGTGAGAAACTGAGGCAAGGGACACTGCCCAATATACTCTGGGATACGGCGTTTGCTCTTGGTCAGATGCTTTCAAAGAGTGATTGTGGTGTTTTCTCAAATTACTGCTGAATTTCATTTCCCTTTCTATTAAATGTTTTCATTGCTATACACAGACTGAGTGCTTGCAGGAGGGGAAGTACTGATTCTCAGAGGCACTATAGGGTGGTCTGTAATCTCCCCAGATTACTGGGTAGGGGCTTGTGCTGGTTTTGTTTTGTATTAGGAAAAGGAATTCCTAGATCAGTGGTTCTCAACCTTTTGCAGACTTGGTGATGTGTCATGACCCTATAGGACACGCCAGCCCACCTGTCCCAGGCCAGCTCCAGCCATTTCCCTCACTCTCCACGACATGCTTACTGCTGTGTGCTGACGCAGTAATGTGTCCTGATATAGTGGATGAGAATCACTGCCATAGATATTGAACCCGACCCTTATTGCTGCTGACACCACCTGGAAAAGGGTTAAACTTCTTCAAATCATTCCTTAAAATTCCTCTGCCATGATGTTTACAAAACTTGCATAATAAATGCACAGCTGGCTTGTAGTGACCATTGTTTTTTATGTTGACCAGTATGATTTCACTAGTTCTTTGTGCTTGTCCCTTCTTTTTGTTTAATCCTTCAGTTTATAGTCTTACAATCAGTATGCACTTGGGAAGAGGGGTTTTCTGTCTGTACCATGCCTAACACAGTGGCCTCTCAATGTTACTGTTGTACAAATAAATAATATTTTCCTCTGTGTTTATTCTGTTCAGACCTGTTTGGTGGAAAACCATTTTAAAGGGAAGAAATTACCTGAATGTTTCTATAAATGCACTTCAAAAGTTTACAGACACAATTTAATTTTTGAATGCTTGATTTCTCAACCTTAACATTTTACCTCATGATGGGTTTTTTCATTTGATTTGATGTTTACATAAATTCTCATAACTACTGTGGTATCATCTCCTCAGTCACATGCTTTCCTGTTTGTTTTTCCTGCAGCTGATGCTACAGAGCTTTATTATGAAAAATACAATGTAGTTTTTAAATTATACTCTTGCTTATTCTGAAGTGATATGCATTAATATTACTTGGATTGATAGAGGTGAGAGCAGAAACCTTTATTTCTGCACACACACAATGTTTATAATATAGGTTAGTTGTATGTACTGAATAGATTGTATAATTAAGACCCCAAGTAGAGAAAGTTGTGGTTTCTTTAACAAAAGGAATTGAAGAAATGTTGATACACCAGGTTTTTTTCACTGTATCTGAATTGTTAGATCTCAGGGTGTCAATTATTTGCTTTGATTAAACAAAAATTAGCCTCTGGCAGCAATTTATTTATGTGTATATGTGAGAGAAGCTGTCTTGGCAGCTCTGAAGGATAAAATCTGTCTCCCCTCAGAATTGGCACAGCACATGCCCTGGTAGGTCAAGCTTCCCATGAGGTCCTTCTACCAGCCTGCCACTGGATCTAGAGGAATCTAGTGGCAGAGGAAAACCAACGTCTGCTCTGTGTCCCCTCCCACTAGTATTTTAAATTGTCCCAATCAGTCTTTGTAGGTGGCACTAACTTTGAAGTACTAGGGTGGAGGAAAGAGGAGTCAGAATACTACATGCTATTTGGCTGGATTCAGGGCTGGTGCTAATGCTAAGGTCTGCATTATGATGGCTCTTTTGCTGCAGTAGAAAAAACTAGCAACCTTTATCTAAGAACAGAAAAAGTAGATTGGGGGACATTTTCAAAGACATAAAGGACAGCTAGGTGCCCAAACACAATTTAAAGTCAATGGCAATAGGGCATCTTAATTTCTCTTTGTGCCTTTTCTCTTAGGAAATACCACACAATGTAATACAAAGAGTGGCATTATGTTCCAATGGAGTTCCTGAGACTGTGCGATTCAATTCCTATCCTCTCTTGCAAGCCTCCAAAAGTATTCCCTTGTCTAGGCGTGTCTATACTGTCAAAATTCTAAATCATAATTCTCCACTGGTGATGGTAACTCTAATCTAGAAAGGATTTCCGTACTGCCGCCATATTGTCTAACCAAACTATAAATAACATGGAACTTCACCAGTGGAGAATAATACGATATGGTGTTGAGTAGGTCCCTGGTGATGATTATAGTGTGTTCATACCAATTTCCCATCTCCAGGCATTTTTTGCTGTACCCTTATTTTTATCTTTTTAAAATATGACTAGAATTTTCTTTTCAGAAAATGAAAAATATTTCCCTGGTCCCTTCTGTTGAAGAGGTCTTTCTGAAATGTTCAAGAAAATAAATACTCTCATTTTCAGACAGAGAACATGCTTGGAAAGCTAGCTTACAAGGAGTGAATGTTTCTGAAAATTAGGACTTAGTGAACATGGGATTGTGATGACTGATGACAATTTGTTTTGACAACTTTAACAAGAGGTTTGATAGCTGACAATGGCTATACTTAGGAATATCGTGCTGATGTTGCTGCTAATGCATATTGGGATCTATATTTATAATTAGTGAATATATGAAGAGGAGATGTTATCACTTTGATTCTTTCACCCCACCTTTTACAGAATTTCCAGATGATATGAATGGTAACTGTTAATTATGTCCAGCATAACTGCTGACTACCTTCTGCATAAGAGCACCCTGGCTAGAGTGCTGAACACAGTTTTCCTTCTGAAAATGCGGGCAGTGCAATTTTCCTGAATAAAATGCTACATAAATGCCTGAAACTGCTAAAATGCATACTGCATTCAATCAACAGGCTGAATTATGATCTTAAAAGGATCATTGACTATTTCAGTCATTAATAGCTTCTTTGCTGACTCTTGGGACATAAAATACCATTAAGTCAATACTTTTAAACAGCTGACTACATGCACTATCATAATTTTGAGATTCTGGAGACCTCATAAGCTGATAATATTGTTTACTCAAAGCTGTTTGGCTTACTTAATCATAATGTACAGACAACAAGAAAGCTTCACATTTAATGAGAAGGGAAGAAAATGTCTCAGACCTATTACTTGATATTGATTTTTCTGACTTCATCTTAGGTTCAAATCTCTTAAGGTGCTGAGCACTCTGGCTATGACCCTGCAAAAGCAGTAAAACACGTGCTTGATTTTGGGCATGTTAGTAGTAACACTGAAATCAAATTGTCTCTCTCTAGCAGTGCCAGAATTAAGTATTTTGGTGCCTGGGGCACACCTAGAGCAAGCAGCATGAAACGCCCTCAATCAAGCAGTACAACGGAGCCCCTTGATACGGCGCCCTAATAATGGCCTTGCTCTCTAGAAGTAATTTTCATACCACTACTATTAACTGTGACATGCCTAGGTAGGCTGAATTGGCCTCACTCCAATTCACACCATGCGGGTGTCCCCATCACCAGTGATACCATGTATCAGTAGTACTCTCTGTATCCATAGATGATGTTCAGCAAGGGGAGAGGCAATGCAAATTTTCCCATGCTGCCCTCCCAGTGTGTCTAAGTCATTTTACAGAGAGCACTTTGAGATTCAGACGTGAGTCCAGTCTCCACTGCCTAGTCACATCTAACTTCCTTGCTGAAAGTGCCAATAAAATCTGTAGTTCTTATTTTATTTTGGGGGTAGAAGGTGAGGGTGGCAGTTGGTTGAGTTTTAATGGAATAAGAGCACTTGTCCTCCAGGAACTGATTCAACATCACCTGATCACATAGGTCTGAAAAGCCATCTGATGTTAGCACAATTTGCTTATCAGCCTATGCTTTGACAGAACCAATGGCCCTATAGTTGAAAGCTCTGACCTATATAGTGTCTCATTCTCAAATTGCCCCTGAGCCTTACAGACCTCTATTCATATATGTTTTCATTCTTTTTTCTTATCTAGTTCTTTCCTGAATACATTTTTGCCACAGCCAATGACCATAGCAGTTATGAAATGAATTGATTTAATCTTCAAATGTCACAATGAATCTCTCCTTTTCTTTCCTTCCCTTTAGCTAATATTCTTTTTAATGAGCTGACCCTACTTTTGTTCAAGTTAATCCAAAAACTGGAAAGTAGGCCAAGCTCATTTCAAAGGAGTGGACAGCTGGGTATTTGCAGGCTGGAGTCTCTGAGATGCATTTCTGCTAGCTGTCTTCCAGATTCAAAGCAAGAAATCTTAAAGATTTGGTACAAGATCCAACAGCCTTTAAACATGGTAGGGTTTCATGGTGATGAGTATAATGGAGAATTCTCTAGCTCCTCTGGTTGGTATTAACTGGTCAAGTTGCAATATTTGTTTTTATGAATAATCTGGCTTTTTGTTAAACATTTCATGAATGAATAATAAAGCAATAGCTAAAATGCTACCATAACCCAATTGTATATTTCAGTTCATATAAGTAATTGAATAAGAATGGGGTACCCCAATGTACATATCCTCCAAAATGTTTCCTAAGAAATTAGCCACCCTGGAATAGATTAGTTTTTTTATCTACTTGTTCCTTAATGAATATCACCAGGTTACAATCTTGATAGTATTATATTGCTGAGAGAGAAACGCTTGTGCTAGTAGGTCTTTGACCCCCCCCCGATCCTCTGGTAAATCTTACTATTTAAAGAGAGTGAATGTTGGCCAAGACAAGTACAGTTGTTTAGTGTAGGTAAGCGGAAGAAACAGGATTTCAGTTTTGGCCCTTTCTGTGTGATTTATTTAACCATTATCTCAGCAGTATATTTTATTTATTTACGTGCAATGGGTATTCCCATGGCTGAAAGAGAAGCTCAAAGATCAGGTTTTATCAGTGAAGCTGTATGTTGGGTAAAACAAATAACTGTAAATAAACAATTTCCTCACCCCTGCTCACAGACAAAAGAGAGAAAAACTGACTTAGTGAGCTTATCCAGTGTTTTGATTTAACTTTTATTTTGGAGGCAGGTATTGAATAAGATTTCTCTGTAACGCAGAGTGGGATGAGGGATGGGTAAAGAAGAGGAAGGAAAACTGGAATGCTACAGACCTGGTCTGAGGCATAGATCAAGGATTATATAACTATAAAAGGGAATAAATTACACATAATAGCTCCAGCAGGACCCCTGGTTTAAATGTTTCTTCAAGTCTCATATTAAAGAAGGAGGCCTGTTGGCCATCTTAACTGTGGGAACCTCACTGCTAGGGTCTAGGAAAGAGTTTGGAGAAATTTTGAAGATGTATTTAAAATGTGTAGAACTGCATCTTTTTTCTATTTATTTCTTCTTTCCTTTTTCTTTCTTTTGTCATATTTTATTCTTCATCACAACCATTTACCTCCCTATATCTCTTCACTTTACCCCATTCCCCCAACCTCTGAAAAACTTCCTTTCATTTGTTATCCCCCTTTCCCAAACATTTATCTTGCATCTTCCATTAATTTTCTTTCCTCCTTCAAATTCAATTATCTCCAGCTGCACCAGTTTCCAGAGGTAATGCAGAATAGTAGCAGGGCACCATCTCCTGTGGCTGCCTATGCTTTTAGCCCATTCAGCCCAGGTGCTGTGTGTTGCTGCTCAGAACTCAAGATGGATTCCTATGTAGTTTCCCTCTGGCTAAGCCCATACTTTCATTCTAGCTATGAGCATGTGTGAGAGCAGAGACACCCTCTGGGTCAAGAGAGGAGCTGCAGAACCAACCTGAAATGGAGCTACTCCCTAGCCAGTTTCCCTCTGGGAACCTTTGTTTATATAGCAGGGTGGTGAGAGGCATATATGGCATTTGCTGGTGGAGGTGCCCATCCCTCATGTTTTATTCAGGTGTCTCATGATAAGCTTTAATATTTGCATGACTTTTGCTGTGTTTAAGTGATATTTCCCATCACAGCAGCAGCAGAAACGTTTGTTGTTATTTAGTCAGTTTGAAGCAATATTTTGATGTAAGCCTAGTCTAGAGGCTGGGCACTTCTGCTCAGCTAGCTAAAGCGGGGGCAGGGCACCTCACCTGCATGGAAATTGGCTTTTGATTAAAAGTGTCAAAGCTTAGCTTCTATCACCTCTGAAAATCAGGACCTGATCCAAAGCACCTTTAAGTCAGGGTAAAGACAGACATTGGCTTCAATAGACATTCAATTGGACACTTAGTGAACAAAATCAGTTCTCAAACATGACTAATTGGACAGAATATGGGAGTGGAACTACTAATTCTTGTAGGGTATCATATTTGTATTATGCCATTATGCAGAAATAGAAAAAGCTTTCCTTTGCAATTGCTTACTGTTGGCTCAGTCAATACTTTGGGCTAATGCTCAGTCTCCTTTTAAAACATGCAGCTCTGCTTAGTTTCATAATCTAACAATCAAATACAAAGACATAAGTCATTAATATTGTACACTGTGTTTTCCAGCCTAATATTACATGGATCTAATTAATGTTGTGCAGTGATGATCAGTAAGAGCTGAATTCATGTATATCTTAATATCTGTTTTATTGCAATTTTAGGAACAAAATGAACCAAAGGGTTTTCCATGTTACAATCTTGTGTGTGCCACCTTCTTTTCCTTGCAAGATTTTATTAAATAAACGATCATAAAAATATGGGAAATGATGATTGGCAGACATCCACTATGTAACAAGTACAGCTGTGTCGGTTTACATACTGTGCCATTTACATATCTCAGCCCCAACTGAACAGAGAGTGAGAAAACAAAAGTAGTGCAGGCCCAATCAATACATTATGCAAAATTTTGTGGCATATGACACTCTGATTCCCTGTACGATTCTGACTCCTCTACATTAAGTGACCTCACCTCCTTTCTTTTCTGTGAATTTAGTTAAAAGTATGCCAGCATCATGTGTAATGGTCATGTTACAATTTACCCTAGTTATTTCCCATTTTTTGGGGGGGGGGGGGGGGCGGCCGTTTGTAGAAAAAAAGGCCGGGGGGAAAAATGGTGGG
This sequence comes from Podocnemis expansa, assembly GCA_007922195.1. NCBI lineage: Eukaryota > Metazoa > Chordata > Testudines > Podocnemididae > Podocnemis > Podocnemis expansa. Next base: position 30,612,247 of record ML681994.1, on the reverse strand, counting down.
TTTTTTTTTTTTTTTTTTTTAAATAGAAAATACTGTAGGACCAAACCAAATCAGCAGGGGTCCCAATTCCATCAGGGACTTTGCTTATCCATCACATTGACCAAACTGTACTGTTCAGCACAAAAGAATAAATAGACACAAATCAGATATCAAGAATGGTAACATTCAAAAAACAAGTGGGGAACACTTCAACCTCCCTGCACATACTGTGAAAGACTTGATAGGCACAGTGCTTCAACAGCAACACTTTAAAACAAGACTGCAGTGTGCTACTGCAGAGTTAGAATTCATATGCAAATTTGACACCACGACATTAGCTCTGAATAGAGATTTGGGCTAGCTCACCCATTACAAATGGTGATTCCCCACTCTTTTCATATTCTCAACTTCTTATCTGTTTTTTTCCACACTGTTTGAATCAAAACAATTTTGGTTTGATGAAAGAGACTGAACTGACCTTGTGACTTACCATTTTCTGTATTTATTTATTCACCTGACATGCTACAGCAGAAGTGTCAAATGTATGACCCGCATTGCTGGTCAGAAGCCGTGCTCCGGGTGACACTGTTGCTCCATCCCCTGGCTGGCTGGTCAGCCAAGGAGGTGAAGCGGGTTGGCAGCAGTGCGTGGCTGCTGTGCTGTGCAGCTGGACATTTGCCCTCCAGCGTGGTCCGACAAGGTGTCCTGGGGGGTGAGTAGAGTGGCCCAGTGGAGGTGCTTGGGGGAACAGAGGTGAGTAGAGCAGGAAGTGCGGGGCTTGGGGGGGGTGTGTGAGTGGCCCACCAGACTGAGTTGCTGGCAGAAATGGCTCCCAAGGCTAAATGACTTTGACACCCTTGTGCTACAGGTTCCATTGCATGTATCTGACAAAGTGGGATTACAACCATGAAAGCTCAGGCCATAAATAAATTTGTTAGTCTTTAAAAGTGCCACAGGACTCCTTAGTTGTTTTTGCTGAACTAGACTAACACAGTTACCCCTCTGGTATAAGTCCTCTGTAATTCTTCAAAAAGAAAATCTTTCTTGTTGTGTGGCTTTTTTTTTTTTTTTTTGCTTGCTTCCTTGCTTCTGTTACTTTTATCATCATCAATTTTAATATTGTTCTTAGGTGCTTCTGTAATGCAGCTCCTTGCTTGCTCAGCTGCCAAATACACTATCATGCCTGGCCTTGAAAAGTTCCAGTCTATAAAGTGAAAATTTTAGAAAGTGACATTTATTGACAACACTGATTTAGAGAGGAAATGATTGGGGCAACTGTAGAAGAAGGTGTAACTGTCATTCCACTTAGAAATAAAGTATATTATCAAAGATGGCATTTTAGCATCTGTACCAAAACCTCCTGTTAAAACTACAGGGTGTCTGTGTCTTCATTAATGACCGGGAAACGAAGCTGTGACAAAAAAAATTCCAAGTATATGTTTTGTCAAGTTGAGTTACGCAATGTTCTGGAATTGAGGCAGCAAGGGAGTGAGGAGGAAATCAGATGAGTCATTGCTATAAAAAGCAGCTGGATCAGCATTGGGTGCTGAGTGAGCAGGGTATCTGAATAAGGCATGTAATTTACTGTTAGGAATAGAAAGTGAGTTCACTGTGATGAACTTTGAATGCTGTGATAAATTCATGATGATTTGGGTTGTTTGATGTTCGAAAAGTTTTGTTTGGTTCCTTATTGTCTGAAAAATGTGTGTAAATAACTGAGTTAAAACCACAAGTTCTAGCTTAGAAAAAATGTACTTGGTCCATTGATACCACTGATACATGAATGGCATAAGATGGAACATAAAGCAGAGAAAGAGGAATAGAGAAACTACATATCCTGGGACATATGGCAAATGACAAAGTAATTGACGTACTAAGGAACTGTGGTAAAAGTAAAAGAGAGCTGTCTGGATAATATAGGAAACTCCAGTTTCAGTTTGGTTTTGATTCTTAGGTAACTGGGAAAGATTTGGATTTATGGAAGAAAAGTAAGATTCTGTCTTCCAAGGTCGTAATGGCAGTTGGAAACAGCAAAATTCAGACTGATACTGATGTGGTTTAAAGTAAGTTTGAAAATCCCACGCAAAGGTTCATAGTTGATACCAGTGTAACCCAGGCAGTTTTAAAGAACTTATCAGTTTACATTTTAAATGGTGAGAAATTGGCAGCTCAAATATTTTATTGGCACATGACACAAGTGATGGATCATGGATGGGTTTTCAACACCAGAGCAATATTGCTCTAGGTTCAGGGCTCTGCAAGTTGCATATTGTGTTGGTAGAAGTTGTGCATTGAAGTCTTCAGTTTGCCTAGTGTCAGAAAATATGCATATTTACTAGAATATCTGAGTGTTTTGGCATCTGAACTGTGGGGATGGGTGACATAATATGGTCGTCTTAAATAGCAGATGATGTGTTGGTCACCATGGAAACCTGACTTCTGATTAAAAGATTGTATGTTTGGTATCATTGTAATCAGGACTTTGCTCTCAATAAATATATTTGCACCATGTTGTCAAATTCCTCAAACCAAATATATTCCTTTTGAATGAAAAACAAGCTTTGAGAAATGTCATTATTTTTCCCCTTGAAGTAAGGGCTCATCCTGTATTCTTGAAATCATTTTATGTAGATATAAAACATGTATGCACTGAACATACCAAAAAGGTTTGATGTTCTGCCACACTCTTGACAAGTATCAGGATTGAGGGTTAAAGACCACACAACAGAATCTGTAAAATGTGATGATAAAGGCAGCTTCTGTTTGGCTTTGCGTAGCACTAGAACTTGTACATAGTTAGGCCGTGAAAATGTGCTTTTGTTTAAAGAATTTTGAAACTGCTCATCATATAATGGGTTGTGTGGCACTTAAAGACTAACAGATTTATTTTTCACATGAGCTTCTGTGGGAGAAAATCCCACTTCGTCAGATGCTTCGAAGATGGGTGAACTTACAGAACGGAATTAAAATTAAATGCAAGGGGGTGTAAAACATTAACAGCAAATCAAAGCAGTTGTTAGGTTCAAACCCTGGGAAGCCTGAAGTCAAATTATTGTATGACCCTTTGGAAATCATCATATAATGTCTGGGCTCATGCACATAAATTAATCGTAGAATTCTTTTAGTTGAGATTTACAATATTTTAATCTCACACTCAGCAATAAACAAAAATACATCCCACCATTGCTCTCAAATAAAACCCAGACAAAGACTTGCCACTGTGACATGAAGGTTAGCAACTATAGATGTTGTCAGAGCAATCAGAGGCATGAGATCTAAGTCTTCAGGACCGCTGCTTGTCTCCCTGTCTTTGGAGAAACTGCAAGATAGGCCTCTCCAAATTTCTTTTGGAAGGCAGGTATTCACTGGGTTTCCCAATCCATTCCCTGCCACTGTGTGTGGAGGATGAAAACATCCTTTTCCCAATACCAGTGCTGGATTATTCCATGAGGTAGTGACTGATAAATCATAGGTAGCCAGGGAACTTTTTAAAAACCTTTTTTTTACTTTTTTTTTTTTTTTTCTTCCTCCAGGCAGCCATGGATGGATATGCATACTTTAAGCTGGGAATTTAAATTCAGATTTTAATGTTCACTGAATGGAAGGAGCCTGAAACTTAGGTGAAGTTTAAACAAAATTAAAGTTCATTACTACACAGTTAGCACAGGTGTATCAATAGGTGAAGGATTGTGAAAAGTGACTGATTTCTATAAGATTCAGGGATTGATGTGGATTACAAACTTAAAAAAAAAAAAAAAAAAAAAGGAAGGTAATAGGAAGTAGCACCCATTGCTCATTGAAAGAGTCCAAGGAGGCAGTGGACATGGCCCAGAGGAAAGGAAGTAGGCCTCATGGTTGCAGAGCATCTCCCCAGCCAATCACCTCTCCGTGGTGGTGAATGGCCACCTTGGCCAGGGCAAGTAAGGGATTGATGAGATGGCCCTGCAATTTTCTGGGACCCTGGATGGGGTATGTGTGAATGTAGCAAGGTACTACTGGCTCAAATGACTTCGCCCCTGCTGCTGAACCCTGATCACTAGGGATAAGAGGCAGATGTGTAAACCCTGCTGGAGTGCACTAAAGAGGAGTAGCTGCAGGGCTTCTGAAGGCAAACTGTCTCTGAAAAGCTCATCAGAAGAAGGGGCCAGGGAATCTGTAAACAGCCAGACAAAGGATAAAGCTGCTGTGAAGTGTGAGCTTCCCCTGACTTGAGATTGAGGCAGTGAGGCCCTGGGAGGCTGTTAAAACCTGTAAATATTTTAGGAACTGATGGTGGGTTAAGTCCAGTTAAGAGTAGTGGTGGGAGCAAAACACTGAGGTCTGCATGTGATTTAAGGTGGTGCAAGGCCAGATCAGCAAGGGACTGTGTGAAATGGCTGCTGTAGGATGCAGAAATGTACGTATTTACATAAGTAATGTTATAAAATTTGCATTTAGTGTAAAATTTTCAGTCAAGTGATCAGATTAAGAGATGTTAGGGTGATTCTGGGAATAAAAGTATCTGTGTGAAAATGGCATCTTCTGACTTAATAGATCAATTTCTTATGTGTACTCAGTCATGTCAGCTTACTTTACTTGGAACACAAGTGTAAGCTTTTGTCCCATTTTATTTCTGTTAAGTCTGTGAAGTCTGTTCTGTTCTTGGATAACAAACTGGGTCCTGTTTTGGCTCAAGAGACATCAACCAGGTTGTTGAGAACAGTTTGTTGTAGGATCTTCATTGTGGTGATGGTTTGAAGTGTTCCTCAGTTCCTTTCAATATTTGTGGGAGGTTTGGGTGTACACAGAAAATGCAGACTGGGCCCATGGGGATATGCAAGCCAGAGGAGCCCTGTTTAAACTCTCCAATCCGAGGCAGAGTTTGCAGGGCTGGTTGTTGGAAAGATGATTATCTTTTATCTGCATATTGAATGTGGAAATCTTTGAGACAATAAAAGTGGTTCCTTAAAAGGCCATTTTAAACTGACATAGGCCTTTATCCTCCCAGGTGTTAAAATATAATTTGGGGGTCCCTGGAATGCTCCCATGCTGGTGGACCCCTGGACCCCAGCTCCTGCCCCCGCATGTGCCAATGTTCCATCCCCTACCTGCAATACATCCCCCAGCATGAGCTGGGCCGCCCCTGCACTTACCAGAGGTGGTGTGGCTGGGGAGGTGGGGGTGGTAGGCCCCGGCTCAGGGCAGTGGTGCGGCTGTGGAGGAGGCTGCAGGCCCTAGGTTGGGGTGGGGTGTAGAGGGGGAGGGGCTTGGGATGGGGCTTCAGCCCACCAGCAATGCCCCTGCCCCTGCCTGCAGGAACACATTGGAATGCCGCTCAGGGGCCTGCTATTTTTAGGGACCCAGCATTCGGGCCCTTAAAAATAGAACATGGAACTGGAGCACTGTGTTCTAGGCCTGCTATTTTAAAATGGTAGACTCTGGAACACAACATTCCAGCTCTGTTCTATTTTTAGGGTCCCTGGAATGCTGAGCCCCTAAAATAATTGGCCCCAGAATGGCATTGTGCCATGTTCCAGCTTGCTTCAATCCCTGTACCCTCCAAAGACTGACATGCTTAATTTTAAGCATACCGATCATCCCAAAGATAGGCATGTAACTAAGTCTTTTCTGGATCGGGGCCTTAGTTTTCAGAATATCTTAATAAGTTACGTCTCAACAATTGTTTGAGATACACTAAGTAATTTTTATTACATTTCTGTGGATCCTGTTTCTGACTGGCTCTATTGTAGCTTCCAAATGACAACATTCCTTATGCTCTGTATATGTGAAATGATGTTTTACCTCACTTCTTTATTTTTGTCTATCCCAAAAACAAATGCAGCATCTTACAGTTCCTATATTTCCTTCCCACAGCCTTCTACTTCTTCTCTCCCACCAAATGAAGACACTCTTGATTCTTATAATAATTTAGTTAATACGTTTGCAAACGTCTGGAATTTTTTGAAGTGACAAATTTATTGCTCTACAATTAGATGAAGTTCTTAAAAATCCAACATTTATCACAAAATGAAAAAAAAGCACTTTTTAAAATCACAAACTGGGAATTTATAGTAAATTGGACCTTAGTTTGAGAGTAAATAAATGTAAACCTTTTTTTAAAAGAAATTCTCATGCAATGGTTATTAAAATATTGAGTAGAATTTGTTTGTACAAATTCAAACATAGCTGCTTTCCAGATTTGGATGTACTCATCAATAGTCTTAAGAAATATGTGTGGTTCAATTCTAATTCTCTTACTTGATGTTTTAAAAATGGATTGAGAACCATTTATTTACAGTGAAGTTAATTTGGCCTACTGTGTAGGATCCGTTTTTAGTACGGTTTAGTGCTGAGCACTCTGGCCCTGATTCAGAAGACCACTTGTGAATGTACTGGCTTTTAATGATATTCAATGCTGGTGAGGTAAGTAGTCTTTTGAGGTGCTTTGATATGTCTTTAAGTTCACTGAATGTTTCACACAAAGGGACAGATTCTGCCTTCAGTTACAGCGGGATAAACCGGTGATAAATCCAATGACTTCAGTGGTGTAAATGAAAGCTGAGTTTGCCACCTCTTTACTTTACTTTAGAAATTAAGTCCTAACCTCCATTGCTTTTCTTACTTTTTGGCAGGAAACTGAACTGTTTGTAGTGTTCAGTTTTCCTTGAAAAAAATTCTGATGTTCCAATAACATTAGGTCAGTTTTGATGCAAGCAGGTATTTCAAAATCTCCAATTGTTTTGATAATTAGCTTTAGTTTCTGGAAGATTTTTTGCTTCATTTTATCAATAACAGTTCTCAGCTGACAAGTCTGGTGTTAACACTTTGATATGAGTCACTTTGATGAATCCTGTGATATAGTTAAGCTTGATTTGTCAACTAATATCTCAGGTTTTATTTCTGGAACTGCAGTTGAAATCCCGAGTTGTTATAGTAAAACTCAATACAGTCCTCCTTGTTCAATTGATTTTTCTTTGTGACCTCGATTAGTTTAAATGATTACCTGGGCCCACATTTGGATGTTGGTACTCTAGGCAAATACATTTTCCTCATATTTCTCACTGAAACAACCAAGCAAATTTTTCACTATCCATTCCCTTCATCCCTTTCATTTCTTTCCGTTCCTGCTTGTCCATGCTGCCTCTTTCTTTTTCTGTCTCCCCATTTATTGCCTTTGCCAGGTTACAAACTTTTCTGAGCAGCTCATCTTATTTATTCACCCTTGCTTTTCAGTGTTGAAAAGGAACACGTTCTTGCTAGATGGCTTATTGCTGCTGTGAAACTCAAGTGTTTTTGGTGGCATTTTTTGTCACCTTGTTAAAGCCATACCTGATGGTGGTACTGATTTAACTTGAAAAGTATGTTTAATCTGAATTACAAAAAGTCTTACTCCTTTTGACACAATGCCCACATTCCCTTTAGGATTCTAAATTTGTATAATAAATAATACAAAGAGCTGGTTGGGAAATTTTTGATGAGAGTTTTTTGTTGGGCAATGCTGATTCATTGAAACCAAACCGAGAGAGAGGTCCAACCAGGAATAGCCATTATTCTGCTTCAGAAAAATAATTTTGGTTTGGAAATGTTTTTACAGTGTGGAAGCATGGACATTTGCAACTCCTACTTTAAGCAAATGAGATGAGTTCCCATCAGAAGTTAAAGAACCTTTTCAAGAAATCCATAGCTTCAAAGGCTATTGATTATTCAGCATGGGGCATGACTACGGTTTCTGAGAGTGATGAACACCATCACCTTTTAAAATGTTCTTTACTCTATTCCAGTCAAAGATTTGGATGTATTATTTTAGAAGAACTTACAAATGTGGCAGCATCAAGTGAGATTTTCAGAAGCACCCAAGTTCACTTCAGAGCACAAGTCCTATTGATTTTCAATGGGACACGTGTTTAGATGCTTTTGAAAATCCTGTACCACAACTCTAGCACTATACATTTGCTTTAATAACAAGCCCAGCACATAGCTGAAAGTAGAAATATCCATTTGAATGTTTTTGCTGTAAAAAATATTTCAATTAAAAGTATCTTGATTATTAAGTAATGGACAGGAGTACAAATCTCTATATAATAATCTAGTGGTTTTAGTATTTCCAATAAATCTTTTCACACACAATGTATAGAGATTGCATAGAAGACTACTGGGAATTATATTTTTAAAAAAACAGAAAATATAGATGAATACATTTTAAAATCTAATCCTTTTATGATCTTCAGTATTTGTTCACCTTCTTGCTAAACTGAAGACATCTGCTATTTGGTTTTGTAATTAAATGGTAACGGCTGAAATATTTTTTGACAATTTAATATAGTGATATATCTTGCAGTCCTGCTTAGCTGCAATACAAACTGTTAAAAGAACAAAACTGAGTTGCTTAACTGAAGAAGATGATATGCTTTCAAAGGGGCTTGTTTATCAGATTTGCATACATTTTAAATTTTCTTGTTTCTCTTTACTGAGAATGAAGAGGACTGAATGTATCCTTCAAACAGACCAGTGTGTAAAACTTTCTCTGTGTATCTTTTTTTAGGCCAGGCCAGCAGAATTCAGTTCATAACAGTAGCAGGAGAAAGTATTCTGTTTTTCCACAGTGGCTACCAAGTGCCTCAAAGGGAATGAACAGAACAGGCCAGTTAAGTAGTCTGTTCATGGGCAGTGAGCATTTGAGAGTGAGAGGTTTAGGGACACTTGAAGCATGGGTTTG